>CM073591.1:146850531-147450531 GCA_037074705.1 Zhengitettix transpicula | reverse complement strand
AACTTTCTAGAGATAAGTAAACAACTTGTATTGGCATAGATAGCTGTGGCTGTATGTTATGGAATAAAGCAACACAACTCAGAAAGGAACCGTAAATGCAAATATGTGTTAAAGTCGGTAGCTAAGTTAAACCAGATCTGCAGAACCTGATCAAAATAAATTTTGGTCAATAAATGAAATTTCAGAGAATTGTTCTGGGTCAGAGGTAGTATATACACAGGTGAAAGACCAACAAAAAACAGATATCTATCTACCCTGACAATTATGGTTGGAGGCTATCATTGATAATAAATCATTATGTAAAATTGAAATAATGGTGAAAACAAGTGGTTATTTGGCTAATGTTAAAGTTCCCTAAAGGAAGAGCATGCTGTTGTAGATATTTTTACATTGTACCATTTGCTCATTAAGTTGCCACCTGAATGTGTTAAATATATTTATTTAACACAAGATATTAACAATCCCGATTCAAACTATGTTCAAAATTAATTTTTTTTCTTTCTGTTATATAGGTCGTTAATTTATTGTGTTATTGTCTTATGGGCTTCAATTTTGTTTTTATATTTATTTAACGTCTTGTCCAAAAGTTTGACCCAAGACCTTAAAAATGTTCTTATAAAAATATAATACAAAAATATTATACAAAAACTATTTTGCTGACTACTTTAATTACATTTTTATTATTTTCAAATATATCCATAATTTTAAGTATTTTGACTTTTAGCATCATTACCACCTGTCACTAATGTCTGGCTGCAGAAGAGAGGTGTAGACCTGTTTCCTGAGCCACAGCAGACTCGTGAAAATCTCATTTCTAGTACTAATTCTACAGAGGAAAAGATGCTGGAAATGGCATTGGCTGCTAGCTTGGTAACAGCAGCGAAAGAAGGCTCAATGGTACCTCTAATGGCTGAGCAGGCAAACCAAATTCACAAGTAAAAAAAATTATTAATCTCTCAACTATTATACTCGAGAAAACCATTGCTATCTTTAAAAATTCATATTAAAATGTTTACAGCTGTTACAGATATCTAGGATATTATCTTAGGATTGCAGGATAAATCTTATAAGTTTTAAATACAGTAAAACCCTGCCTAAAGGTTCCCATTTTTAAGGAATTCCCATTTGTAACGAAAAATTTTACTGCTCGAAATAACAAAAGAATTTGTGGCTTGTAACAGCGCAGTAGCACGTCTCCTCCGGTCCAGTTCTTAAAAATACTTACCTGCGGTAGGAGGAACTACAGGTAGCTTCAACAGGTCAAACAACCAATTCATAATATAAATTAATTTATTCCAAACCAATAAAAGTAATATAATTATAAAATATATACATTATGCCACTACTAAAGGTCATGAAAATCTGGGGATTACTGTGGCTAAACTAGTCCCTGGAAAACAGATTTAAAACAAAGTGCCCTACACAACCACGAGATGCAGAAGTTTGGTTGCCAGACTGCGAGGTTTCAGCAACGTCACTCGCAGCTGGTCTTGGGCGCCTTTTTCAACACCCTGTGAAGTGTCTCTGCATTGATGAATACAACTGCCAAGTCCAAGAACAGTGACTGAGCACCAAATCTCCAGACAGAATGATCTTCAGGCTTCAACCTCTAGCAAACTGTGTGTCCAACTCATGTCCTATTGTTTTTGGGCGCATCAAAGGCACTAGACAAAATCTGACGTCGAAAATTTTGTCTTGTTGTGCTGATGACGTCAGCTTGAAGTCCCTCTGCACCTGGCTGTTTCTTTCAGCCCAGAAAACCCCTTGGCTTTACAGTTATAACCCCAGCCAGACTGGCACCAAATGGTATTTTCTATTGATGGTGGAAGTATCAGCGAAAACATGGTGTTAAAACAAAACTGACTAAAATATCAGTTTAAATTAATTAATAACACGCCAATACTTAGTAACGTGCTATAAATTTTTCTCTTGAGTTATGAGTTGCACACCCAATTTCATAATAATTCTAGAACAAACAATTAAGATAACTGATGACGTGAAAATGTAAAATTGCTCCACCATCTTTGTTCAGAATATTAAAAAGTCAATAAGCTATAATTTAAAAAAATCATTTGAACTTCACCATATGAAGAAATATAAATACAGTTTAGTGAAGTGGTTTTTAAAATGTACCAATTGATGGAAATTAATAAGAGTAAACGGATGGTTTGACCATTTTTAAGAGTAGAAATAACCTCTCATGTAGCAAAATATGCAGTGAAAGTTCAGAAGTTGATAGTGAAGTTGTCAACTTTTGGAAAGAGACTACATTGCTAATTAAAGTTTACAAACCAAAAAACATTTTTAATACAGACAAGACAGTTTTTTTTATCAATAACATATAGTTTTCATGGTGGCAAGTGTTGGAGGAAAACAGCACAGAGAGACTAAAGTGGACTACACACATAACTGTACACTTTAAAATTGTGCTTGACCAATATTTTAATACAAGTACATAAAATTTAATTTCAAGACTACACAATACAAGTATGCTTGAAGATGCATCAGTTTGCACTTGCACTACATTAAGCTCAGACAACAAGGACGGGCTCATATTAGATGCTTTTTTCCTTGTCCACAAGAGGAAAACGGGAAAGAAGAAATGTGATATATTGTGTAATGAGTGGTTTTTGAAAATAAGGTTAACATGAGAAGCTATTAACCCAACCCAACTACGAAACATTAACAGCAACATTGTGAATCCTCCCAACCCAAGATTTGTTTTGTTAGTAGATGTTTATAATTTCTAGGCCCCTTCTTGCCATCCCTGTATGATCCCCTTAGGAAGGCCACTAACAGCTGTTTGCTTTTCCTTCACTATCTGAGTTATCACTTGCACAAGAGTGGCTTGTACAAGTTTGTCTGAATCAAAATCAATCCATCATCAAGTGACTAACTAGTATAACAAAAAGGCTTGCACAAAAGTATCCTACAGATGCTCAAGCATACTTGTACAAAAAGATAGATCATGCAAGTTTGCATTTGTGTGTGTGTAGCCACACTTAACAGCATTGTGTGTAAACAGTGAGCGAGAAGTTGCCGCAACTAATTATTGTAAAGTACAAAAATCCTAGACACTACTATGCAGATATGGAAGAAATTTCTATTTCCTGAGGGCTTTCGCTGCCAACGTGGGTCATCGGGTAGGATGGTTTTACTCATTGATCTCCATTACCAATCAATTAATACACTATTTGAATGAATTGATTTGTTGGTAACATTATTAACTCCCCCCCCATCACCCTTTCCACACAAATACATATGGGTTATGTAATTTGTTTTTGTAATTAAACTAAGAAGTCTAGCCTAACTCAACTTGTCTTTAGTATACTTTACCAAACTTTTCAGAATTATTTTATGCAAACCCCACATTTAAGGAAAATATTTCTGGTGCCCAGAGATTTGTTTAAAAGGGGTTTTACTGTATTTAGTTTAAGTGTAAATTTACTAAAGCTAATTCAAAAAGTAATATAAATTATTTTTGGTTTTCTGGTAAGGTAACTGTTATCAATATTCCTTACAGTAGTTGCATGACTACAATTTTCACACTTAATATTTATTGATATAGTGGTTATTGACTGCTGATTTGAGGTTTTCTTATTTTTAGATCTGTGTCAACTGAATCAACTTATATTCCACCCAAACCTGCGGAGAATGAAATCTGGGAGAGCGATAGTACAGAATCAGAGTTAGCTCCCCTGGAATTTGCAAATGATAATTATTCTTACAAAGAGCACAATGAGATTGCTAAACCTCACACAAATATGCAAGAAGCAGTGAAAAATAATTCAAGAAATAAATTAAGTGTCATATATAATGACCAAGTTAAATCTTTAAAGAACAGGTGTAATACATATGAAATGATTATTTCAAATGAAAATATTGAACCAATTGGAGCAGTTTCAAACACAATAATGAATGACACCAAATATTTAGCATTTAGAATTACAGAAAATTCAGAGATTAACAGTAACATAAATAACAGTGCCACAAAAGGCAGAGATGGAACCTGTAATAATAATCAAAGAACATCTTATTCTCCTGAATGTACGAACAGAAATGGACCACAGTATTTTAATAATAACAAAAGAGAGGAGTTTAAACATATTCTGAAGAGTAAGCCTAGTATCAAAAGCTTTGAAACTGATAAGACAGCCACTGTAAGCAATAGTGATAGATTAGAAGTGCGAGGGGATAAGGTAATTGTCAGAAACAGTAGAAATGCAGAGAAATGTTTAGATGTTGATCAAAAACTATTACATGAAAGTGTAAGAGTTGCTACCATGAAAAGAAATCTTAATAAAACTTCAAATCAAGCTGACAACTTTGACAATAAAGATTCGATAAAAAATAAACCTTTACAAGAGCCTGTCTTTAAGTTGAATAATCCAGATATTAAAAAAAAAAATCTGAAGACGTATTACTTTCATAGATCACAGAGTACAGAACCAGAATTGAAATCGGGCAGTTTATCCTCTAAAGAAGGTAAACCTTATGGATTTGAAACAGAAAGTTCAAAACCAATAAATGAAGATGTTCCTAATAGCTGTGAACAAAATAGAACAGATCATTTAAATAATATAGCCTATGTGAAATCTTCTGCTGACTGCCTAGTTCAATTGAATGAAGGCAATGTAATGCTTGATACTGGTGGAACACAAGAAACCTCTTTACAAAGAGATGACCAAGAAAGAACTACTAGCAACAAACTTGTTGAACCACTTATGCAAGAGGTAGCTATTGAACAACTATTACGATATGAACCGCTTTGTAAAGATTTTGAAAAAACCGTTCACGTTTCATCCAAGGAGCAGACATCTCCATTTATGAATCAATATTCATCAAATTATCCAACATCAGCTAGGTACACAAGTATGTTCCAACCAAATGCAATACCATTATTACAAACAACATGGAATCCTGAAACAAATCTTAGCCATAATCAGTTTCCAGCAACAGATCCTCACATGAAACAAGCTGTTCCTACAGGATGGGTTCCATACTTGAGTCCAGGTGTATCACAGCCTTCTGGTGTGATACAAACACATTTTCCTCCAGACCCTGTTTTAATGAGACCGCAATTAGCTTTTCTGAACCCATCACAGCATCCTGCTCATAACCTGCATGTGTCGCAACCTCCAGGAGCTCTGCAACATTCTGACTCTGTAGTGAAATCAAACTGTCCTGAACAAACGAGAAACAAATATGACCCTATACTTGTTCCACCTCCCAGTTCAGGGACATTGTGCAATCCTTATTTTTCTGTACCACCCCCACAAATCATAAACTCTCAACAGATGGCAAGTAAAATTGCTCATTTTGATTTTCAACAGCATAGAAAGTTTGTTCCTGTGGTGCAATCAGAGTGTAGTACAAATAATTCAACAAGAAATCGATTAACTGAAAATCTTATTCCTCAAGATAATGGTTTGCCTCCTAGATTTGATGCTGTTAATCCTCGTTTATCACAAGCATCAATACAGGAAGTAATATATTCACAACACCCGCCACCCAAAGCAGAACTGTATTACCAAAATCTACAAAAGATGATGCAAGTAGATCCACAAACTTTAAATCAGCAAATGAGAAACTTACTCCTTCAACGAGGTAGTGTTGGACTGCCACAGACATCATCTTATGGGTGTACAAGAGACTTGGGAAGACAGAATCAAAGATTAAACACACCTCAAGTATTGACTGATGATAAACAGAATATGACAAAATATTATGCAGACCTCCAATGGTCTCAAGAGAGTTCTTCACAGTCTGGTATGTGGGTTACCAACAACTCCCTCAATTCTCATCACCAATTATCTCCTTTGGTGTGTGGTAACAGTTCCTCATTAACCTGGCAACAGACAGTTTTACCTTTGACTCAAATGAGTGGTCAAAACCATTCAACTACTAATTTACCCCCAACACCTGAATCCACGTATGTACAAAACAAAGGAGTCACACCTATAACATCATTGTCACTTGCAGCCAAAGGAAGGGGAAAGCATAGGAATGCAGACTTTTAAAGGTGTATCATAGAATACTATCAGTATCATAAAGGAAGCTATATTTAGGCATATTACCATTTTCAAGCCCAAAAGCTTAATGAAAGACTGGAATTTGTATTTCTATTAAGAACCATTATATCTTACAAATATTTGAAGTTAACTGTTATGCAGGTTTCAAAAGTGAAATATATAATTTATATTCTTTTTTTCTTTAAAAATAAAAATAATCATTTTATAACCAAATGAAGAAACTTATACTTTGTAGTCAATTGTTTTCTATTTCAAGTGTGAATTATAATTATATTAAGTTGATTACAATAAAAGTTTTTTTAGGATTTTTTTTGGATAGCACAATTATGTAATTCAACATTTTTAGTTACTTTAAAATTGTTTATATATCTATGTTACTGTATCCATACAATCTTTGTTTTTATTAATAAATGTGTGTTCAGTTTCTTTAGAAATTTGTTCTTCATGAATGATCAAGTTATTTTTTATCAATTTTTAGGATATGTTGTCCATATAAAAGTACAAACCATTTTAGAGATGATAATTACTTTAAAATTCATTCATAAAATGTTCTTTAAAAGTATCTGAATTATATTAATGAAACAAGAGTTACTTTGAAATTCCAAAATTTCTTAATTTCATTTTGTCATCTTAATATAGAGAATGTTCCTTGTATGTATTTTTTTTAATATTTGTTGATTAAACTGTTATGTGAAATGGATATGTTTAGTATATCATTTGACCCTTTTTGTCCATCTCATATTTATAGCAATTAACACTAAATGCATTACATTGTAGATAATTATATATCAAACTATTTAAAGTTTGAGTTATAAAGGGATAAAAAAGTGTTTGCCATCCTCATTGAACACTAATTCAGTATGCATAAATTATCTCTTAAAGTAATGAAGTTTCTTAAATTTATAACTCTTACAACATGACCTTGAACTGTTTATTGTCAATGTGTGATGAAAAGTTGTTATAGGTTGTCATGCAATTTATTGACTTGAGCATTGCAAATCTTATTTCTCAGAAGAGAAGATCAATATTCTTAAAAAGAAAATAAATTCCATCAAAACATGAAGTTGTCACCTTAGTAGTGCAATTGGACAATTCCTCATCAAATGATACTAAATACCTGGTCAGAAACCCAAGAGCAATTCCAATAGCATATTCACTGGGAAAACCTGCAGAATAAATAAGCTCCTTCTGACTGACTTCCATTTCTCACATTTTTTCAAATGGTGTGTGGCAATCCAGCTGAAATATTCATTTCATAATTTACTTATGGTTATTTCATTAACAATGAAAGGTTTGTCACCCTTCAAGTCAGTTGGCCAGTTCAATTTTCCAAATTTTTTCACATTGCATTTCAGTATCAGAAATGGCAAAAAAAATCCAATTATTATTTTTAGGCAATATAATTAATGAACTGTGGTCAAACACATTGTGAGAAAAAAGTTGTTCATTTCCATTACACCATAATGATCACCGAAACAGGAAATTCTACTTAACAATGCAGGAAGATATATGAAATACAAGTACATACAGCATTCAGTCACAGCTTCTTCAGATCTTGAAACAAACCCCTGATATTAATTCACATTGTACACCATAAATGATTTGAAGCATCGCTTACAAACCAAAGCGACTAAGTAGGATCGGTTGGAGCCAATAAAAATTGATGCTTACAAAGATCCTGTTTGAGTTTTGTGCTACTTCCTTGACTTTCTTTTTCTCAGCTCAAGCTCTGTATTTTGTTAATAGATGGGAGTCATAATTTGTTTCAAGTTCATCTTTACTAAGCCCAAGAGTATTGTAGATCATGCATGACACTGATTTTTTTAAGGTGGTGAAAACTCCTCTGTGAAGATTAATCTGTAGTGCACCAGCAATATGAATGCCATTTTCTCTGCATTAGTGTGATATTAACAGACTGGGGTATTTTGCTTTTGACCCAGTGGTACTTCACCACTGCAAAACTTTCAATGTCTCTCTTCACTCTGTTCAAATCTTTACAGGACAGCAACTTTTTGTCTTGACTTGGGATTTTCCTCTTTTTCTTGGTTACATCCACAACACATTTATGGACTCTGAGTGTATTTTAAAACTGTCTTAAGAACTTGTATATCGTGGTAAATTAAACAAAATCTAATCTCGCTTGATTTTTTTTAAAAAAGATTTTGTATTTGTATAAAGTATTTTTGTTCCATAAGTCTCTATTTTCTAAGATCTCTATCTGAACTGGAGAGAAATAGACATTTCATCTTGGCAAGGCAATTTTAACTGCACACTAATGTAACTGAAGATATTTATTTGTAGCATAAAAAAAAATATATCCACTTACAGCATTGAATGGAACACTTCACATAGGTAAGTGTATGTTAGATAACTCAAAATCATCAAACTTGGAGTTAACCTAGTAGGACCAGGTTGACAATATTATTCTGATCTTTGCGTAAAAATATACAAGTTATAAAAAGTTTCCCTATTACAAAATTATGTTACATTATACATTAATGAAATATTTTATTATAAGAATAAATATTAATTTATTAACATCAATAAACAATAATAAGATAAAATAGCCAAATACAGACAGAAGAAGTGTTCCTTTCTTCAGGTGTAATAAGAGTGACACAACAGTACTCTTGGCTTTTGTATTTTCGTGGCACCTGAAGAAAGGAAAAAGGTTTCCAGAAATGTGTAATATTTATATTATCCCTTCTTTTGTCTGTATTTGGCTATTTTATCTTATTGTTTATATTTATATTGTTATATTTACATTTCAACATTAATAAACACACTATTTGAAAAATATAAAATAATTTAATCAAAACCAATCTGCAATCAGCATTGATGATTTAATCCAATTGAAATAGTGAAAAAATCCTTAAATTTAAGTTTTATCAACATTGGTTAAAGACTGCACTCCAGTTATCTCTTCCTGCCTAAGCCAATACTGCTGCAATCGTTTCAGCCATAGTGCCCAATAGTGCTGGCATTCAGAAAGTGTCAGATGAAAGTAGTTGGCTGGTGAACCATCATTGTATGCTATGACTAAAAGTGCACCTTTAATCTAAAAATAAAAATTCACTTAGAATTGGCAACTCCCAAATGGTAATAAATAAAACTTGAATATAATCTTTGTATTCACAATGTATATTGGTGATGCTGAGAAAAAATAATACTTTTATCAAGTTATCTTGTTGGCTTTTGGTGAAAGCAGTATTATTAGTTATATAGAAATCATTGTATTTCTCTGAAGGAAAAAGCTAGTATGTTTCATTTTTACAGCAACTATTTAATTGTTTTTAAGATATATTCATCCAAACCTTATGTTGTGTGTAGTTGGAGTCAAAACTCAAGGCTCCTAGATATGCACACAGTTGGAGAGGTGCATCATAGGCCATTTCAATTGCCGACTTAGGTTTTTTTGATTTTTTCCATTCAATAAGAACAACTCTTCCTCTATATTGATATAAGAAAAGTAAACAATATTTAAATTAGGAATCATACCAAAATTAATTATTGTATAAAATAATCTCATACTGTTAAATAAAAGATGGCACATGAATATTTTTTTAAATGTTTATCTGGATTAACTTGATGTATGTTTGTTTGTTTAAAATAAACCCTTTTTCTTAAACAATATGCAGTAGTCATTGTAACCACTAAGGAAATATATTATCAATTAGCATTTTCTCCATCATTCTTCATTTCCATATTCTGAATATTACAATATTCACAAATCCCGTGTGTTTAAAATGTACGCCAAAAATTATCAACTTGAAATAAGTTCCTTGATATTCACATTGAAATAACATAGTCAGTTTATACAGTTTTTAAAAAAAAAATATTACATAATCTCAAATTATTCTTATTCCAGTTCATATTAATTCTTTATTTAGTCTCAAAATATTAGGAAGCAGAAATTCCATAAAAAATTTTAGTGAAATTTAATCCAACTACATATATATATATATATATATATACACATTTTATTTATAATGAATATTAGGAAAATATAATTAAATTATGAAATGGAATAATAAAATCCAATGAGTGCCAAACCTGTATCTTGCCACACAATCTATGAAACCATGATACATAAGCTTGGGATGTACAACTTCAGATTCTACGAAAAGTGTGTTGTCTATATAAGGAAGAACACTCTTTGCCAAACTTTGCCAACAACCTTCAACACTTGGATAATCAAAAGAAAGATCATTCTCTGGTACACCTGACATGTAATCTCGAAGTAAAGAATGAAAATTAGACCCTTCATTTAGTTGTGCTGGAATGAAAAAACAGTTTTCAAGTTATAGAGTATATTTTAACTCAGTTCTAATAGGATCTCCAACTGAATGTTTGACATTTGTTTACAGTATTTTATAGAATTTTAATAACTATACTATATGATTAATACTATAATTACTGCTGTTGTTGGACAAACAATTAGTTTTATTCATTTATCTTCTTTATACAAGCTAATACACACTAATACATAATGTACACACTTTGTTTTATAATGAATACATTGATGTCGTCATTTTGTTTATTAAAAAAGTTAATTATTTGTGCATATTCCTTATCAACCTAATGTTTGTAAGTAATTCTATTGAATATACATACAATCACAATAACAGTTTCCTTAACACAAATAAAGCTTTATTTGAATTATGTTGTTGCAATATCACAATTGTGGTTTGATAATTTACTTAAAATAACATAAGTAATACTTTTGCTCTGCACACAAACACTCTACCAACTGAGCTACTGTGCCTTTCCCCAGCACTAGCGAATATAGTCTTACTAGGTATAAAGGGTGGAATAGATAGAGCAGAAGGAGTTAAGGAATAATTACAAATGTTAAGGATTTTAATTATTTGACAATTGGATATATTTCCTTACTTTATATTAATATTATGTATCACCTGATACAAAATTAAGGATGTTTCTATTTATTTTCTTTGGTCTCTTTTCAATATTTGCAATGTTAAAGTAATCATTGAACTTAACAATTAATTAAATTTACAAAATTCTTGGATAATAATTAGTAAATGAAGAGGCTGATACCTTCGAAAATAAATCTGTGAAGTGGATTTTCTAGAAATTATATTTGTTCAAATTACTGTCATTTGAACTCCATAGATCATCAATGACTACATTAATATTCATCAAAAATCATAAATTGCAACTATAATTCATTACCAAAATTCCTGGTAGTTTTTAAATTAATTTTTCTCAAAGAAATTTTTATTTTTTAATTGAAAAAGTTTTTAATATATTACAAAATGAATTAAATTATTAAGACATCATTTTCAATTTATAATGTATGCAAGTGAAGCTTTTATCTATTCATCAACACTGATTTAGAGTATTGGCACTACAAGTGCAACAGATTATTGTGTAATGTTCACGTCATTTAGCCCTAATAGTTTGGCGACATTTGTATATGCAGGATTTGTAAAATAAGAGTTTTGAAATAATTTCAAAGTAATGAGTTAATTGTATTCCATATATTTTATGGGTGATATATTTTCTTACATGTTAACTTTCACCATAATTCTATTCAATTGAATTAATAGAACAATATACCATAGGGATCAAATTTGGGTTATTTATAATTTATGGTCTGTATATATATATATATATATATATATATATATATATATATATATATATATATATATATATACTTGGATAGTGAGGAAGGATAGAAATAAATAGGAGAAATAGAAGGATTGCGCTTTATTTGAATTCATATGCTCGGGCGAAGAATTACGCACATAGAAAAGCATATGTTCAAAGCAGAGAGAAGGATGGAAGAAGAAGGAAAGACTGAAAATATTTGACCCAGGCGGGACTTGAACCCACGTATTCTGCTCAGTACACAGTCTCAGTCTCTGCTTTGAACATATGCTTTTCTATGTGCGTAATTCTTCGCCCGAGCATATGAATTCAAATAAAGCACAATCCTTCTATTTCTCCTATTTATTTCTATCCTTCCTCACTATCCAAGTTTGAATGTGAATTAGTTCCTTAATGGATTCTCCTAATATTGTATATATATATATATATATATATATATATATATATATATATATATATATTATATTAGTAAGGATGTGACATTGTCAAAAATAATTGCAATATTGGTATGGACAGGACAGAGATGTTGTGGCTTACCTGAAAGTGAAATGCGGTGCCGCCATAAGGAACTGAAGGTATTTCTTCAAATTTTCGGAGGCTCTCAGCCTCCTTCTTCAAGAAGGAGTGTTACACCGTTCTGTGCACCGGCCGGCTGCGGAGTTTTGACCGCCGCACGGCTGGTAGCCCATTAACAATTAACACCCCACCAGGCCACTAACTTTCTCTCTCAAGGGAAGGTTTTGGCATAGGAAAGGTTCAGATAGTGATCATTCATACAAAGCACCCTATGTATACATATATGCTTGAACATACAACTACACATAAACATGCACAGACACACACACGGATAGTGATCATTCATACAAAGCACCCTATGTATACATATATGCTTGAAAATACAAATACACATAAACATGCACAGACACACACATGTATGCATACACATACATACATGAGCATGCTCATACATACTCACACGGTCTCGTGAAAGTGGGGATGGCACGTAGGATGGGCACTATTTACAGGATGTTGAGTTTAGGGCTTTGCCTGAACTGCAAGACATGTTGGAAAGAGAGTTCCCACAGATGGAGTTCTGCCTCTGATGAAGCTTTAAGGATGCTGAGTGTGAAGCACTGGTCTAAACCGTTTATGTTGTGGTTTTGGGCACAAGCAGCTACTAGGAATTGAATTTTAGATAGTTTGACAGTGCTGCGGTGGTTGGCTATACTTTCAGGGAGGGGTCTATTGGTTTGGCCGATATAGAAGGCAGGGCAGAGTCTGCAGTTAATTTGGTATATGGTGTGGGAGGAGAGGCAGGTGATATTTTCTTTGATTTTGAATGTTTTTGTGTGATTAGGAAAGGTTGTGGTGGGCTGTAAGATAGGGCAGACATGGCATCTGCTCCTACCATAAGGTTTGCAACCCGGCAGGGGTGGGTGGGAGTGTGGGTTTTGCACGGTAGTAAATTTCGGAGGTTCATGTATGTATGTGCTCATGTATGCATGTGTATGCATACATGTGTGTGTGTCCGTGCATGTTTATGTGTATTTGTATGTTCAAGCATATATGTTGCTTTGTATGAATGATCGCTATCCGAACCTTTCCTATGCCACAACCTTCCCTTAATAGAGAAAGTTAGTGGCCTGGTGGAGTGTTAACTGTTTATGGGCTACCAGCCGTGTGGCGGTCAAAACTCCGCAGCCGGCCGGTACACAGAATGGTGTAACACTCCTTCCTGAAGAAGGAGGCTGAGAGCCTCTGAAAATTTGAAGAAATACCTTCAGTTCCTTATAGTGACGCCGCACTTTACTTTCAGGTAAGCCACAACCTATCTCTCTGTCCTATGCATAGCAATATTGCAATTATATATACAAATGTATATATATATACACACACATAAAAATTTGTTAGTCAAAACAAACAAAAAACAACATTAAAGTGAGTGTCCATCCAACAAGACATGTGTAATAGGTATATTCTTAACTACTGTAGAATTAGGGCAAATAAAAAAGAACAGATGATTACACAATGTAATAAACTCCCAGAACATTTAAATAAACTAGATGGCAAACTGTTTGAAGAAGAATTTTAAAAAAAATAGTAAATAAGTCACTGCATTCTACAGTTAACTTATAAACTGTAATATATATATATATATATATTCCCCATTATTTCATTATTACAAAAACTGAAATTTACTATGTTATAAACAATTTCATGCAAACAAATGAATGAGATTTTAATTCTACTCAATTTTGTTATAAGTTTCTGACACATACAATATTTATGTAAACATATTTTATTTAATCTAGTAAATATTTCATTTCAATTATTCTATCCATTTTTCCACTTTGTAATATGATTCATGAAAAATATAAACACAATTTTTAGCAGTTTCTTCACAAAAATAGATAGGCCTACCTTTATAAAACTCCATAAAACCTTCTTCTCCAAGGTCAGCTATCATTTTCTGTTTCCACCTTCTTAAAGCAACTCGTGATGCTTCAGACATTGTACTGCTCAAAATTTTTGTTACTGATGGTAATATGTGTGCATCACAAAATTGTAGTGCATCTCCTTCATGTGATTGATTTTTCAGTAAATAAGGACCTTTACCTCGAAACAAAGGAAATGTAGGAATGTTCCTCACAATAATGTCAGGTAACTGTAGCAAGGGTTTTCTATTACAATAAGAACCTGAATTAACAAGGCCAGAATGTACACTTACATTCGGTAGACACTTAGGCAAAAGGTCCTCTATGTCGTCTTGGGATTGTGTTGCTGTATTCAACTTCAAATCTGAATCAGCAATATCTTTAGCCTTAGGTAGGGTATAATTAAACTTAATTTGATTACCTGGAGATTTTTTAAAACCCCATTCTGTTTCTGTTAAATCAACTTTGGATTTTTTATCAGTATTTGTCTTTTCAAAGCTATTTGTCAAATAACTAGAGTTTATAATCCTGGTAAGTTTCTGCCTTTTACTTTCTAATAACTCTCCAAATAAACTTTTGTTTTCTTTGTTTAATTGCTTAATTGCCTGACCTACTTTTTCTTTATTTTGACTTTTGAATTTAACACTTTTAGGTGCATATTTTACTAGAAATTCCGATTTTATAAACGACATTATGAAATTTATTGCCACATCTAATCTTCACTTTAAAGTATGTTATTTCTTGTTAAAGTCACCAACCATATTATTAGAACAATTTGAATTAACCGCTTAATTCTATTCTGTTACGTATGTACCTTCACAAACGAACAGCAGACTGTTTCGTTTCAAGTAAGGATTCGCTTCAACTGAGTGTTAAATAATTATTTAATTGAGCAACGTAGGAAATATAATTAACAATCACTGTAACTTTTACTAAACTAACTTTCCCTGCCCTTCAAAAATATGGGTCATACCAAAGCACATAATAACTACATTGAAAATAATTTAAATATATTAATGTTGAATGTAAAACCTGGTATATATGAATTTTTAGTATGACAAAATGTTTTATAAATTAGAATGTATTATAAATTTATAAATTTAAAAAAATAAATGTACCGGTTATGTGCTGATCGTAAGAATTCGATTGTTTTCAATTATCTCGAAATTAATAATAAGATAGAAAGTCAAATACAGACAAAATAAGTTATAATATAAATTCCACACACCGTTTCTAGAATCCTTGTTCCTTCCTTCATGTGCATAAAAAACGCAAAAGCTTTTGAGTTTTGTCAATTGACTAGTGCAGTTGTGTCGCTCTCGGCTCTTGCGTCCTTTCTGCACCTGCAGAAAGTTACAAAGCTTTCAGAAACGTTGGGTGGTATTTTTATTATCTCTTCTTTTGGCTGTATTTGACTATCTATTTTATTATTAAATTTCAATTACACGTAGATTTTTAATTTTTTTTATTTCGAAATTAATTGCAAAAATAACATGGAAACATCATAAAGACATATTTAGTTGAGGAAACGAATGATACAAAATATCCCAGGATTATTGGTTTGAGTGAAAAAAAAAATCCAAACACAGTTCAAAGGAGTGATGATATAAATACCAAACAAAGCTTTTGAGTTTTTTCAACTCGAAGATATATATTTATATGTCTTTGTTTCAACTGAATTGTGCAATTGTGTCGTTCTAGGATTTTTTTTAATTTTCTTAGCACCTGAAGAAAGAGACAAGGTTTTCAGATACGTTGTGTGGTACTGCTTTTGTTTGAATTTGACTATTTTCCTTATTAAAAATTTTCAAAAGACGAAACTTTTCATTTTATTGGTTTAGGAGATATTATTAAACCTTGTCGTTTTTATTTAAGAAAAGTTGCAACAAATGACATGAACAATTATAGGCCGGTTTTCAATCTTCGTGGAATGTTGAAAGTCTTAGAAAAACTTATCTATGACATACTCCTAAGTCATATATTAACTGCTTCTTTCTAATTGCCAATGACCAACATCAATTTAAAAAATTAAGATCGACTCAATCGGTTTCTTTTTTATATTTTGAAAAAAAATTCATACGCAATAGGACAGATGTCAGTGATCTTATATTTATCAAAATAATTTGATTAATTCATCATAACCTTTTGCAAAAAACAAGGAAATGAAATTAATTGGATGCATTCTCATAGAATGGTTACGCCTATATTTGGCAAATCGTGAGCAAATGGTAATAATCAATTTTGAATCCTTTGCGCGCAACTACACTACGAGGTGGTTATAATTAAACTATTCCGAGTGCTATTGTGCGAGCTGTATATATATCGCAGGAAGCTGAAAAATTGTAACTACGAGGGTGAATCAAATATAAACGAGACTTTTGGACCTGCGCGCGCAATAGTGATGGAAGAACGTTCCGCTGTTGTTGGCTGTTAGGTTGGTTTGTCAGGAGTGGGGGAAGCACGTGACTCATCATCATAGACTCGCTCAGTGTCCATCGTTACGATGTCCGAGCAGGAGGTACCTCCCTCTATTGCGCAACGTATTGTTATCAACGTCAAGTTATCAGAAGGTGTAAAACCGGCCGAAATTTTGAAAAGATTGACTGCACAGTTCGGGGAAGAGACGCTGTCGCGAGCTAGAGTGTTTGCTTGGCATAAACAGTTCGTGGAGGGCCGTGAACGTGACCGCAGACCCCGCACCAGCATTACAGCGGGCAACATCGACAGTGTTCGTCAACTTGTTGAAGGTGATAGGCGTCTAACAACTTCGGATATTGCAATTGAGGTTGGAATAAGTTATGGGAGCACTTACTCTATACTCTCAGAGGAGCTAGGGTATAGCAAGGTGGGTTCCTCGCCTTCTCACAGTTGACCAGAAACTGAATCGTTTTCAAGTGTGTGAGCGTCTTCTTGCACGATTTCGGGAAGGAGACCCATCTCTTTCTCCCATTGTCACCTG
This sequence comes from Zhengitettix transpicula, assembly GCA_037074705.1. Lineage (NCBI taxonomy): Eukaryota > Metazoa > Arthropoda > Insecta > Orthoptera > Tetrigidae > Zhengitettix > Zhengitettix transpicula. The sequence goes on along the minus strand of CM073591.1, from coordinate 147,433,471 downwards.
TGATGAAACGTGGGTGCATCACTACACCCCTGAGTCGAAACAAGCGAGTATGGAGTGGAGGAAGAAAGGAGAAACCGGACCAGTGAAAGCCAAGTCACGATTATCGGCTGGAAAGGTTTTGGCTACCGTTTTTTTTGACCAGCGTGGCCTGCTGCACCTTGATTTTTTGCATGAGCGCAGAACAATTAATGCGGCATACTCCTGCCAAATTTTGATTGAGGTCAGACTTGCATATCGCCGCAAAAGACGAGACCTTCCGATGAGAAAAGTGATTCTCCTCCATGACAATGCTCGCCCCCATACAGAAGCCCTGACCGTACAAAAATTGGAGCAAGTGGGTTGGGAGACAGTGGAACACCCTCCGTACAGTCCAGACCTATCTCCCTGCGACTTCCATGTCTTTGGTCCTCTCAAGGAAGCTTTGGGAGGGCAAAAATTCCACAGCTATAATGAGGTTGAAGCATATGTGCGCAATTGGCTACAAACACGACCTGACTCTTTTTACGTGGAAGGAATTAAAAAATTACCTATACGCTGGGACAAATGTGTTTATAAATCAGGAGATTATGTAGAAAAATAAACTATGATTGTTTGTGCATTTAAAATCAAAATAAATATTTTAAAAAATAAGTCTTGTTTATATTTGATTCACCCTCGTATGTTCATTAATCGGTGTACTCGCGGTTAATGATAAAAAATTCCACTTTCTGTCACCAGGTGAAAATATTGCTCTGTAAGCAGTTAGAATGTGAGGTTGGTACAGGAAAAAAGAGGAACGATCAAACACATGATAACGGTGGTTTTGTCACGTTTATTAGGATATGATCACAAGTGTGTTAATATGCTGCATACGTAACACGACATGGTAGACAGTTTCTCGCAATACATCGGGTGTAATATGAGCGATATGTCGTAGTGTCGTCTTCTATCCTTCAGATGAGGAAGAGTCTGGATACCCTGATAGACACGATCTTTCAGATATACTCACAACCCGAAGTCACGTGGATTTAGGTCGGGGGATCTGGAAATTGCAATTGCCTAGTGATGATGCGGTCGTTCCCGAATGTTTCTCGAAGCAAATCTTCACCTCGTATGCGACATGTGCTGATCCTCCATCTTGCATGAAAATAATGGTGTGGACACAGTTGCGTTCTGGAATCACGAGTTGCACAAGAGGATCCTTATACCGTGCAGATGTAATATTGGGCTAAAAGTGAAACTATTATTTTTTTTTAACATTATCCGCGAGCGAACAGATTAATGAACATACCTAAGATTTTTCAGCTTTATGCGTTATGTACAGCTCGCACTGTAGCACTCGGAATATCGGCAGTATATAGGAGTATATATAGGCGTAACAAAATTTTGTTTCTAATAATGTCTTCATCAAACTCTGTGTGCCACAAGGTTCAACTTTTGAGTCCTATTCTTTTCCTTATGATCAAATTGATTATCGATTAAATTTTGCCCCACGTTGTGGTAGCCATTTATGTAATGATCACATAGTTAGCTCTTAATTAAAAGAATTAATAAATTATCAAAAGAAAGGTTAATTAAAAGAAAAGATTATCAAAAATTAACAAATAAAATAATTTGTTATTTTTATTCACTTGTGGCTTCCAAAATTAAAACAAATACAATCAAATTAAGATCTCTTCCCTCAGGTCACAACACAACAGAAAAGTGATTTATAAACTGATTAACAATTCAAACATAAAAATTCACCTAAAATAATATGACGATAAATGAAATGAAAGAAGGCTAAATGTAAAGAAACTGAACTATTACCTTTCTAATTATCGTTCACATATTTCTATAGGTTTTGTTACTCACGTATTGTCCGTCTGGTACCAGGTCTTTCTTTTGTAGCTTCAACACTACACTACAAATGCAAATTTTTGCACTGATTCTAACTTCCTTGCAGATTTTACACACACGTGGTCCAAGTGCACGTCCTCAGCTATCAGGAACCTCGGTTGTTGTCTCCCCTTTCTGGTCAGCTAGCCGTTGCCGGATCCCTCAATGCGAAGATTGTTCAATTTGTGAAGCAAACTCCTGCTTCCATACAGGAACTCGTGATTTGTAGTTTATGTTTGCAGACTTTACTTATCATATGCAGAGTCCAGACTTTAACTACTTTCTTCTCGTCGCATATTTTAGGCTTTTTGTTTCTCCTTGCTCGACCCAGGCTCAGTGCAGAACCTGACTGTTTTTTATTTCTCTATGTGGACCGAACTGCCACGTATCTCGGCGAAGAGTTTTTCTTTTACTGTTTCATCTCTTGTCGCCGACCGCAGACTTTCTTTTGCGCGCGCAGTCACCATTTCGACTTTTCGACAAAGGAAACGAACTCGCCGCCATTGCTGCCTTTGATAGCTCCTACCGCTACAATTCAATTTATTCGCTACTATTCAAATTATACCTAATCAATTTAATGGCCTAATTAATTATTGCTACAATATATTAACGATTTAGCACAAAAATATAAATGATGTATTCATCGTATTATTTGCAGATGACAGTTCTATTAAATCAAGCATAGATAATTCGTGTCAGCTGGGACGCCTCCCTATCAGCCTCTGCATTTGTGTCAGCTTCAATCCGAGTTGCCTTCTTTTTGTAAAAAATGTGCTTTTTCCATTACAAGTCTTCTGTCCACCTGCATCCAAAGATATTTGACGTCGTCTGCTTGCTTCAGTTGTTGACCGTTAAGCATGACCGGTAGGTAAGTGCTTCGGTTTAATGTGTAAATTACTTTCACTGATTTCAGTTCGTTGGCTTTGATTTTCCATTTAATAAGCCAGGTTTGTATGAAATGTAAGTGATACTGTGATGCAACTATTGGATCCTGGTGTACGGCTAATATGGCAGTATCATCTGTAACGCGTGTATTTATGTTTAAGTTTTTCTTTGTCTCGGAAGTGTTGTTTGCTGTGGTCTTGAGAATTCGAAACCGTGCACGTGCGTGGGGGTGGAGGAGATAAATATTTCCATCCAAGTAATTTCGTGTCCTGTCTCGATTGTTGGCCTCAACATGACAGAATGGTTGGCCATTGTTGACTACGGAACTGCAGCTGCGTGCTATAAATCTTGTGACAATGGAAGAATCAGTCAACTGGTATTTCGACGAAGTTTTCTAACAATGAAAAAAGTAAAAGAATGGGAGGATATAAGGGAGGAGATAAGCTTTTGAAATGGACAGTTGTTCTGCGTTCACCGAAGCTGGTGGATGTGATTAAGAGAGGCTCCGTAAAGTTGTTGTCTCTGATATAGTTCAAGGCAGAATCGTCGTGAGAAAGGGGCCACCATTTGTTAGTGAAGAGTTCACGGAATAGCACCACACAATTTAGTACGACGGCTTGCCAGCAATCAATCCCGGAGGCCGACGCCTTAGCCAGTGATCAACCCCTGAGTCGACGCCAGTACGTCGGTACGAGAGCTACAGCAGGCAACACAACACAGAATAGCAGTACGCCTTTGGCACGGGCAGCAGATCTCTTCTATGTAAAAACCACAGGTGCCTGAGATAAGAGTTTTCACGTTTAACTTTAATAAACTTGTATAAAATTTCTTTATTGGTCAAATATTTATTTTGATTTAACGTAAAAACCCAGCCCACAAAAATAATTCTTTACACATCTGTGCAGGTGGCAACTGTAGTCTTCGTGGTGATTGGTAGATCGGCCGTATACAGGAGGTAAAGACATTACCCTGTGGCACGCCGGATTTTATTGGTAACAAGTCTGTATATTCATCTTGATGTTTGACTAGAAAGTGTCTTCCTGTTAGATAAGATTGAAGGATGATGACGTAACTGTGTGGTAGGTTCTTTTTAATTTTATAACATAACCCTTCATGCCAGACTTTAACAAAAGCCTGGCTAATGTCCAGAAATGCAGCAGTGCAGTACGCTTTGCTTCGAATGCGTTATTAATTATATCAATTATTCAGTGGACTTGCTCGATAGTACCATGACGACTTCTGAAGCCGAATTGATGATTAGGAACTAGCTCGTTGTTTGCTAAGATTGGATTTAGTCGTCTCAAGAACATTTTTTCAAACACTTTACAAAGAATGGGCAGAAAACTTATAGGACGGTAGGATGTTGTGTCTGTTGGATCAATAGTAGAATAATTTGAACTGTTTTCCAAGGACTCAGAAAAAAGCCAATTCTTAAAATTTAATTAAAGATCTGTTGAATTGCTATACGTCCTGTGATAGTTAATTCCTGCAGTAACTTCCCTTTGATCAAGTCATATCCTGGAGCTTTCTTGGGGTTTATGTGATGGCCAATAGTGTTTATTACTTCTGAAACAGTGATTTTTTTTATTGGTGGTTCAATTTGATATGGCGCATTGAGGAATTTCTGGATTTCGTTGTTCGGTACATTTGGATCATGTGGCTCAATGATTTACAAACTTTGTAGCCTTTTCTTTATTACTTCTAGCCCAGTTGTCATCGTGATCTTTTATCGGTGGATGTGATATTTCAGTTTTTTAGTTGTTTCCCAGAGCGAGTAGTCTGTAGCATCTGTGACAGGTTGCGTAAATATTCTTGGATGTCATATTTTTTAATTCTTTTAATAGTTGCTAAGTTCCGTTGTTGCTTTCTTAAAATTCTTCTTATCGTTTTCGTGTCCGGTGATCTGCCATCTTTTCCTTAGTTTCCGACTTTCTTGTATTTTCTCTTTAATTATTATTGGATATTTTTCTTTAACAGTTGTGCAATTTTTTTCTGGTGTCGCTGGCCAGGTCGCTCTTTGTATTGCTTCAGTGAGTTCTATAACTGCAGAATCTATCTCTGCTGGTATCTTTAAGGAAATGTAAAGTTTAATTTGCTCGTAATTTTTCTTTTCTATGTCACATTTCGTGCATCTACTGAAAAGCGTTGGTTGTGTCTGCTTTTCTATTAAGCGAGAATATAATGTAATTACGATTGGTGAGTGGTCATACGATAGATCGAAACAAGATTTAGCTTTGATTTTCCTGACGTTAATGACTTCTATTTCAAAATCTAACATATTAGGCATTTTTCTCTTATCGGTTGATTAAAATATAATAAAATATGTTGAAGATACAAAACTGCTGAAGCTAATTTATTCAATCAAAATTTAATCGGAGAATTCAAATAAAAATCCCGTGAAATAAGTTAGTCTCTTAACGTTTTCAAAATGGAAATATTTACATAAGGACAAGAAAACAACACTGATGAGAGCATATTACGACTTTTTTCAATCCCTTCCAATGTATGGCATAATATTTTGGAGAATTTCCACTCACAAAGTGGAATATTGTAAAACTCAAAAGATATGGCCCACATCAACGTCGACGCGGCAACGCAGCCTTCCCCCTCTCCCGTTCACCTCTGAGAGGCACCGGAGAGAGGTGGCCCACTTCGTACGCTGCGCCCGGCCTGTCCAGACGTTTTAATAAACTTCTCGTGTAAGCAACCACGTGGTCTTCAAAGATTCTTATAAAACAACCGTTCCCTAAAAACGACTTAGAAGATAGTCTCACAGTTAAAAGTCGTAAATTCGTGAGCGAGAACTTTGAACTGAGAGTTCAGCAATATTTTCTTACACACACGTCCAAAAAAATATTTACTTTCGGTCATTATTATAACAATTATTTTATCCTCGGGTGCTTGAAACCCTCTGTTTATAGACAATCATTAATTTACTACCAGTTAATTCACACTAGTAACAAATCATGATGAGACAAGACCAAAGGAGAGCGATGAGTCCAGATAAAATAATGAAAGAATCTGATAGAACTGAATGAAGGAAATAAAAACATCATTCAATAATTCATATTCCAGTTGGCGAGATTTCAAAGAATTCCTTGATTCAAGCTGGATCTGTGAGTGGGGTGGGTTTATATCAATAGCTCAATGAGCTACATTCTTTTCTTTGTTTATTAGTCTTCCAACACACACCCTATAAAGAATTGTAACACCCGTCCCTAGTATGCACCACACTTCTGTATTTGAAAATGTCAGTAATTTCTGGATTAATAGTAAGAATTTTATATGTTGCAATTACAGGTGGAAGACACATTGTGATAGCCATATGTTCTATAAAATATCAAGAAAATATTGTTGTATTCAACAAAAGAGCCAAATTTTGAATATTAGTTCTTACTTATTAATGTAAATACTTTCATGTTACATTTTTCAGTCTTTACTTTGTGGATATTAGAGACCTTATTAAATAATTATGAAACAAATTGGTCTTTCAATTAAAAGTAATATTAATATACATGACAGTTTGCTTTCATATTCTAGAAATCTACAAGGATATTGTATATATTTTACACTTGCTGGTAAACTGTGTGCAGTCTAGCCTGATATAAATTAAGATCCATTAATTAATTAATATTGATCAATTAGATGGTTTGCTGATCATTCTCCCCACCCAAGGCAATTCTTCAAGCTATTCAGAGTCAACTGTGTTAAATCTTGGACACTAATGAAATCTCAAATTCAGATTGTCAAATACAAGTTGCTTGGGTAAACTTCATCTGCCACAACGTTAAACTTCCCAATCACCAAATCCGTAGCCTCACTAATCAAAAGTACCTTCAACCATCCTAACACCATGATTCAACAATTCCATAGTAACCCTCTCCCACCACTACTCATATAACCTCAAAAGAAAACACCATTTCAGACTTCATTCTTCCCCCAGAACACTCAGGCACCCCCTAACCCACCCATTCCCATTCCAGCCTATCAAACTTGATAATCACCAGCGAACCCTCATACTTCCGCAATGCATGCCCTCAGATAGACAAATTGATGAGGGGATTTTTTTTTTGGGATTAACCTAATTACCAAGTTCCCATGTTAATTATGTGCATAATTTAAATTGTATATACTGTAAACAATATGCAACCAAATGATAATCTCAGGATAAAAAGTTTGTAATATATATGTAAATAATTATTTTTGATGAGGATGACAAATGTGCACGTCCAGTATTGTGTCCCCCCCCCATCCCCCCATCAGCAACACCTGTAAAGATCCACAGCCTATTTTTTTGTGCTACAGAGGAATCAGCACAATACAGTGAAATGACTCACTAAGTAACGAAACCAAAATATTTTTTTTCCCATTCAGTAATTAAACATATTATTTTAAAGTAGTTTATATTTTCTCAACAAAAATAGTATTCATACATTAGGAATAGTACGTAAAAAGTCATAATCAAAGGCCATTTTAAAGAAAAAATATTTAAGGACATCATAATGATGTAATTATATATCTCCTTAATTTAGGAAACATACACCATACCATTCCAGGTCTTGAGCATTCCTATTACAATAATCAGTCCTGAATACAACTATCATAGGCTCTAAATTAATATTTATTCTAATTTAGCATATCCATATATTTATATGCATAAATTCAAAACTACACATTCCTAAGGGAGTCAAATATTATATCTTAGGAAATAAATTTTCCTTACCTAATAGAAATGCCAATAAAAATATTATTTTCTTAAAAAAATCTTTGAACCTAAAATTATTTATTTCAAACTGTAAGACATAACAAAAATTTTGCATTAAATTAGCACAAGCAATAAATCTTTGCAAAATAAAGCCAATGTTTACGAATAATCTTGTTCTCACAAATAAATTTATCAAAGATAATTTTCACCCGAAGAAGTCCAAAAATTGTGGACAAAATGTCATTTGAACTGATTTTTTTGGTTTAATTATTTAGAAAAATTTCTGACATATTTGGTGAATTTTTATTTATCAAATGATAATTGTCAGATTATATTAAATAATCACTCCTATTATTGAGCAGCAGCAACAACCAATGGACAAACAAGAGACATGCAGTTCACATACACCACTTGAGACATGAATTGAGAGGCAGTGTATCCATTCTCTGCCCTCTCTGTCTACATTACCCTATATAAAATATAATATAAGACATGTCCCTCATGTGTGTATTGGGCCTAATACCGACTCAAAACATTCTAAAGGTGTTGACACTTAAGCCTATAGACTAAATAATTAATTGAGACCATATAAGATGACTTGTGAAATCAAAAGTACCAATTATTTTAAGTCTAAGCAACTTAAAGTTTTTATTGATTTTTACATAACAAAATGTATTTATTTAAAATTATTTGCTTTGTTATATTATTACTTAAAATTAAAAACTGGTCACATCTACTTTGTGTATATGACAAGTTGGGGAAAACCAGAAGACATGATGGAAGTAACAGAACTCTTTACTTTGTACATAAATCAAGAACTTGCCTGTTTTAATTTTAGCTAGATCAAGAAGACAAATTCAAAAAAGTATAATGAAAAATATCACAAACATAGCATAAATAAACTATGTACATTGTAATTAAATTGACAATTTAAATATGATATGACAAACATTTCTGAAAAGTGTGGCACAATCAAGAACTATGAAAAAGTTAAGAAATTTATATAAAAATATGTTGGAATGAGAAAAATAAAAAAACAAATATTGGTATACAAAGTATTACTTATATACACTCTATTTCTTTTCATATATCAAGACTTGATGTAGAAATAAGAAAAGGAAGTAAAACTATTAAAACAAATGTAAGACCCTTTGTATATTTTCAGACTTGCTTCACAAACAAAAATAATAGTAATAAAAAATAGCAACTTCAATGGTCTATTCCATGTTCACTTTTGATTTCGGCCAAAAGCTTGTTGCAGTATTCTTTGAAATCCAAAGGCCGAACATTAACAATTGTCACCTTCAGGCGGAGTTCATCCTGAAACAATTTTTTTTTTAAAAAAATATTGTAATGCTTGTTTATTTTTGGTAGAAAAATGTGAATTTATACATTTTTTTATTTGACATGTATTGCAATGAAGAAAAAAATAACTTCAACATTTAGCAGAATAATATTGTCCACTTTTACAAAAACAATGAGAAATTTAAATTTGTATTTCCAACTTTGTGTTTTCACTAAAAAATTGTCTTCTTTTATATAAATCGTATTGCTCATTTGTTTTGTTACAATGTCTGCTATATAGATAGCATGACAAACATTTTGTAAATTTCTTTATAAAGTATATGTTAAATTCATTAAGTATTTTGTGTGTTGTAATTTTCCTTAAACTCCAATTACTCTCCAACCATTATATATTAATGTTTACACAGCCTTTGTATTACAATATTTGATAATATATTATCCAGAAAATAATAATTCAATTATAGAACAATTTATAATTTCAATTAATGGTTTATAACACAGTTTTCAACAAATAACCTAAAATATGTTAAAATTTTTCAGCTTCTATGTACAATTGTCATCCCAGGTTTACAACTCGCTTCGATCTGTGTAGATAATAAAATAAATATTTTCCTTGTTCAGTACGTTTATAACATTTATTGCTACAATAAAAATTTATGAATTCATATTATGGCAAAAGTGAAGCCAGAAAGACTTGAACCTTCAACCAATATACGGCAAATTTATCCTACACTAGACTTTTTATACAAAAACTCACTCTTATTCATATAATGAATTACATTACATTGTACTATGGCAAATTTATCCACACTAGATGCTTGACAATACACGAGAACAAAATGAAAAGAGGGTTGCAGGGCAGTGGAAATCAGCTCGTAGCATAATATGTCATTTATTGCGTTTATGGCTCAATCTAGGATTGTAACAATGCCCAATTGTAATGTCTGTCCAAAGTAAATGATAGTTAATTGTATTTTATAGATATTTTTTAACTAGATTGTTGCTAGCTGGAAAGTCTGGAGTTAACATTCCATTGTAAACATAAAATGTAATAAATTAGATAAATAAATAGCAAAATAGACAAAAATAAAGGTTAAATTAAATGTAGCAATTAATTATTTATGGTCTTATTTATCTAACTAATTGGTATACTTTTAACACACATTTAGTCCTTATAATAAAATGTATTTATTAAATATAAATTATTAGTCAGCTACAATGAAGTGCAGACCACCCTAAGGAAGAAAATTTGAGAACTGTTTCCTGACCAACAAAGCAGCACAAGCCAGCAGTTTCTGTTAAGCTATTAGCTAACTGTGTCTTTTCTATGCATAAAATCTTTTATAATTAGTATGTGTGTGTATGATTTGATTTTAATCAGTAATACTTACATTAAATGTTTCATATTTAATTCTAAGTTTCATGATGTATGATTTAAATGTTGATTTAAGAACAATTGAATTGACTCTAGTTTTATCAGACCAAACAGCTCCCAGTTCTTCTGCTGTTGCTCCAACTATGCTTTCAGATACATCTTGGAAACAACTTGCCCATTGTTGTCCACTCCAATCCGAAAGGCAAACCTGAGGTATAAGAACAAATATGTTAAGGTATAAAGAGTGCATAATTTATTCTAAGATGGCAATGTTTCATCAGTTCAGTTCTTAAGCATAACACCAAGATTGTGAGAAATTTCTAAGTTTAAGCTACCAGATTTTCTGTTCAACCTTTATTCACAAGTCAGAAAGAGAGAAAGAGAACGAGGGTGGCATACCTGAAGTTGAGTGCCATAGCCCTACAAGACAGGAGGAATATCTTCAATTTCTTTTTTCAGAAGAAAAACAGCCAGCACAATGTTCAGTCCTGAGAAAGGAGGCTTAGGTCCTTGAAAATTTGAAGTCATTTCTTCCCAGCCTAGCAATGCCAATTTGCTACAAGTTAATTAATTTGACTATGTGACATATCCTTACTTGCATTAAATATATGCATAATATTAAAATCACCCTTTACACAATACGTCCCACCTGCTCATCCACCATTGTAGGCATCACTCTCACACTTCCCCACCAAAGCCAGGTGCCAGTTCTGCTATCTTTAAATCTACTAAAATCCTCCAGAACCCTTCACAAATAGTTACCTAGAAAATAAAGGAAAATATTACCTGTCAATACTCCCATATCATTTAAAACGTTAACTTCATGATAAAAGTTATCATGTTGTCAGTGAAATAAATATATTTCTTGAAATTCCAAATTGAACCGATTTACAAATTACCTATGGAATTAATCAGTTAAGTGAATCAATTATCTTTTGAAAAACATAGTCAGTTACCTAAATAAGTAAAACTTTATGAAGAAGCATAAAGCTACTCTGCCCTGCTTCCTACACAAGCCAAACAAAATAATATCTTCCTGAATTCTTTGCTAACTACCGCAGCTTTATCAGGCTATCTGAAACACAATTTCCAGTAACTACTCACTCTTAGAGCCATAACATCTAGAATTTCAACAATTGCTTTCACACTGTCCTTCCATAAAGCCTTTCTCCCCAATCCATCAGATGCTGAACGTCATCTATGGGAACTCTCTTTCCAACACATGCTATATCCAGGCAACTTCTACAGTAATGAGTAGGTTATTGAATGAAAATGATCTTGGGAGTTGAAGGTGATAGAGGAAATTGTTTCAATACATCTGCACATACGGAGTTTCTTCTGAAGAAGGACGCTAATGCCTCTCAAAAATATGAATAATTCCACCTGACCTGAATGGAAATTTCAGGTAAGTCACCAACGTACTCTTTCCTTTTGATACAAATTATTTCTATTATGTAATATCCTTACTCACTTTTATGTATAGTGATAGAGGCGATGGGGAGGAGAAAGAGCGAGAGATTGAAGAACAAGAATTACAGAAACATTGTGTGGTATTTATTCTATCACTTAATTTTATCTGATAATTAGTTATTGCATTATATATATATACACACACGTGTGTGTGTGTGTGCCAGGCACACAGTTCAGATCTTCTTTCCTGATGAAGGGGCTCAAGGCCCTCAAAAATTTGAACTTCCACCTATGCCAGACTGGACCAACTACTAATTTCAGGTAAGTCACTCTGCTGTCTCTCTTTCCTATCTGACTTCATCTCATTTTTCTTAAGTGTTACATATGTATATGTATGTGTGTATATATATATATATATATATATATATATATATATATATATATATATATAAATACACACACACACACACACACACATGTGTGACTGAAAATATTTGACCCAGGCGGGACTTCAACCCACATATTCTATTCAGTACACAGACGCCTTAACCATCTCGGCCACCGGGTCAAGTTCCTGACCAGGCAAATATAGACAGTCTTATTGTGGACAATTAATAGTTATAGTGGAGGAATGGATAGATTTCATTAAAAGAAACTTAAAGAATTTTGATATAAAGTATGAAGTAAACAACATTTATACAATATACTTGGTTACTTACAGACATTAAATATCTGTAACCATGATTAGGATATTCTCTGTCACATTTTTCACATCGGTACATTCCATTGTTCATATCAAGGACCTAAAAATAAATTAAATTACAATATAGTAAAATCATATCCCATAAACAAATGAATAAATTTAATGTTAGTTACTAAAATAATAAAAACATTACTAACTTCATGACAACCGAAAATTAAAATCCCAAACTTGTGAAAATAATTGGTCACTATAGAGTGACCAAAATGAGAAGTTACACTTAGCCAAGAAAGTAATTTAATAGTATAAGAACATCACTGTTAAATAAAGAAGCGTTAAATATGCAATTTTGTTCTTGCCTTCTTGTTGCAATTTTCTTCAGGACACGAAAAATACAGGCAATTATCAGATCGTATTGCTGTTATAGTAGCTTTAACTTGGGCATAATCTGGTTTATCTCCACTTCCCATTTGTTTGTCTCGAATTTCTTTAAGAGTTACCCAATTTGTAGGACCTGCAACCAAAAGTTAATATGCAAACATTTCAAAAGTCTAAAAGTAAACTTTCACCACAAACCAAATAAGAAATTCTTCAGCACACTGAAAGATATTAAATCTTTAATCAAATTACACATTATTTAGGAACATTTAGCTGAACGTGTTTCCGACTTCTACACAAAGTATTTAAATTAGTTCAAAAAGAAAATTATGGGCAATAGTGCCAGGGAATTAAGCAAACTCTGTTGTTTACCTCAAATCAAAGCAGGTGGCTACAACATTATTTTTTAATTCATTGCTCATAGGAATATTTAACAAACCAAACAATAGACTATTGACAAAGGGAATAGACAAAAAGTATTGCACATAAAACACAACATGTAAATAACACTAATTTAACCATTTTAAGTGTCTGGATCTGAAATTTGTTGACAATGGTGAGGTAACATATATATCCATCATATCCATTCGGACTCTATAGACTGGGACAGCTGTCACTCTAGGACCAGGCTGAATATAATAGGTCTGCCCCCTAATAAGTGTTTGGACTCTCATGTTGTGTGTGTGTGTGTTCTCTCGCTGATGACTAACAGTTTTTTCGGTACTGTTCCAAACATTGAAGTTTCTACATTTTTTCTGAACTCCTCAACAATATTTCACATCATCTCTTTTCTAACTTGTTTCTTTTTTTCTTGTTTTCTTCACTTGGAGTAAATCTCTACTTTGTTCTGATCTTCTAGACACACGTCATCTCTTTAACCTGCTCCTTTTTATAGGTTTTTGTTTTTACTCTGCCTTTTTCACTTTTTCTTGCACACCTTTCTACTTCAAGACAATGGAATATCTGAATAATCTAAATAATTATTTTATGTGTTGTCTTGCATAATTCTAAATAAATAACATAAAAAACTGAGGATATATGGTTTAAAGACAAATTTACGATAGCAACAGAAAAATCAAAATTTATGTACCAGAACACATGCAACATAGAGCAAATACATTTGTGTGATAGACAAACCAAGTCGCAAAGAAGAGAAACATACCCACTAGGGCTGTAGTTGTTGGGGAAAGAATAAGATGTATCCAATTTGTTATGACAATGCAATATTAATTTTCGAAATGAAAATATAATACGTCTGTTTTAAAATCTAATACTGTTTGTTTGTATGTATGTTCTGAATAAAGATCTACACCTGTGGAAAAAATTTGACCTAATTTTATACAGGAGTTCAAATCAGAAACAAAAATCTGTGTGTGGGGGGGGGAGGGGGGTTGAGACACATTTACTACCCCCAGGGGCATGGGTGTAAATTTTCAAACATGTTAAACGGCCGATATTTGTGTTGAATAAATATTTTTCAAGGGCAATGAGATTGATAGTATTTCTACCGTTGTTGTTTGTGTACAATTTCAACACCTTTCAGCATACGAGGTGAACACCCTTAGGGTGGAGAAGTGTTACATAAAAGCAACCAATATTGGAGCAAAATCTGGGGGTTTGGATGGCACTGAATTAAATTATAACAACCCGAGCACCCAACTAGTAGACTAACAAAATTATCTCTTATCAAATGAAACATAGTAAAATAATCCAAACAATTATTCCAAATCATCTTTCCACGGCTTGTTATAAAATGAGGCAACACTGTCCTGTTTAGTCTTCTAATCTGAAAACAAATTAAGATTCCTAAATTTAAATAATACAAAAAAATTGCTACCACATAAGATAAATGTTTTAAATACATAGTACAATAGCCAATTGCAAAGCGTTGCCAAGTATTTATTCATATTAGACCAGAAAATATATTAATTCAACACCAATTTCTAGTTCATTTACAATATTTCATAATTAACCCATTTTCATCCCACTGCATACAGACTGGGACAGAACATGTGACTTGACTAAATGACACTGACAACTATGGATTCAAGATTGTCATTTTGAACCAACATTTTCCCCTTCCTCCACCTTCATGGGGGCTGAACTTGTAACTGAACCCGCATAGATAATGTCAACCTTGTTCACATGATTGCAACCTGAGACATTGAAACTATTTTTCAATCCTTCATTTAACCAGGTAAAAACCAAAATTTTAATACATCCATTACACAAGAAGAAGATCTCATTCTTAAATATTTATTGGACCCTAATATAGGTTTTTTTAAATGATTTTTAAATCACACTCTCCACCCTCACCACTAGGAGTGTCAGACTTCCAGTTTTATCTAGATTTCAAGTGATACGTACCAAGTTTGTTATTGATCAATGTGTTTCAGAATGTACGCAGAGCATAAACATATATACACCCATCCATTTTTATTTATAAGGTAGAAATATTTTACGTTATTCAATTTCTCCTTACCTCCACCACCACCAGGCTGTCTAGCTGAAATGCTCATTACTTCTTCTTTGTGACCAACACTGTCAAACCAACCTCTGAGACGGTGAGCTTCAGGTATATCGGGATTCACTTGCATAGTGCTTGAATTTAGAACAGATACAGAACGCCCTCCACCGAACTCATTCATACGAGCACCCTTGACTGCTATTATTGGGCATTCACCTATTCCGAAATCCTCAGCTTGCTGTCCCCACAAGGTCAGCGCAACCTACGTGAAGGAAGATAAAGCATATGAATAAACAGTTATTAACATTAATGTTAATGTTAAAGAGAACTAAATTTTAAGAAGTATTCTTACCGCTGTATTACTTTGATCCACCAAAGTAATTTCACGTTTTTTTAACTCTCTGTTGGTAGTTCTCGCAGTGAATGTTTCAAGATCTCCTATAGTCTTAGCTACTCCAATTACATCTACATATAAAATATTCATAAATTACTTTTTGATATTAACTGCAAAAAGTAGTTCTAAAATCATTTATACATAACCAAACACAACACGAATCAAATAGAAAAGGTTAGTTTGTAGAAGTATTTAGACTATTAAGAACCAGAATAAATCTGAAGAAACAGGAAGAGACACAAACGAAAATATAAATGTAAACAATTGCAACAGGTAGCTTAGTGATAAAATTATTATCCTAGATACTTCTTTCTATTCCTGAATCTCCTATGTCTATCATGTGATGAATATGATTAATAAAGTATTTCAGTGTGATTGGGGAAATATAGTTGTTAGAGGATGTTGAGTTTAGAACTTTGTCTAGACTGTAGAATGTGTTCGAAGGAAAGTTCACAAAGATTGAGTTCAGCATCTGATGAATCAGGAAGGGGGGCAAGGCTTTAAGGAGAGCCATTGTGAAGCTTAGCTCGAAATTGTTGGTGTTGTGACTCTGTGGAACAATGCAAGGGCTAAGCTTTATTGGAGGGAATGTTTGGTATGTTTAGGATGACAAATGGAGAAGTGAAAGTATTGTAATGTTCTGGAGTGTTGAATGTGGACTGATGTAGTGATTAGACCAGAAGTGTCCTTCCTAAAGGATGAGCCCGAGAGCCTCAGAAAATTTGAAGTACATCCTTTGGTCATGTGTGGCAACACTGTGCTTCAAATTTAGGTAAATCATAAACTAACAAAATATCTCTTTTTCCTTTCCATACCAATAATCTCAATTATTTTGACAATGTCCTTACTTGTGTGCATGAGTATGTACACACTCACACACATACATACATATACAAACGTTCAGGATTTTTAATTATTACATGACGAAGTCACATTTGATAATTGGTTAGTGAGAAAATATAAGACATAGAATCAAATGTTGGCAACACGCTCTGAAGAAAGCACATGATTTAGGCATAGTAATATGCTCAAATGAAGCACATGTACTTTTTCTCTGTATGCAAATGCTCTGCCAACTGAGCTAACATGCCTTCCACAGCCCTAGCGAATATAGTCAGTCTTATTAGGTGTAGAGGGTGGAATGGATAGAGCAGAGGGAGAGAAGAGTTTGGAACATCATTTAGGGAATAATTACAAATGTTAAGAAATTTAATTATTAAGCATGTGCTTTCTTCAGTGCGTATTCCCAATTTTGTATTATATTTCTATATTTCCTCACTATCCAATTAACAAATGTGACATCACATTTAATCATTTGTAGGTACTACACAGAAATATGTCCAATTACGTAGTTACTTTACATATTCATCTTCAATAAAATGATCCATTGCTATATATTATGATTATTCAATACAAAATATACAACTAATACAGATTGCGGACTGCCAGTCAGCCAGAGCACTGAACGGTGTAAGACTCCTTCCTGAAGAAGAAGGCTGAGTCTTCGAAAATTTGAACAACAACCTTCAGTTCCTTATGGCGCTTCACTTTCAGGTAAGCCACAACCTATCTCTCTCTCTCTTTTCCAAACCAATATTGAAATTATTTTTGACATATCCTTATTATATATATATATATATATATATATATATATATATATTGTAATGCCTTGAAGGTGAGGCATTGTTTGTTTCTGATTAATGGTCTGGACCGTCGGAGGAAGTTGTAATGTGTTTACTTGGGATTGGTATTGAGAATTCAGAGCAATGCACATGCGGGTGGCCTGTCGCAAAATAAATCTGTTAAGGCAGGCATTGTTGCTGATTAATGGGCTGGACTGCCGGAGGAAGTTGTAATGTTGTTTACTTAGGATTGAGGGTGCAGTTTGGGCGGTCTGGAGAATTTAGAACAGCGCAAGTACGAGTGGGGGTGAAAAGACAAGTCCAAAGTAATTGAGGGTGCAAAGACAAATTAGAGCTGTCTGGATTGTCGGCTTTGGGACAAGACAGAGTAGCTAGCTATTTGCTAACTAAAGAACAGCAGCTGCATAATGTAAATCTCAAGATAATGGAGGAAACTGTCAACGAGCAGTTGTGACGTAGTTTTGGAACAAAGGAAAAAGGAAGGGACTGGGATATATAAGCGGAAGACTACTTTTTAGTTTGGTCCAGAGTGGGTGTGGGTGTTTGGAGCTTTGATAGGGCAGGGGTTACCTGTTTTTGGAGGAGGTCGCTGGGATAGTTTCTATTGATGAAGGCGTTGATGATCCGGTTGGTGTAATAAAAGGCCAGACTATTCCAGGTGAAGCAAATACATCCTCCCCTGAGGGCTAGACTGTATGGGAGGCGGCGATTTGTATGGTGTGGGTGGCAACTTGTGAAGTGCAGATATTGTAGTTTGTTATTGGGTTTTATGTGGACAGATGTGTTGATTGTGCCAGAATTCAGGTGTATGTCAACGTCTAGGAAAGTGACTTTGGTTGGAGAACTTTACAGCATGTTTGGAGTTCAGGGTGTGGAGAAATTCAGATAGGGAGTCTAATCTGTGGGTCCATAGCATGAAGATGTCGTCTATGAACCTGAACTAGGCCAGGGGTTTTAATGGGGAGGAATTTAGGTGGGCCTGTTCTTGGCTTCTCATGAACAGGTTGGCATAGGAGGGGGCCACCCGGGTGCCTATAGCTGTGCCACTTATTTGATGGTAGATGTTGTCTTGGAAGGAAAAGTAATTTCTGGTGAGGATGAACTGTGTGAGGGAAAGGGAAACCAGAAAATTGGTGGTGGGGAAAAAATTTAATGGTCTGCAGGACAAAAAGTATTCAATAGTCACTAGTCCATTGGCATGGGGAATATTGGTGTAGAGTGAGACAACACCTATAGTAACCAAAAGGATATCAGGTGGAAGAGGTTTTGGAAGTTCATGGAGATGGCGGTGGAAGTGGATGGTGTCTTGGATGTACAAGGGTAGTTTTTCTACTATTTGTTGGAGGGACTCATCCACCAATGCAGAAATCCTCTCAGCAGGAGAGTTGTAGCCAGCAACTTATTAGGCAGGCCCGGTATATCAGGTTTGTGGATTTTGGGGAGCAGGTAGAAGGTGGGTGTTCTGTTTTTGGTGGGGGGTTCAATGGAGGCTGATGGCAATGTTTGGAGTTTTCCATGTGACCGGACAAATTTGTCTATTTCTGAAGTGATGGCTGGATTGGGGTAGGTGGGTACAGGTTTGAACGTTGTTATCTTCCAGCTGGCGATGTACCTCAACTCTGTACTTCTCCAAGTCCATGATGACTAAGGTGGAGCTCTTGTCAGCCGGGAGAAGGGCAATTTCCTTGTCATTTTTTAGGTTTGGGAGGGTCAAGTGCTGGTTATGGGTAAGTTGGGTTAATTGGGGAGTGAGTTAAGGAAGGATGGTGAGGTAACGTGGGAGACTAGGGTGCGGGTGAAGGTTTGAAGTGGTGGTTGGGTGGGAGTTTTGGAGGTGACTGTTTGGCAAAATTTAAGGGTGTCACGGGCAAGTCCGAAGGGGTCTAGGATAGGGGTGGGGGAGAAGGTGAGACCCGTGTCAATGACAGGAATTTCATCTTTGTTTAGAACTTTTGATGATAGGTTGAAGATGTTGTTGTTGTTGGGTGGTTTGGGGGTCTGTGGTGATTTGCATTGGATGGATTGAGGCGCGAAAGTCGTGGGTTTTGGAATAAATATAAACACAATACAGACAGGAGAGACATACAATTTAAGTTTACTATGTTACAGCATCCTAATTTCCTTTCATATATAAATGAGCAAATCTGTTATCAAATATATTTTGATTAATTATTTTAATGCACTTACCTACAATTGTTGATAAGTCAATATCTGCCAATTGCTTTAATGAGGTGAAGTCAAATGTAATGTTTGGAATGTCTGGTGCATCATCATGGCAAGGAATCACATCTGTATCATTTGTAAATGTCATTTCATATTCATGCTTTAGATTTGTGAACTTCTTGTTTGCAGGTTTCAATTGACAGCGGCTGATGAAATAAACTCGACCAACCTGTTATAAGTAAGTGTTACAAATACATTTACACAATATGTCAAAAAGAAAGTATGTTACAGTTTACTTACCTCAATGAGGTCATAGAATTTATCACATTGATCTTTGAATGCAGTGGCTCTTATCTCTCCAGATTCATCAACAAGGTCCATGGAGAAAAGTTTGCCTTCTCCTCTTGCATTAGACCACGTTCTAATAGAAGATTTGTTTGTAACTCTGGCTTTGACAGTCCATCTGAAAAGTGGCATTTATTAAACTTTTTTTTTTTAAAAAAAATTCGTTAACTTATTATCTAATGATTTTTGTTGATGTGACACATAATGGTTACTTAAGCAGTGATTTGATATGAATGGTTTTATCATTGTGATAAACCTAGGATATAGTTAGTCTTTAGTTTGGTAAGTCTGCAAGTCTTTTTCTTTACAATCTTAGCATTCTTGATTGGGGAGGTTGTTGTGTTGATTGTTTGTGCTCTTAATGCATTAGGGTGTAGAATGAATCTGCACAGTTGACCTATTGATTGATTTTGTTAGCTATTTTAACTATTTTGGAAATATTCAGGTTTGAGTGGATTTGGTGGTTGGTGAAATACCAAGGACAGTTCATAAAGTTAGTGCTTTATTTTGAAATGTTTGAATTTTTTTTAATGTGACAATTAACTGCTGGATTTTGGTTTTGAGTGACAGGGGAATTAGGTGACAGTAACAGTTTTAACAATCTAAATATCGTGGGTTTCTTTTGTTTGTAATTTGTGGAGACCATGAAAGTTTATGATCTAGAATGACTCCTAGGTACGAATGGGATATTTGATTAGGGATAGGTTGATTATTAAAGTCCCAAGAAGATACATTTCAAAAGGTCTGCAATCAAAAACCTGAAAAATAATACAGCCCCTGAAAGCGATAACATTCTAGTAGAGATGATTAAGGGAGGGGGTGAGCATATGGCAGAGATTGTACACCAGTTCATTGCTGAAATATGGAAATGATGCCGGACCAGTGGAACACTGCCATTATTTACCTGATTCATAAGAAGGACAACACAAAATGTGAAAATTATTGTGGTATAACTTTACTCAGTCTGGTATACAAAGTACTAGCAAAAGTAATTGCTATGAGGCTCACCCCACTTGAACAGGAGATACTTGGGGAATACCAGTGTGGTTTTTAATAGGGAAGATCTAAAACAGACCATATCTTCACCATAAGGCAAATAATGGAAAATGTTATGAATGCAATGTGGATGTGCATCAGCTCTTTGTGGACTTCAAACAGGCTTACGATAGTGTGAAAAGGAAAAAGCTGTATCAGATTTGATAGATAAGGGAATTCCATGTAAATTAATTAGACTGGTGCAAATGAACCTTACCAGCATAAAATGCCAAGTAAAGTAGAAGGTAGCCTAAGTAAAGAGGTTGAAGTAAACCAAGGATTATGGCAGGGGGATATATTAACCACATTACTTTTTAACCTGGTATTGGCGGTACGATGTTGAACCATATGAATCAAAACTTAGCATATGCTGATGATTTGTGTATGCTGTGTAGAAGATTGGGGGAGCTGGAAGATGGGTTTGATAGACTAGAAATGGAGGGAAAAGAAGTGGAGCACCAAGTGATTGAAATCAAAACACAGTACCTCTTTGCTACCAGGAAAGGGGCTGCAGTGATGGACAAATTCCTAAAGTTGAATGGAGACAACTATGAGAGATGTGAGAATATTAAGTACTTGGGCATATTGATAACTGATTATAACAGTATAAGTGAAGAAGTAAAGGCAAGGATTGCAGCAGGAAATATAGCATATTGGGCCCTGATAAAGATACTCAAGTCAAGTAGCCTAAGCAGAAAATCAAAGGTGATTGTATACTGAACAGTTATAAGACCAGTGGTAATGTATGGATCAGAGAAATGACTGTGGTTGACGAGAATCTCCTTAAAAGATGGGAGAGGAAAATACTTGGAAAGATCTTGGGAGCAATAAATGAGGAAGGTCAATTGAGATATAAGGAATCAGAAAAATTATATGGATATGCTGGCCTGGCATTGGAAATGAAGAGTAATAGGTTAAGATGACTGGGACATGTAGAGCGAATTACTGAGAACAGAGCTGTGAAGGAGGTTTACACAGGAAATCCAGGTGGCAGAAGGTGTAAAGGGAGATCACAGACATGATGGTTGGATTATGTAGAGGATGATATATGAAAGATGGGAGTAAGATGGAGGAAACGAGCGGAAGATCGACATGACTGGGCTGTGATTGTCAGAGAGGCCAAGGCGCTATATGGGTTGTAGCGCCAAGGAGTTTCTGCTACACATCATGTTCCAGGGACTTACACTTTTAGTGAGACATACCTTTGTGAGATGGAAGAGGTGGCATTTTAAAATAATGGTAAAACAACCAATATTAGTGTGGAATTAATAGTTCTTGATGATTGCTTTGAGTAAAATTCTCATTTCAACCTCTGATAGCATTTGTGTGGGAACTCTAGAGGTGGTAATTGAAGGAGAGAAATAAAAATAACACAATAATGACAAAGATTGATTCCAATTCCACATTTATTGGAGTTTACGAGTTAAGGGCCGACAATTACCTTGCCAGTTAAGTTTCAGCTCAGCACCTATCGGCATGAGTTGGGATTGGAGATGACGTGCAGAAAATGGTCAGAGTAAGTGTCGAATACATGTTTTCAGTGTTGTTGAGATGTATAGTGATATTCCCAATGTTGGTTAAGTCATGTGGCATTAATTATCCAGGAAAATCTCTGCACTCGGTAAGTTATAATAATGTAGTTCAAGCCATATTGATCCATATATTATTTTTTATATTAAAAAAATGTTTTAATGAATTGCAAGTTAAGCAATAGAGAAGAAGATTGTGAGAGTTACCCGAAAATGAAAGATGGAATTTATAATTAGAGACACTAAAAGAAATATTCAATCAAGATTACTTCCTTTAGTTTATCAGGTCAGAAGCGTTGCCCCATTATATTAAATTGTAGAAAATTGGAGACACATGTGGCAGCTGTAGGGAGTAGACCTACTTGCTGAAAGAAATAACTTCCTAAAAAGAATTGCATATGAATCATTTCATGCTGAGGGTATCCACAATCCCTTCAGTCATGCCAATGGTGCTCTGAAATTGTGCAACACTGTACCATACCATGGAGTCTTTACTAAAAACTTTCTATCAATGCTATAACAGGTGCTCCTGCAGACCTATAGCTGTCAAAAAATTGACAATTACTCACTCTATAATTAATAAAAATTTAAGTCAATATAAAATCAATATGAACCAATTTTTTGTTATATTCAGTCACATTTTATGCAGATGTTTCACTCGATAGCACCTAGCTTTATAGATATTTACTGTGTGGCTGACCAAGGTCACTCCACCTCTGGCCCTTATTTGTTATGTTCTTCCAGGAATTAATTTGTTTCTCCAGAGCAATCCAGCTCCAAGAAAGTCCATATCTTGGTTAAAGTTGTTGGGCCACTTGTGACTTTCTAGTGCTTTGCATCTTTTCCAGGAGCTGTACGACTTTTCATAAGTCAATACAGTCATTTGTAATTTTGGAATGTATTGCAACAGCGGACAAGTTACATTTTCATAAACAAACATATCATTTTTGTCTTGAATATGAGTACTATACCATTTCGCATAGAATGCCCCCCCCCCCCCGCAACATCTTCCACATACAGAAGGAAATCTCTTGTCAGGTTTAGTTGAGTAGTGTTGCCAGGTTTGGGGCACTGTAAATGCAGTTTATTATAACAATTTTGGTTTAGTGCCAGCTTGATGTTTTTCCTCCACTAAACTTTTTTTCGGCTCTGTGAAAGAATGTTTCTATGACTTTTATGCAAGCTAATGATAGGACCTGGTGTACATTCACAAATTTAACTGGGATAAAGAATACAGACCATCACAGGTAGCTTATCTAAAGAAACAAGTTAATTACAGGAGTAACATGAAACAACAGGGACCAGAGATGGGATAACCATGGGCATCCTCAACCCATATAAGCCACACAGGTAGTGAGCTGGCAGTCTTGATCTAGCCTCGACAATGCTGGGTGCTATAGAGTGAAACTTCGGCTTAAAACATGGCCAAATATCTTATTTTACGGACTATAAGACGCACAATTTTCTTCAAAAACATTTCCTCCAAAATTCAGGTGTGTCTTATAGTCAAAATTAATATCAAACTGTCCAGTGTTTGACTTACAATTCCCACCAGTCTTAAAAATGGGCATATATTTGATGGCGCAAGTAACCTATCTATAACTGGCAACATTGGATTCAGCTGACAGCAGCAGTAGTGCACTGATGTGACGAACATGAATTGTGGGGATTCAAAAGCTTTCCGACACCGTACTCCTCCCACACTGCCATCACAAACACAGAACATTGTCTAGTCTATGATGCGTCATTGCAGTCTATGGTGCCAGTGATCTTGAATTGAAAGTGATTTGTTTTTGGTAACAATACAATATCTTTGTTAGCAGCTAGTTTCGCAATGGGTAAAAATAAGAGGTATTCATATGAAGCGGGTTATAAATTGAAATTAATAGCTTATGCAGAAGAACATTGAAACAGAGCAGCTGACAGGCATTTCGACCCTCCACTAACACAAAAATCCATTCACGATATATATATATATATATATATATATATATATATATATATATATATATATAATATACTGAAAAAGCAGAGGACGACGAAATGTGCAAATAGAGGACTGAATCTAAAAGGCCAAAACTAGAAGATTTTTGAAATGGATTTAAGGACCCTGTCAAAGCAGCATTGGAATTAATACAAAAATGATTCAAATACATGCTCATAAGCTAGCACTACAGTGGAACTTAACAGACTTCGAGGGTGGAGTTGGTTGGCAATACAGGTTTATGAAGCGTCGTGGACTTCGCTTGCGAACCAAAACCAAAATATCTCATAAAATGCCACAAGAGTATGAAGAGAAAAACAGCATGGAACTAAGCCAAATATCAAATATGGACAAAGCTCCTCTGAAATTTGATGTGCCAAATAACAGAACTGTTGCCAAGAAAGGTACTAAAACTGTAACTATAAAAACAAGTGGACATGAAAAACTGCACTTCACTGTTGTGCCGACAGTACTAAAATTAATCCAATAATCATTTTCAAGTGCGACACTGCCAAAACCTTCTGAAATACTGCCAGGTGGTGGTGTTTATGTACACAAGGGTTGGATGGATGAAGCTGCAATGAAATTATGGGTTAACATAGTGTGGGAGAGAATGAAAGGTGTATTATTGAAGAAGAGTTCTCTTCTTCTGCTAGATCAGTTTTGTAGTCTTTTGAAAAATTCTGTAAAAGAGAAATTGAGACATGGAAATACAGAGATTGCTGCTATTCTGGTAGGACTTACTTCACAATTGTAACCTCTTGAAGTCTCAATAAATAAACCGTTTAAAGTGTATATGAGAGAGGAATGGAACAAATGGATGAAACCCAACATGAATTTATACCTAAGGGAGCTTTAAAGTGACCTACAATCAAACAAGTGTGTCAGTGGATAAAACAGTCGTGATTTAGAGTGAGAAGATATTTTTGCTAAATCTTACAAGATGTGCAGCACAAGTAACGCTCTCAATGACAGCGAAGACCAACTTATATACGAAGAGGACAACTCTGACGATGAAGAGGAAAGTTCAGATGATGATTTTCAGGGATTTTAAAGGTCAGTTCGGTTATATAACCTAAGAATATTTTTTTTAAACTTGCTTTGTAATCTAATAATAAAAATGGTAAAAATGCAATTTTAAAATAAATTGCTTAAAAATTAAGGAGTGTCTTATAGTCCGTAAAGTACGGTAACTCAAAAATTGGTTCATAATATTGATATTAATGTAGCCACAAAAACTAACACTATCAATACAATATAGCATACTTGTTTTGGTAAGGAGTGATGCTTGATATAGGAAAAGTGTGTGTTGATCCTGCAGGAGACATCGCACTGTTATTAGATGCTGCTCGATTCTGTTGATTTATCATCCTAGAGAGACCTGTAACAAAAAAATTGTATGAATTTAATACAAGCACAAAAATTGTTCTATATAATCCATTAAGTATCACAACAGTTTTAAATACTTCTAGACACTAAAAATAAAATTATCAAGTGGCGTGTCACAGCCGACTGGGGCATGGAATGATTCTCCATTCTCCGGCCGGCAGCATGGAATGATGCTACACTCCTTCCAGAGCCGAAAATTTGAAGAACAACCTTCAGTTCCTTATGGCTACACTACACTTCACTTTCAGGTAAGCCACAACCTATCTCTCTGTCCTCTCCATACCAATATTGCAATTATTTTTGACTATGTCACATCCCTACTAATATATATATATATATATAAATAAAATAATTGCAATATTGGTATGGAAAGGAAGGAGAGATAGGTTTTGGCTTACCTGGAAGTGAGTATAGTGCAGTGTCGTCATAAGGGATGAAGGTTGTTCTTCAAATTTTTGGAGACTCTCAGCCTCCTCCTACAGGAAGGAGTGTTACACCATTCTGTGCACCAGCCGGCTGCAGACTGCCTATAAATACATATTTCTATCTCCCATATTTATATCTTTCCTCACTTTTCCATTACTAATTGTAATGAATACTTAATGTAATAAATCATTCATATATTTAACATGACAATCATCAGTGTTCGGTTTTTTGTCAGGTTGCATTTGTTTTTGTCGACCGATTTGTGGATTGTATTTTGCTGTACCAACATAGTTGAGAGTGTGGTGTGATTTTGGTGGGCGCGCCGTACGATTAGTCTCCAGGAGGAACTAATTGTGAATGGAACTTTGTCTTGGAGCTAGGAAGAATTAAAGATTTTGTAATCTCATTCCACATATTGTTGTCAAGAAAAATCCAAACCCTGAGTATTTGTTAAAGTTTCATGTCTCAAATAATAAAGTTGTTACAGAAATATTAAGTTTGGATAATTTCTTCACCAAAAAATTATACGGCGCCTTTTAATAATTGATCTTTGCACCGGATCCTCAATGCCTTCATCAATAGAAACATTCCCAAACACCTCCACCAAAAACAGATAACCCCTGCCCTATCAAATCTCCAAACACACACACCCACTCTGGACCAAAGCAAAAAAAGTAGTCCACCCTTCACTACAACCTACTTCCCTGGACTACAAAAAATCAATTTCATTCTCCACCTAGCATACACTGGACTGCAATCCAACTCTGAACTAAAAACCATCCTCCCTAACTGCCCAAGGGTTGCCTTCAGATGCCCACCCAACCTCCACAATTTATTTGTCCACCCCTGCAAAACCCCCACCCACACTCACCCATGCCGGTTTGCAAACCTTGTGGTAGTTAACAGATGCCATGTCTGCCCTATCTTACAGACCACCATAACCTTTCAGAACCACACAAAAATCAAAGAAAACATCACCTGCCTCTCCTCCCACACCATATACCAAACAGTAGACTATGCCCTGCATTCTATATAGGCCAAACCAAAAGACCCCTCCCTGAACGAATAGCCAAGCAAAATTCAATTCCCAGTAGCTGCTCATGCCCAAAGCCACAATATGAACAATTTCAACCAGTGCTTCACACACTGTCCGTAAAGCTCCCCCCCCCCCCCCGATTCGTCAAAGGCAAAACTCCTTCCAACATGTCTTAAAGTCCAGGGACTAAACATCCTTTCTACCTGCCACCCTCACTTGCACGAGTCCATGTGAGTATGTCTGAGCATACATATGTGTGTGTATGTCTGTACATGTTTATATGTATGTTTAAGTATATATGTATGAATGATCACTATCAGAACCTTTCCTATCCCATCCCCTTGAGAGATAAAGTTAGTGGCCTTGTGCGGTGTTAATTGTTTATGGGCTACTAGCTGTGCGATGGTCAAAACTCCACAGCCAGTCGGTGCACAGAATGATGTAACACTCCTCCCTGAAGAAGGAAGCTGAGAGCCTCCGAAAATTCTAGAACAACCTTCGGTTGCCTATGGCTACACAGCACTTTACTTTCAGGTAAGTCACAACCTATCTCTCTTTCCTTTACATACCAATATCGCACTTTAATATATATATAACCAAATATAAAATAGGATGCTTGCCTGTGTAATTAATATAAATAAATATTACAATATCTTATTTTATTTTCTTAGAGCAGATTACCATTGTTTTTAATTGGCGACACAGCGGGTGCTGATGAAGGAGCAGGTGCAACTTTTTTTTGAGTTCCTTGATCAGGTCCTCCATCTGGGAAAGTAACAGGATTTCCAATTTTCATTCCAACTTCTGACCCCGAATGTAGTACTGTCAAGTCCAAAATTATCATGACCCTTCTAAAATATATATAACAGTAGTAATATAAGTTCCAATACCTCTTACTTAGTGTTAGGAAACATGTGTAAAATATGAGAAAAAATTAATAGAAAAAATGCAGCTAACACCTGTAGGTAACCATAAAGTAACAGTTTATCATGACTTGGGAAAAAATATTTTAGGAAAAACATTACTTTCAGTACCGAGATCTATTTTTAAAAATGTATGTGACGTAC
The DNA here is from genome assembly GCA_037074705.1 of Zhengitettix transpicula. Classification (NCBI taxonomy): domain Eukaryota; kingdom Metazoa; phylum Arthropoda; class Insecta; order Orthoptera; family Tetrigidae; genus Zhengitettix; species Zhengitettix transpicula. The sequence goes on along the minus strand of CM073591.1, from coordinate 147,405,378 downwards.
ATAAGGAATCAATTGGACAATCTCACTGAATCTAAATTCATCAAATTTTTGGTTTCAATGAGAAACTTAAAATATAAGTATTAATTCCTGCACTCTTTAAATTTCATAGCAACCTTCAACTGGTATGTAGAAAACTGTTTGCATTAACTTTCAGTAATTTACAGCTTTTCAGGGGAAAAACATTTTTTTAATTTTAATTATTGCTGCAAAAGAACAAGTAATCCTTAGACAAGCATGATCAATACATTCTTTCATTAATAAAAGCTGAGTAACATGAGCAATCAGTATTTTGATGGAGGAAGATAACACCTTTTTCATGAACTACCCAACCTGGAATGGTAACCAGTTTTCATTTTCCAATAAGGTATGCTGTTCCTACTATCTTTCCTATCCTGTGGGTATGTATGGGAAGGTAAGAGGGACAGAGAAATAAAATTTAAATACTGGAAAAATGTACACCTTAAGACGGCAGAACAAGTCATAAAAACATCGTGTTTAGATTCTAAAGTGACCTGGGTGCAAACTCAAGAACTATTTATTCAGTTATTAATATATATGTTATGAAATTTTGAGGTTGCAAGTTAGCTGTTTTATCACAGTATGGTTGAACACAATAAGTCCAAAATTGGAAGCCACACCATTTTCAAATTACATTATAACATTTCATACAGCCACACACTAAGTGCAAAAGGCTAAAAGTTACTCTAAATTGAGCAATCAAACTGAGAATACAAGACTTAAGTAAAAATGTGATATTAAAATTATTTACCAAAAAATTAAAAGTTTAAAGTAGAAAGTGGTATATAACACATTTGTGTGAACTTGATCAATTCATGAAAATAGTAGAATATAATTAAGAACTTACTTTTCTCCTCTGCCTCCATTGTTCACCATGCTTGTAATAAGCCTATTAATTTTTACAATGGAATAGTCACACAGCTCTCCTGATACAAGTTTTTCATTAAGTTGTGTAGCTAACATAGCAAAGCTGTTTAAATGGCATCCATCAGAAATAAGGAGACGATAACGTTCACTAGACCCAGCACCTGCAATTTTCTTACTGCCCTGAAAACAGAATCATAAGATACTACAAATATTGATCATGAAACTGAAAATGTAATAAATATATTTTTATTACCATTAGAATGAAATCTACTTATGATGAATACCAACCCACACAAGTATTTAAATATTGCGATAACATTGCACGAGTATAATAATAGAAATCCTTTCATAGATATCAAGAAAAATTCAGACAATTGGAAAACCAGAAACAAAATAACCATCAACCATGCTATTATAAAAAGAAAACTTTAAAGATCATGCTTATGGTCAATAATTAAAACTTACCAATATTTGCATAACAGGGTCTTCTACAGTTCCGCCTCTCATTATTGTCTATTAAAACAAAAAAAATGAGATAATAATAATAGAAATTTTATATTAAACTTATGACTTAGTTACAAAGACACTTACTGCGAGAGCACCCTCGCTCAATTTGTACGACATTTTGGGTACGAGCAAAATTGCCCTAACTTCTTACAACAATTTGAAAACTGACAATCCGCAGACAAAACTAAGCAGTATTGCGCGGGAACTGGTCAAAGATATTCAATGAAAGATATCCTTAAAACGGCATACAGACCAAAGATAAATATAAACATAATAGAATCGCTATATCAGCGTTACAGCGCTCTGGGTGGCAGCAACAAACAACACTGACCGCCATTTTTTAGTCGGTCCACTTCACCTAAAACCCGATTTGTGTTATGCTATTGATGGTGAAAGTTTTGAAGTTTTTTTCTTAAAATAAATTGTTTGTTATTATAAATCATGCCTAGCGTGTGTTCTGCCTACAATTGTAATAATCGTAGTTCGAAAACACATCAAGTATCGTATTTTAAGTAAGTATCAGCATAATAATAATAATAATAAGAAGAAGAAGAAGAAGAAGAAAGATAGCCAAATACAGACAAAATAAGTGATAATATAAATACTGCTCAACGTTTCTGGGATCCTCGTCCTTTCTTCAGGTGCTAAGAAGAGCCTAGAGCACTCGTCATTTGACAAAAAAAACAAAAGCTTTGGAGGTGCTGTTGTGTCGCTCTAGACATGTTGCAAATAGAATGACGAGGCTACACATTCAGTATGTGGCACAGAAAATGAAGGTAGCATTGGCTGCCCAGACACTAAGCAATTCTGTAGCAGATGACATGATTTTTTGTAGAGACTTGGGTTTGTCTGAATTTGTAAATTGTGAGGGCACGGTAAAGTTAATAAAAACGGTAGATAAAGCATTTGATTGGTTGAATTCGTGCAATGTTATGAACAAGGGTAGAAAAACTCTTGTGTTTAGAGGTAATAGAGCGACAATATGCAACACAATAGAAACATCTGTACATTATTTTATGAATTTAAAGCTGTACGATGCGAGATTAGTCAGGGAGGAAGATGGGTGTGTGTGGGATTGTTTTATATCTTCTCAGTTTGAGGCAACTGGCAGAGAAGTATGTGTGGAACGATTCTCCAGTTCTCAAATTTATATTAAGTAGGAGATGATCCAGGACCATTTAAAACTCTTCTTTTCTTGCATACGAAGATGTGGGGGAAATCTAAATGATCCAAATGCATTACAGTTCAGAGCAGCGTGTAGGAAATCTTTGATTATGCAGATAATGCCAATAGTACGGGAGGAATTTTGGAGACACTGGTTGTAATATATAATTTTAAATCTTGTACAGATCACAATTTTGATCATGATTACATCCCTGAATATGAGAGATTAACATTATATGCAGAAAAAGTGGTAGAATATATTTCAGGAAGTGTTGTATGGATGGTGGTAAAAAAACTAAACTGTTTAGGCTGTTTAGAGGTTCTCCTTGCTCCTTGCTCTGAAAGAAAAACGGGATTTATTAAAATAAAGGACTTTAAAGACAAGTTAATCATCCCGTCTAAAGACGTTGTGAAAAAGTATTGAGGAATAATGAAACACAAATAGGAAAGAAGAATTTACTATTAAAATTGAGTGTGGAGGTATTCCGGATGTTGGGACATAAACAAATTTTATTTTGTGAATTCGACTATTTAATAGATTCGGCCGAATTTGGTGAGGAAACTCAGTACTCAATTTTAATAAAGGTTTTATTAAAACATGACTTTCATTGCAGCATTCGTCATATGTGTAAAGAAAAAGCAATGGATGAAAGAGGACGCAATATTAGGCAATTGTATACAAAACTGATATTATTTAAAGGTCAATAAATTTTTCTATGCCTTAAATGTGTTATATTTACTTAAACCTAAAAATATATTGTCCGTAGAGATTTAGTTTATTTGTGCGACAGAGTTCAAGGCTAGCAGACGATGGGGAACGCCCAACAGACAGTATAAAACATGGCGGCTGAGTTTTCAATTTGCTTAAAATATGGCGGCGACTTGGCCAGTCTGTGTTGTTTATATATGTCTTTGATACACACCAACAAAGACATATATTATAAACTAGCTGGGTGCCCGGCGTTGCCCGGTATGTCATTTATCCACAACCCTCGATTTGACTGCAATGTAGTTTGCTATTGCGTTATTTTTATGTAACGTACCTCGTCCCCATGTCAAAAGCGGTTGAACTTACTGATGCTGAAAATGTTTCTTTCGACGAATGTATCGGCCATTTACAAATTTATACCTCCGCTACTATGGGTTAAACAAAAAGTATTTATTCAACGCAGAAATCGGCCGGTTAGGCTGTTTATATAAAATTTTCTATCTCCGCCCAGTCCCGTGCGTTGCACAGGGTTTGATTTGTCTGTAATCTGGAGTGTTTTTTCATTAGTTTTATATAAGGCCCTTTCACTGCACTTCGTAAAGGATGCAGAAAGGGATGGAAATTATGCACAAAAATATTTAGAGAAACGGTATCTATGTCAGAGCCCACGTAAAAGTATATTTCGACGAATATATCAGCCGTTTTAATATGTTTGAAATTTGCACCGGCTCCGTTTGGGGTAAGATGGCAAGATGAATGTGATAATTAGACTTAGAAACATCCTTAACTTTGGATTTGGCGTCAATTTTGGCTGTTTTCGCGTTTTATTTGTTACGCCCATCCATCTTCATCGCCATGCCAAAACGGGCTCAAATTATGTGCGTTACGACATAGATCAATCTCATTGATTGTGAAATATAATTATCCGACGCAAATATTGGCCGTTTTAGCATGTTTAAAATTTTGCACGACGCCACTGGGAGCGGTAGACGCGTTTTATCCCAACAGTTCCAAAGAAATACGTGTAGAAAATTTGATGAAATATAGCGGTGTATATTTCTTTGCGGAAGGTACACACATACAGTAAATTTTATTTATTTAAAGATTAGATATCTGGGTGCCGGGTGTTTTGCGGCCATTTATTTCTATAAATCTGGAAAAGTATTGAATAGGAACTTAAGTTTTAGGTCAAGATGTGATTTAACCGACATCGACAAAATTTTGTCCAATTGCTTTTCACGCCCCTGCCTAATGGATGATGACGGAATACTAATTTAAGGATAACCGGAATGATGACTGTGTGTGTTAATGGAGGGAAGACGTTTTGAGAGGTGCAAAAATTCTTTAGTACTCTAACAGTATGAAATGTATACGTTGTATATATAAAAGCGTAAAACAATCTCGACATCATTGAAAAATACATCGGGTAGCTTAAGATAATTGTTGGAATTTTAAGAGTGTTCATAACTGCGGCACAATAAAATAATGAATATTACTATTGGTAACTTAAAAGAATCAAAAGTCGTTGCGATATCTTACTAAGTTTAATACCATACATATATATGTAGTCGAAAAATAAAGCAGGTCACACTTTCAAAAATTTTAGGAGTTGAAAAGGAAAATGAAGTTTTAAAACGTGATGCAGGGCAATACGAAATTTTTGATAAAAATACCAATAATCAAATTAAAATTTTAATTATTCATAGCAATTTATAGGAAATTTAAATAAAACAGCAGGTTATAAAAATATATATTAATAAATTCTGTATATTTTCATAATTATTTAAAAATGTATTTTATTGAAAATCGTTACTAACTATAAAAACTGTACGTATGAAAAAAAATGTTTAGAGCAAATGAGTCCGAACACTCCGTAACGAAATAAACCTACTAAATTCAGCTTATTCCAGAGAGTCGGTCGGCTGTCGGTGCTTTCGCAACTGACTTTAAACAAAATTTTCAACGGAATAAAAGTCACCGGTTGGTGAGTAGAATAAATCCAAGTCCAGAAAATAATTCCTATTCCTGCAAAAAATATAAAGTCTGTAATAGAATATCATATTGATTCATTTATGTTTAATTAATTACTTCCAAATTTGATTATAATTGGCACATAATTAATATACGCATTTGGTATTCACAAATAAATACAGTATAAATATAAATTATTTACTGAAGTTCAAATGAATTAAATTATTGTGTCATTAATGTGAATTTTTAAAAGGAAATTGTGGAAAGAAAGTTTTGTGTGTACCTTTCAGTAATGTCTGTAACATTTAATGATTCCTTACGGCTGATAATTTGAATTATAGGCGAAATGGCTTGATCCGAACGACTATTTAACTGTAAAATTATGTAGTTAATAGTCATTTCTTTAATTTAATAACTTCCAAAATTAACTATGATTCAGAATTAATTAATATATACATTTTTTATTCGGTTATAAATATGTAGTATAAATTAAATATTTGTACCAAAGTTCAAATCAATTAATTGTTTGTCTTATTGTTACTTAAATTTTAAAAGGAAATTGAGGAATGAAATTTTTTATTATTACCTTTCAGTAATATGTGTAACATTTTATGATTCCTTTGGCTGCTAATTGGAATTCTGGGCGATATTTGAGGTGGCTTGATGCGTACGGCTATTTATTTAACTGAAAAATTATGGAGTTAATAGACATTTCTTCCAAAATTAACTATGATTCAGAATTAATTAATATACATATTTTTTATTCGGTTATAAATATGTAGTATAAATTAAATATTTGTACCATAGTTCAAATCAATTAATTGTTTGTCTTATTATTACTTACATTTCAAAAGGAAATTGAGGAATGAAATTTTTTATTATTACCTTTCAGTAATGTGTGTAACATTTTATGATCCTTTGGCTGATAATTGGAATTCTGGGCGATAATTGAGGTGGCTTGATGCGTACGACTATTTAACTGAAAAATATTGTAGTAATATAGCATGATATTTATTAAGGGAAGTAATATTATGTAGAAATTGATTTATTTTTTATGATATTTAACATTTTTAAAGGTAATTGTTTATTAATTGAAATAAATAATTGTTTAATTGAGTAAAAATTATTAATTTTTATTACGTACATGTACTGGTTAGAAAACAAACTTTCTTAAACAATTATATTTTAAAATGAAATATATTTTAAATGAAATCTGTATTGTTATATTTATTATTTTATATACTGGTGTTTATTAATGTTTGTTTCTTACATTAAATGTCGTTATGATCATGCAGCATCAATTTGTCGTGTGGTGATGGTCGTGTCATGTTGGATAGTATCGTGCTAGTCTTCATTGTTTAGAAATCCTGAAGTGAATGGTTTTAGAAACTGTAAACTATGTTTTTAGTTTCGTTTCCTGGAGCATGAATGAATAAATTTTTAGGTGATCCTTATCTTGAGCAAGCTACATAGTTGACCGTGGGAGAAGAATGGTGATCTCAAATCTACGCCTCAGAGCTTAATTGATTGTCTTTGTTACTTATTTATTGTAATTGAGAATGCAAGTCTTACTGGAAATTGCTACCTCTTGAAGTTAAATGGCAAATCTGATGGAATTAATTATATTCGTGGGATATATACTATTTCCCCTTCTCCTTTTCCTGTTAATATAGTTGCTTCGATTACATTTTCAAGCAACTTCTTAACACACAGTCTTGTGCCGTTGCAGAGTTTTGGAGGGTCCAGATTCCGTAGTAAAATAATCGGTGATCCTTCTTTCAGTAAGAGCCTATGGGTGGTAAACCAGGTGGATCAAGTGAGTTTAGGAACTCTGGTGGGAAATTAACTACCTCGTCGGTATCTATTACTGTATCAATAGAGTTTTACTCAGTTACCATGCCTGGTAACATGGTAAGTATTTCATTGTTTATTTCGTGGACATCGTCGTTTTTAGAAGCGAGAATGGGTCTTTATCGCAGTGAATTCAAGTTTCGATAGTTTTGGCGAACTGCTGGATAGACCGCCTGTATTAGGTCTGAGATGGACGACACCAGATTACCAAAGTCAGATGAGAATTTTAGGTTACCTGAAGAGTTTAGGGTTAATCTACCTTCTCCCATCTCTAGAAGTTTGTTTGAAAAAGTCTGTGCTGCGTCATCTCCCAACTGCAGTTGGTGTAACGTTATTTTTTTGCGTATGTCTCCACAGAAAGGACTGTTTTAAACATGCGTGGATTTGATCAGCTGGTGTTGCGTTTGGGATGACGGGCAGAGTTTGACGAAAGTCTCCACAGAGTAGTACAAGAGTTCCTCCCATGATGTTCTTATTTCCTTTAAGGTCTTTCATAGTTTTGTCAAGGGCCTCGAGAGATTTTTTGTGAGCCATGGTGCATTTATCCCATACTATTAATTTACATGTTTTCAGTACCTGAGCTTGACCACTCGACTTGCTTATGTTTCAAGTAGGAATTTCGTGTCTCGCTATGTCTAGAGGCAATTTAAGTGCAGAATGGGCTGCAATTCCTGAAGAGACAATGGCAAGAGCAATTTGACCCCGAGACCTGAATTCTGCCAGAATTAAATTCGTCAAAAATGTTTTCCCTGTGCCACCAGAAGCATCAAGGAAAATAATACCACCGTTTTCCTTGAATATATTGTCCATTATAATTTCGTATGCTTTTCTCTGATCCTCATTTAGAAGAGGTCTGTTTTGCAAGATATACGAAGTAAGCTGCTCCACATTGTAGCTCTTTTCTCGCATGTAATCTGGGTGAAACACGTCTTCTTGACTAAGGCATGCCGAGTTGTTGTAGTGTTTTATTTGTGATGGCCAGACATTTATCTTCTAGAATAATCAAAGCCATATTGAAAATATCTGGACCAAAATAAATTTCTAACTTCGGAATTTCCCTCCGGACTTTGCGGAGTATATCTTCATATAATGCCTCCTTATAACTTTCCCATATAGTAACAGGATTCGACGGACTGCACATAGTGAGTATTATGGCAAACAGATTTCTTATTTGGTCTGGCATGGAGATTAATTCGGCTTCTCGCATTGTGTCATCCCAGCACTGACAGGTTTCTCTGTATGATTCGCATAGTTCTCCATTTACTGTTTTTAGGTCGGAAAAAGATGTTGGTCATTAAATTATTTGAAATAGAAATTTTATACGAATGGAACGAACTGTAAAATAAATGCACTTGTGGAAGTTTGGAACGGACTGTAAATTAAATGGAGCTTTCGTAGATAATATAAGACTTATTGCAAAATATTAACTGAGGAAGTAAATTTGTTGAAATTTAAAAATTGTACGAATGCAGCGAACAGTAAATTAAATGCATTTGAAGTAATAGGAATTAGAAGAGAATGGAACGGACTGTAAATTGAATGGAGGGTTGGCAGATAATGTAACAATTATTCCAAAATATTTAATTAGGTATTAAATTTATTGACATAAAAATTTTATACGTATGGTAGGAACTGCAAATTAAATGAAGATTTGGTGTATAATATAACTCTTATTCGAGAATATGAAATGGGAAAGAAAATTTGTAGCATTTGTGGTAATTGGAATTCGAAAAGAAGGAAGCGGACTTTAAATTGTATTCAGGGTTGGTAGATAATATGAGACTTAAACCAAAATATTAACTGCGGTATTAAATTGGTTGAAATAGATTTTAGATACGGCTGGAACGATATATAAATTGAAAGCCGATAAAATAACACGTTTTCCCGAATATTAACTGTGGATTAAAATTTCAATATTTATGGTAATAGTAGAGAGCTAGGAATCTTAATGTACAGAAATTGAATGCAGAATGTGTAGGTAAGGTAATAGTTTTGAATATAAACTGAAAAATGTAATTTGTTGAATTTATTCTAATTGGAATTGAATGTGAATGGAAAGGACTGGAGACTGAATGCATAGTTGTTGGATAATGTAACAGTTATTTGAATTTATTATATGTTTAAATAATTTCTATCATTTATGGAAATTGTTGTCAGATGGGAATGAGAAGGACTGTAAAATGAGTTCTGAATTTATAGGCAACATTACTGTTATGAAAATTAAAATTGAAAATATTAAGTGTGGATTTAAATTTGCTGCATTTATTCAAATTATAATTAGTTAAGAACGGCACGGATCTCACTTTTTATGCTGAGGAATTAATTATTTTATTTTGTTATTAATAGGAAACAGTAATAAATTGGATGGACCGAAATACAGTGTAATATATGTCGACAGTCACAGTATAGAGGATGCTTTTGTAGTAATAATAATTTTCATAAATAATATGAACACAACAGATTGAACACATGACGGTATAGAGAGAGATCACTGATATGTTAATTGAGAATAGAATGAAAAAAAAATTTCGCTGATATAGAATGTTTTTCCGGAATGGATGTTGAAGTAGCTTTTAAAAGTATCTTCACTTTGATAATTTGTACATTTAAAAATTCCGTAAATCTATTTTTCACATAATGTATGTGAAGAAAAATATTTTAAAAATTCATTTGTGTGATGAGTCAAAATATGTGAAATGTAATATAGAAGGAAACAAATATTTTGGCAGTAATTAAGATAGTATTAACAAAGATAAAGTAATAAAAATATATTATATACCATATGTGCGCCAAGTCTATATAATACACGTATTATGATTGATGAATTACGTTTCAGAATAATATAGGGACTAGTAGTATAGATAAACGACGGCGATAATAATATTGCGGCAAAAAATCAGTACCTAATGTATTGAAAAACAAACACGGGTAATAAAGATTGATAAGCGCTCCGTAATGAATGTGCAACAATCATATTCTAGAATTGAACTTACGATTGATAGCATGCAGGAAATAGCAGTAATTGGCAAATATTCTTACAAACACAAATATAGGGAAAGGAATTTGAGATAATGTTGATATTGTCCAATATCCTAAATGAATAGAGAAAATTTCATCAAGAACTGAACGTAATATTAAAAAATTGACTTTGACTACTCACTCGAATATCGAAAAGACATTACAACATTGAAAAAAGTTAAATCGCCATTGTGGAATTTTATGTACCAATGTATAGTAGTTAATGTCGATCAGTGGTTGATAGGCCTGTTAGAAAAATTGGGATAATGCCGTTTTAAGTTGTAAAAACGAATATGAATTCCGGACGCATCGTACAACAAAATAACTTGAGAATTAATTTTTAATACTTGATGATTTGTGATGAAAATTAGTTAGTAAGAGAAGGAATATTTTGGGAAGGGGTGTAAATAATGATTTGTTTGAGATGATAAGGCAAAAAGAATTTGAATTATATGTTTAGCATTTTTAAATCAAGTATTTATAATAGGAAGTTGAGGAGTGTCTGTATTAATAAAAGGAAATTCTACAATTGATTTTAATTCTCAAGTTGCACAATAAATTATTTCTTTCGAAAGACATATCTTGATATAATCATGATGGGAAGGAAATTTTGGCAATATAACATTATGATAAGAATGCAGAAATATAAAATTTGTGGAATACAAACAAAAAAAAAGTGTAAGTTATAAATATTTTAAACTCTTAAGTAACAAAAGTATGATGCAAGTATATTAAATGGCAAGAATAGATAATATATTATTAAAGGATGTAGCAGAAAAGTGAGGTTTACATTAAAGGGAATATTTAATAAGTTGCAGAATTAATAAATAATGTCTAAATGTATTAGATACATATATATAGGAAATAAATATTAGTAAATTGGAAGATAATTATACATATTCAAGTAGTAGAATTAAAGTAAAGTATTAGAAATTGTTTAGACGGAAAATACGGATAAATTTTTACGCATTTATTTATTATATTTATGTGTTTAGAAAACCACGGATTTATTTACAATATTTAAGCGTTTAGTCGATAACAAAACGCAATATATATTTACATACGTAGAATTATTTAGTGTCTAATGAAATGTCGTTACAGAAATATGAATAAATAATAAACTAAAAATGCGGACGATTATTTAAATATTTCAGAATAAAATTTGTGGAATACAAACAAAAAAAAAAAGTGTAAGTTATAAATATTTTAAACTCTTAAGTAACAAAAGTATGATGCAAGAATATTAAATTTTAGTTCATAATTAGTTGAGAGTTTGTACTACAGGTTGAAACAATACGAACACTATTTATAACGAACATTGAAACATCGTTTTTATCCCCCCTTTCTAATCCCTTCCTATGCTAATAAAGGGGAGTTGCCCAAAGTGGATTACCCTCATGTAGACTGTTGCCCTAAAAAAAAATGGTTTACGAACACTCGTGTATGTGGACACATAAATGAGTGAAATGTAAATATATATTACATTTAATCGTAACTTAATTTAAAGAAAATGTTAAGTGGGAAGTATTAATATTATTCATACGTTTAAAATGTTTGTTCAACTACCTCCAGGAAGTGTGGCTACACTGCAATGTATCGTCTTGGAAGTGTATCGACGGTGTCCTTAGGAGATTCGTTTTAAGGTGCTGACGATGGTGTAAGACGATCCTCTAAAATTGAGAATGAAATGTATAAAACAATACAGTAAATATAATTATTTGAAAAATATTATTATTTTAAATTAACTGAAAATACAGAATGTTTTTAATAAAAATTATTTCAGAAAGATTTTAGAAAGTTTTCTGGATTTTTAAATAACGTACTGGAAAATAATAATAGTATGTAATTTTACAACATAAAGCATGTAAAACATAATGTACAGACGTGAAAAATACGTAAAATGTTTGTTAAATTACCTGAAGTGTGTGTATGTTCCTTAGTTACAAAATCTATTTTTGTAGTGGAGGAAAACTCGTAATACGATGAATTTAGCAGGTCCCGAAAAGTCAACAAAACCTGAAAGACATAGATAAAAATATAAGAAATGTTGTACTACTTGCTGTTTGCTTGAAAAAAAAGATAGGTTGCCGGTAATATTGTTCGATGTTTGCGGCTGCTTGTAGAAAATAAAATCTGAAAAAAATGTATAATATTAAAAATGTAGTAAAACTGAGGTTTGCTGGCACAAAATGCTACTATGTAACCGTTTGTAAAGGGTCCGCAAAAGCTTCTGTAAATTAATCGATCGAAACCAGATGCGTTTGGAATGCTTCTACTCAATCGACTGACAAATTTTCGTTCTGTATCTGTTTCGTAGCGAATTGGGATTAGTGTGGGGTTGCTTCACAAAAATATCAGCCAATTGTAGTTCTTGTTTCCTTGAAATAGTAAATGTGCACAGATTTAGAGTTTGAATTATATGGAATGACATTGGCTGGTTTCATTCAAACACAAATAATACCCAATCATGATTCCTGTTTCCGTGGAATAACTTATGTGTCCCCTTTAAAACGCGGTGCTTAGAAATGGAAATTTTATTTTATTTTTTTAATTTTATTAATAACTATTTATTTAATATTTATTTAGGTTATTTCCAGTTAGTGTTCTCAGCTAGAAGCGCCAGGGCAGGTCCAGAGTGTAGTTTCTTTTAAGACTGCGGTTGTGTTTACTACTGTCTAGTAGGTTATTTGCAAGTTGGTTGGGGTGCAACTCAAGTTTTTTTATGTATCTTACACTGTTTTTTACAATTTCACTTTTCTGAATTCACTTTTAGGTCACTATGTATGTCTGCATTCGTTATGTAATATGGTGTGTTGGTGATTGTTCGAAGCATTTTCGACTGAAATCTTTCGATTATTGCTATGTTGGTGGATGATGCCGCTCCCCAAAGCTGGATGCCATACATCCAGACGGGCTTGAAGATGGTGTTGTATATTAGGAGTTTGTTATCGAGGGAAAGTTTTGATATTCTACCTAGCAGCCAGAGATGTGTGCTGAGTTTTATGTTCAATTGTAGTCTTTTCTTCCATATGTGAGTCTTCCATGTGAGGCCCTTGTCGAGATGCATTCCCAGATATTTTGCTAAGTCAGACTGTGGTACCGGCTGTCCATTGAGTATTATTGGTGGGCATATACCCCGTCGTTTGGTAAAAGTGACGTGTACCGATTTTGTGTCATTTATTTTTGTGCGCCATCTTTTTAGCCAATCGTGGATGGTATTCAGGCTGTTTTGTAGCTGCGTGGATGCACTGACTGGATCATCCTCTGAGACTAATATCACAGTATCATCTGCATATGTAGCTATTGTAACTCTTTCGCATGTTGGTAGGTCAGCTGTGTATAGTAGATATAAGATCGGCCCCAGGACGCTGCCTTGGGGCACTCCAGAATTTATAGGGTTGAGGTTGGTTAGTGCATCTTCGTACGTTACTTGGAATAGTCTGCCATGCAAATATGATTTTAATATGAGGTAGAGGTTGTCCGGTGTGTTCAATCTGTTGTGTTCATATTATTTATGAAAATTATTATTACTACAAAAGCATCCTCTATACTGTGACTGTCGACATATATTACACTGTATTTCGGTCCATCCAATTTATTACTGTTTCCTATTAATAACAAAATAAAATAATTAATTCCTCAGCATAAAAAGTGAGATCCGTGCCGTTCTTAACTAATTATAATTTGAATAAATGCAGCAAATTTAAATCCCACATTCATACACAATATTTACTTATTGCTTTTATTATCAGCAGATCGTAAATAGTTATTAATAAAAAAAAACGAATGTTTTATCACTGGTGAAGGAGTGGATATGGGTACGTTTCACTCAGTTTATTTCCATTTCAAGGGATGTTTGTAGATTCAAACTTCTAAGTCAAGCAAATATGGTTTTCATTGCCACATTACTGCAGATATTCAGAATTATGACATACACCAGAACATAATCAAATAACTTTTTTAATACTTTTACTATGGAATATCATTTTTTTCTCATATTAAGGGTTTTCAAATTCAGAAATCATTTAATATCCGAAAACATTATACACATGCCAATCAGGTATAATTTTTCTGTACTCGTTAATAACGTGTTTTATTATTATTACTTGTAATGTCTGATAAAATATTAAATTTGCACCGTTTATTTTAGGTGATGTAACAAAAATGTAGCAAAAAATAATTTTGGTTACATAGAAACAAAATTTTGTTCCAAAGTTACTTAGGGAAAGAATAAAATATACAGAATGTGTTAAAATGTTTTCGTAGATCTGAAGTCACATAAGAAGTTTTTATTTTCTAATACGTCCTCGTTTACTTGGGACAGTCCTGTTATCGAGCTTATGACCAGGCGTCCGGAAGGAGTGCAGCTAAACGATAGTTTTGTCCCCGTTATCAACAAAATTTATTAAATTTCCTATTGAATTTTAGTATTTAGTATTGTCATATTTCTCTATGCAAAGACCTAACAAATTCAGGTACCCTTATAAAACGAAGCGGTAGTCGAATGAATAACAATTGAGTATTATTTCTTTGGTTGGTGGATCAGATGAGAAAATTAGCTGATCAGTTTTAGTTTGCCGAGCGGAGTTTTCCGCTCGGCTTAAAGGAAAGCGGAACACTGAGGAGCACATAAATTGCAAAAGGCATATACTATCAAAACCACGCCCTGCTGATAGTAAATGTTCTCAATGCTCGAGAAATAAATTAATTATATCAACATTTTTTTGGTAATTTCACTCAAAAAATTACCTGGCGCCCATATTTTAAATGGAAACGAAAAACGCAAAGTCGAAAGGGATTTTGGTACTTTGTGTCGCCCAACAACGTGGGGCTTCGAACAAATAAACGATCGTCGTTAGAGAGCACGCGGGACCAGAGTTAGAGAACGAGATATTGGAGTACACGTGGGGGGGGGGGGGATCGAGGTTCTGGAGCACACGAGGGCGGAGTTGGAGGACGATATCTGATACGTGAGGATAAAAAAACTTGATTCTTCGTCGTCGGAAGAAAAGTGAGTGACAGTGTTAGTGAAGTGCTGCAAGTAATAAGCGAACAGAGAAAAAACAGGTTGGTGGCAATCTAATTATTTTTTTTTTGGTGTTGTTTTTTTTTTCATTTTTGTGCGGTCATTTATATTTCTATTATAAATGGCAGAACGAAGAAATGGGGCAGTTAATTGATTGGATAGGTTGGATCAATTCTTAAAATTATTAAGTGTAAATATTGATGTATTAAGGGGAAGTATTCATGTAATAAGTGGAAATATTGATGTAATAAGTGAAAGAATTGATGTAATAATTGATGTATTAATTGATGAAAAAGTTGAAATATTAGGGGAGAATTTAAATGTAAAATTTCATGAATTCAGAGATGAGATTAATGTTGAGAGGGCAAAGCCAAAAGCTGAAGATTTCTTTTGAAAGATCAAATAGTGATGCAAAATGGAAAATGAGAGGAAGGGGTTACTAAATTAAATGCAGGACGTATAGAGAATTTGGTACAGCAACAGCAGAGTAACGATAGTGGATTGCATAAACTTGCTAATAATTTAAAAGTGGAAATGATAGAGAATGGGGAAATTGTGAAACCTATTAATGAAGAAAAAAGTAGTGGATGTAGATCAAAGAACATCTCACAAAATGTAACAAAAAGTAAAATTACTAAAAATAAATATAAGTGCGTAAAATTTAGAGAGAAGTATTATAGACAAAGTCCGAAAAATAAATTTTAGTGTGTAAAGAAGGAATGATTTTTGTCACTCCACACAGAAAAAAGATGTGTATGATTGAGAAATGTATGCATAAATTTTGTAATTATCTCTATAGACGTATGTCAGGGTATGAAAAAAATGGTAAGTACGGAGGTAATGTATTGGATAAAGTAATTAATAATTTGTATGTTATGGCTGACACTAGATTGAAAAATGTAACTCAAACACCTGGCAATTTGGGTTATACAAAATAACCGTAAACTAAATGTATATGATGAGTATTTAAGGAATGTATGGAATGATATAATACTAGATATAGACTTTGAAATGTGAATGTTGCAAAGAACGTGTAGATATTTAGTGAAATATTTTTGTGTGGGAATTCCGTGGAAGCCAGGAGGAGGCAACAGTTATTAATTTTGCGAACATTCTCAGTGTAAATATTGTATCTGAGGAAGATGTTAATTATGTTTTATTTAAAGGCTAGCTGCTTGCCCGGCGTTGCCCGAGGTGTCGTTTATCCATAACCCCCGATTTGACTCCAATCTATTGCGTTATTTTTATGTAACACAACTCGATCCCTATCCCTAAATGTTTTTACCTCCCATTCCAAAGGGGACTGAACACATTGACCCTGAAATAGTTTCATTCCACGAATACATCGCCGTTTGATCATGTTTGAAAATGTCAACCCCCCCCCCCCCCGCTACAGTAGGCTAAAAATAATACACATAAAAATCGGCCGATTACATCGTTTGAAAATTTCTACCTCTGTTCAGCCCCACCCGTGGGGGTTAAACTGCAAGTTAAGTGTCATTATTAATCTCAGAGGCATCGATTCCTATATCGGGTTTTTGCGTTATTTTGATGTAATGTAACTCCACCGTACCCTTCATGGTTCTCTCCTGCCAAGTCGATAGGGGTTGTATTTATACACAGAATATATTAAAAAATATTATTAGTGTCATTAACCCCACTAAATATTTATTTGACGTAAATATGGATAGGCAATATGTGGAATCCAGGAGGAGGCAACATTTATTATGATTGATATGATCATTTTAAGTGTAAATATTGCATCTAAGAATGTGATTAATTAGGTTAAGTTTTATGTTTTATTTAAAGGTGTTAGTAATTTTTTGTTGGTGTAGGAAGGTAATGGCTAAACAGCTGATTGAGAAAAAGATTGTAAAGGTGACATCTAAGCAGCTGATTAAAAAGGGTTATTGTCCAAGTAACAGATTGGAAAATAGCTGATTCCCCTTACTGTCCACCATTTTCTCAATCTTTATTCAACTCACTCTCTTACGTAGTACTTCAGTCATTAATTCTACTATTTACACTTAAAAACGTTTTAGGTTTTACATTAAAATCCTTCCTTAATACGACAAATTTTTCATCAGATTTAATACTTTGGTTATTTATATTATCCCTTAGAGCATCAAATTTTTTATTAGAATCATCCCTTAATGCATGAAGTTTTTTTTCAGTTTTTTCACTTATTAATTTTAATATTTGCTCCATCCTATTAATTGCTATCTTACATTCAGATTCCATTCCATTAATTACCTCATTTTTTTGTTCTTCCGTTTTTCATAAAAATATAAATGACCCCATACAAATAAAAAACACACCTAAAATTTAAGTAAATTGTCACCAACTTGTTTTTTCTCTGTTCGCTTCTTACTTGCAGCACTTCACTAACACTATCACTCACTTTTATTCCGACGACGATGAACCAAGGTTTCTTATCCTCACGTACCAGATCTCGTTCTCCAACTCTGCCCACGTATACTCCAGAATCTCGAAGACAGGGACACCATTTGCTCGCTGCCGCGCATGAATCGTGTCCATATAATGTTCAGGCCCCAGGTGGTTCGCCACAATGTAACATCTGACCTCTCGACCTTCTGTTGATTTTTTCAATTTAGTAGGGCGCCAGATAATTTTTTTTAATAAGGAAAATTATCAAACTTAACAACAAATTTTATTTTATTGAGACATAGCATACATATATTTTCAGGGCGTGGCTTAAAACTCGACGACAAACATTACATTTAAAATGAAAAATTTTACGTCTGATTGAAATTAATGAATACGAAATATAGCCACTACAGAAAAGGTAATATAAATACAACTCAACGTTTCTGCGATCCTTGTTCCTTTCGTCAGGTGCTAAGAAGAGCCTAGAGAAACAAAACTGCACTGGTCAGTTGACAACACTCAAAAGCCTGAAACGTTGTGTGGTATTTATATCAACGTTAGATTTCCTTTTAACATTTTCAATAATTTCTACGCTCCAAGATTTTGAGCTCTTTTCTGAAGACTCAGCTGCATCCTCCAACGAGTCCTACATGGAACTCCCTTAACAAATCTACGCGCGCGCCATCATGCGTTTCAACATTAATATACGGCGCGACAAAGGCAATAAATACATCAATTTAAAATTGTAATAATTTTATACATAAAAATGATAAAATAAATAAGTCAATAGCCAATGCTACATCGAATTGGTCCACACATTATGTGATTCGGTTGTCGTTTAATTTCAATTCGGGAATTTGTGTCTCCACACCTATCCCAACACTGTAAGGTTTGCCACATATCATTGTTCTCTATGCTTTCTAGCTCCTTGCGTGCTTGCACTGGTTAGTCTGCCAAAGTCTGACATTTGACGCGTGTTTCCTCACATAATTCAGAAGTGGTTTGCTGTGCGTGTGAAATATTGGCATCAACTTCGTGAAGAGACATACAAGCCCCCGTCTCCAATCTGAGAAAATGCCTCCGTAACTTGTAAGTTCTCAGCAAGTTGCTCCGGTCCAAAAAAACACTATCAAAACTTTCACAAAAGAGTTCTTCTATTTTCTCAATCACTGTCTTTTCTATTCGGTTCAACGTACATAAAAGCTGCTGCATCATTTGCGAATTTCCGACTATGCGGTTGTATCCATCACGAATTCCGTTGCTGATATGAACTCATTTCAACGTAGTCATTACCAGAAACACACAATACATAATAACTCATGGTCACACACAAATAAACGCATTTTATTTAACACTTAAATTCACACACGAGATCAGAGTAATTAATTAAGGACTCTTCAATGAAATCAGCTCCACGCTGGGCGCCATTTTATAATTTAAAATTAGTTTTGTAAGACATTTACAATTCAATTTGGCTTATCAAAAAGTTTATTCAAATATTCAAAACAATTCCAAATGATTAGTTAATAACACTCGACATGAGCAGTTCTTCACTTAACGTGTTGTGGGCCATAAAAAATGCCTGCGCTCTGTCCCGTGATGCACTGTTTATTGCCAGTTTTTGTAATATGACATTTCTTCTCGACTTCATCTATACTTGATACACTCGTATTCCCTTTTCTTTTCGTTGGGGACCGATCCCGAAACAAGTGACCCCCGCCATTAGGACTCTCATAATTTATGGCCCTAAAATTTCAACGCAATCTGCGGTCAACCAAGCATTACTACATACACAATGATATTTGTTTGTCCAGAGAGATAGATCAAAAAGGCCCGATAATATCGAAACTTTTTGATACTGCGAGAATATATTCTTTAATATGTCATCAAACTCAGACGATTCCTCGAGTAGAGACGACGTCGAGGTTGGTTGGTCAACGGATGCAGCGTGGAGAGATATCCACACAAGTATCTCCCAGGAGGTGCTTAGTAAGCGAAATAAGAGATTGTATTTTTCTCCGTCTAGCGGAACCCAAATAATTTCTATGTATCCATTTAAATATTTTCGTTCGTTCCAATTAATATTGGCCTTCGATTCTTTTAAACATTTATAGGCATAGCAGAATTCAGTATATCGAGCGGAACATGGAAACAATGGGCAAATTCCTATCAGAACAAGCAGGTATAGCGTAAAAGCCAAATTTCGCTTTGGTATGGTAACAATATCGAACGAAACTATTCTAGAACGTTACTTGACTAAAAACAAGAAGTTGTTGAACCCACCAAAGGCTTGGTAGTACGTCCAGATTTTTCAAGAAACGCCTGATTTTCCGATGAGAACGTGAAGGTCATTTTAACGGGAGACCGTCACTCGCGGAGTCACAGCCACATGGTAGAGTCAGTGTTAAACAACAGGTTAAGGAAGCCAGACGAGGACTACACTTCGAGGGATCCTACTAGTCTGGAAGGTAGGCCACACTTCCAACCTGCAAAATGACACGCGCTAAACCATTCGGCATAACAACACCGAGATCCGTTTCCGTAACAGCTAACGCACATTATATACTCGCTTTTCCAAATAGAAGTGCAGTTGAGCGTTGTACTTCAGTTCGACGTCCACAAATACATTGATGATAAAGAGTTCAAGTTTAAATATCATCCTGAGAGATTAGAATATAGAAAAATAATTGAAACGGTGTAAATAACATTTAGATTATTATAACCGTATTTATTTCTATGTGTTAATATGATTTATGGAATAAAATTTAGTGTTTTAATGGGATTAAATATTTACATTATTATATAAATTTGTAAACCGAGTGAACTAAATGAACAATAAAAAATCCGCAACTGCGTTTATAATATAGTCTAATTAAAGAAAATAAATACCGAAATAAATAAACCGGATTGTTCGTAAGTCAAGAAACAGTTAACTCGGTAAGCAGGATCAACAGTACTTTCACGATATCGAGCGAAAAGAAACCAGTAAGACATACGACGTTCTAGAATTGTAATGTTACGTTCTGGAAACTAAAAAAAAGTTAGCAAGTAAATTATAATTACAATAATGAAGCTAGAGGAAACCTGAGTTTTGAATTCGAGTATTTCAAAGTTCTAGCCATCAGAACATTTGTTCTACTTTCCCTTTCACTTCCACCATTCTGCTCAGGTGAATAGGAAGCTGTTAACCTCTCCAGTGATTCCGTTCTTCTGTAAAATACTTTTCACTTTCTTGTTGTCGTTATCACGAAGAATTTCTTTGATGCAATGTCCCACATTCTTTGCACGTACTATGAATCTCTCAAGTGATTATTCAACGTGAGACTTATGTCGAAGCAGAAAAACAGCGAAACTTTGTATAATGGTCTTTTAATACAACAAAACATCTGAACTTACCCAAAGATTCATCAAAAGGACTGATAATATCTGTAGAAATAATTTCTTGTTTCTGTAGCCTTTCTTTGTGTTCCGAATGCTAAACAATGAGAATTTTCATATACACAAGCCTCACATATCTGCTTTTCTAGTTTCACCTTTACGCCAAACTCTTTTTCAAGCGTTGTCTTCATGAGACATTTGTCCTGGTGACTCCAATGTTCCTTGTTAAGCTGTAGAAGTGTATTTTTTGAGTGTGTAATATTCACATCTGGGGTTTCTGGAGCTAAAACTCTTAAATCGGCTTTGTATAGTCCTCCTTTGTTTCTCGTCCACGCAACACTACTTGATCATCAACATTTAGCAAATATTCCTTATTTGAGGATAGAAAAATGCTTCTTACTGTATTCAGCTGCAAGAACAGAAAAAAGATTTTTCTTATACTCGGAATATACAAAACATTCCTGAGTTTCTAACATTCACAAAAGTAACAACTTTAATTGTGCCTTTTCCAACAGTTGGTATAACTTTACCACTTGCAGCTGTAATTACATGTGAATGCTGAAACTTTTCAAACTCCGTGAATTAGTAGCACTCTTTTATAAAGTACTTCGAAACTCCATTGTCAATAACATAGCTTGAACTCTCTTCCGCAGAACAGACCTACTCGTCTATTAAAGTTAGCACCACGGTAACTTGAGAACCTCCTGTTTCGTCACCAATCTTCAGATCTGCCTTAGGAAGCCTGCCATCTGCAATCTACTTGATGCATGAGTGACCCAGTGTCCTTTCTTAGTGCACTAGTTATACACATCACTTTTATACTCAGGCTTTTTCTGCTTCTTATGTTTTCCTGTGAGCGCTTCTTTATGAAGAGATTTTACCCGAGTTTCCACTTTCATCTCTCGCTTGAGAGCACAACTGCAAGTCAGATCATTCACTTTTTTTTGTCTTCACTTAGAAGTATCTGACTTGACTTGAAGGACTTATACTCTTGTGGAAAAATGTACAGTATTTTGCAAGCTAAAAGCATATGTGGCAACATGCCTTCTTGCTTCTTGGTATAATTAGTTCCATAAATGCTTGAGTTTGGGTGAGCAGCAACGTCGTATATTTCATCCCACCTGAAATGTGAAAAACAAATGCTGTCATTCGATTATCGAATGACGGCTCGTGCAGTGTCTCTAGCTCTATCCACACTTCTTGTGCTTTCTGAAACCTTTTCTAATGTTTCTTCTTTTATGGAATTCGTCAAAACCATCATAGCAGTAGTATTGACATTCCGAAATTTATTGGACTCACTCTCGTGCTCGAGTACTATGGCCGTTGAAGATCCTTCTAACCAGCCTGGTTCTTGCAAAATACCTTCCACAACTTCGAGAATTCCTTGGTGATAGTTCAATAAAAATCTAACTCTGTATTTCCAGTCATTCGCGTTTCCAAGAGGGCTGATTTTAAATTTTCCTATATCCACACTTTTTAATTAATTAGAAACATTTACATGCTGTAAGTTAACAACATAGCATAGCAGGGCATTGCTGGAACGAACATCTAAAAAGAGAAAACAATTAACGACTGACTTTTAAGCAATTGTCACAGAACGTAACAGAAATACTTCTCAACACATTCTACGAAACAGCTAGAAGCTGCTTTCCGGGCCCACTACTGAAGATTCTCCTTTATTCGCTTTTCAGTCCTTCCATTGTTTTGTTTTCTAATACTAATTTAACTTTCATACATGAACTCTAATATATGAGTAAAAACTAGTAAAGAAAGGATACAACTAATAATGACTAATAATAAGATAAAATAGCCAAATGACAGACAAAATATGTATTTATGTTTTTTGGAAATGTTTTAAATCTTTATCCCTTCAAATACATAGCCAAAAATTTCTGAAATTTTAAATAAAATTTCAAGGCTTTTAACTTCAACGTAAAGTTTTTACAATAGTCTATAATAAGGTAATCAATTATAATTCATTAACAGTTAAATATATTATTTGAATCCAATTTATCATGAATATTTTTCCATATTTTGAAATTACAGTTTCCGAAATAAATTTAGAATATAGGGCACAAATAAAGTAACATTCCTTTCAACAAATTAAATAAGAACAAATTATATATAAAGAGGTAAAATTGAATTGCAGAAAAATTGCTGATGATATATGTTACGGATGTAACGGAACATGAAAGAAATTAGAAAATACAATTGCGAGAAGAAGGCGACTGATGGTCAAAGAGAGGATGTGCCGTTACAAAAAAGGAGTGTGAGATTTATGCATGTTTAGGACTCCAGCAGATTTTAATCACATTGATCGAGATTAATTGGCTGATACCCGACTGATGGCAATGTAGGGGGCGAGTAGTTCTATGGCCTTCTTATTTTTATATGTGGGCCTAGCAGCATATATTCTCAACTCCCAGACACTTCATCAGCGTGCGTTGGACGCCTGCGACACCATTCGACACTGTGTGAGAGTATTTGAAAGGATAACAGCCCACGATTTGACGAGTCTAAAAGCAAGTGGACGATACATTTGCCATGAGTTTCTCGATTAATTGCATTTGCTAATAAACTGATGATGTGCCACTATATTCTTTCATTAATAAATAAAAACGAAGTATGCTTATCTGACTTTTCTTCTTACCAGGGAACGATGTCTCCCCCCCCCCCCTTCTCTTTTCAGGAACGTATGAGCAGAAAATTACTTCAGGTAGATCAGTAAAAGTATAAACTAGATTATTGACAACTATTTCGCTCTGAAAGTGCTTAACGAAAGCTGTAAAATTTATTTAATTGCTTTCTATCGTTATGATCCACAAGAGTAATTAGAGTCAGTCTTAATAGCAACTTCTCACCGAACAATAAATTTTTATTGTGAAAAGTTCATTCCAATTAGGAAGATTCCTAGTACTTAAAAATAATGGAATTGAAAATTTGTTACACATCTAAATGAAATACAGACAGGGTAATTAAAAAAGCGAACCGTTTCCAATTGGTCCTAACTAGTAAGTATATATAGGCGACTGCAACAAGCACAACACCTTAATCGTTATTGGAAATATCCCGCTTCCAGGTACGCATTTATTTCGTTTACGGCTTAGCGATTAATTATTGATCGTTTAACTAACAAGAACCATAATATATAAAAGACAAACTTGTTAACTTCTTATAGAAGTGAAGGTAGATTATTACACGAGAATGATTTTTGTTGGAGAAATGTGAAGTAACAGAAAACCAGTGTTTACTTTTTTCTTTATGAGAACACGTAAATTTCTGGATAGTAGTAGAGTAAGATATAAAAGATCAGTGAAGTGAAATTATAACAGAAAACTTTCAAATAAATGTTACCCAGCTATAACGAGGAAATGTTCTTTTTAATTTAACCCAGATATTAAAATATCTAATAACAAAATTCCTTGCAGGTTGATAATGGACAGACCTAATAAGTAGATGTTTAATAATGTAAAAAATGCTTCAATGGATTTTCTGTAAATTTTGAACTACGAAACACGCTTTATTAATAAACTAAAGAGATTATAGAAATCGCAAACATTTTGAATTAATAAAGATATTGAATCCACTAATGTGAAGAACGTGCTCAGAGCTGAATGAAATATTTATTAATTAGTCAACATTAAGACATCACAATATATATACGTAGGTAGCATGGAATAACCAAGCCTTAATGAGACAAATTCGATTATTTGTTGGTCTCTTGATATACTTACATTTTTAAAAAGGAATGCTCAAAATTGGTGAAAATAGCAATTATTCTTTTATAGTTGCATGTAGCAGTAAATGAACTTGTATAACTATATATCTATCTGTCTAAATTAAAAAAATATATTTTACCTACTACAAATATTTTGGAAATGATAAAAGTCACGGATTGTGTCAACAATAAATGTAAAACATTCAATAGGACTATTTAATGTACGAAGCGGTAATGGACTGACGACATTTAGCTTTATTTATTGATTCCATTAGTCCTACGTTAAGGAAATAGGGCAAAAATAAAAAATATATATGTAATTACATCAAACACCTTACATGTATAAATTTACATGAAACATAATTACCTGATTAATAAAAAAGTATTTAATATAAAATCCCAAATTTATGTGTATACTGCCAAATATAAAAAATCATGTATCTTTGTTTGTTTGTTCCATAAGCGTTCCTAAACCTTTCATCCGATTGCGATGAAACTATAATTAGTTGTGCGCACGTCCGCAAAGGTTTCTGTCGGCCTCTCGAACGGTTAGGCATCTTCCCAGGAGTGAAAGGGTTTGGAATTTTTTTAAAACTTACGAAAACGGCCAATATTTGCGTTGAATAAACATATTTCGGGTAAATGAGAATGATAGTGTTTCTCCCAATGTTGTTTAAGTATAAATTCAACCCTTTCTGCATGGGAGTGGAGCTCTCTTAGGGGTGGGAGTGCAGGGGCGTTTCATAAAAATTACACCTAAACAACCGTCATTGATGTCTAATCCGAGGTTATGGAAGTCGCTGAGCTGAACTCTGACATTAAACACGCCGATTAAATTGTAGTTCAGCCCCTATAAATGGAGGTTGATGGGTGTAGAACAGTCTTGCGTACAATCTTAAACACGTAGATCCAAATGTATTGCACATGTTACTTACGATCCAGAAACAATCACTGTTAGGTTAAGCACCCCCTAGCATTAGTATGTGCGGGGGTGGAAGGGATGGCATTTAAATCAATTATAAATCCGCAATTATTGGCGTCGAATGGAAAATTTTCTGAGCCGCAGACTTTGATAGTGTCATTCGCTCGCACACTGTTGCTCATTTTGCCGGTTAAATCACATGATGACCAAGAGAGTAGTGTCAAATTAAACTTTCCTGGGCTAATATAAATAAATACGCGGGCACTTAGGTAATATACATGTGTGTGTATGTATGTGTTGTGAAAAATGTACTTAAATTTGAATTTAATACGTAAACAAGAAAACTTATTACAGAAAATTTCTCTAATTTGTCATCAAATATAATATAAAAATCAGAACATTTAATATTTAATTAAAGTTAATACTTGATAAGGATTTTAAAATAATTAAGGAGAAAAATGTGAACAGAAATGAGAACACTCAATTCAGAGAAATTTAAATAAACAAAAACTAATAAAAATATTAGAAGGCCTTTAATTAGAAAATAGCAATTATTCTTGTCTAGTTATTTGCGGCAACATAATTACACATAATTTAACTTTGGTTGTGTCCATGATCTCGTGTAAATTTAAAACACACTAATATCCAAAATAACTTTTCATTTCCAACACTTGACTAGAAAATATTTAGCTATTTCAGTAATTTAGTGCCCTAAAAAACCCAATGGAGTCTTATGCCATGTTTAAATGTCATTTTTTGATTTTATCAATGAATTAGCATTCAATTACTTGCATGTTTTATATCGTTTGGAAGGAGATTATATAATTTTATTCTCGAGTACCGAACACTTGAATTGATTAGGTGATCTTCATGCTTCAAAGCTAGTAACTGCAAACTATTTCGAGTTTGTTTATGAATCTTTCCGTTTGTCTTAACCAAGTTACTGTGAGGTTTTACTAATTTCAAAATATTTAGAATATAATGGCATATTAAAGTTAAAATAAGTATATTACTCTAGCTCTGGAATCAGCATTACCTATTATTATCCGCACTGCCTTTTCTTTTAGTTTAAATATATCTGACAAGATCTACTACCCCATAGGACATAGCAGAGTCAAAATATACACAGAAAATCGTTTCAACAGCATCGTTAGTGTAAAATAAATTGAAGAGAGTTCGTTTTAGAGATAAAATCTCTGAATACGTTAATTATCATGTCAGCCATTTTAGGTGGTAGCTCCAAATGGAGGGGTACGTACTCACTACGCCGGCCCAATGCGTAATTCACGAGTGTGTAAGGTTATAGAAACATCAATGACTATGTTGATATTCGAACCCGGGACATCTGTAATACGAGGTGTCCACTACACCATTGAAGGTATTTGAACATGAGATTAAAACAACTCACGAAATCTGCTGGCTAAGCACGTTTTATGTCAGGAAGCAAGATGTTCTTAGTAAGAACGAGGATGTTGGAGCAGTGTAATCACTCAACCCATAGAGAATAAAACAGCATATGACCTATGAAGGCAATGGATTTGAACTTGGCAGAACTTGGGGTTCTCTCTTGACCGTATCAAAAGGTACTTGTGTTCCTGTTAGTTTCATTAACAGCATGCGCAGAGAGGACTAAATGCTGTATAGCTTTATGACTGATTCCGTGTCTTCCCGGAGGCACCAATTGTTTTTTTTTTTAAAAAAAAACTCGACATCACATATGGCTAAAAACGATACTGCAGCTAAGTTGTCAAAACATTTTGTGTTGATTGAACAGCTGATGATATTGTAACTTGAGAACATTTAATAAAACCTTTGTAGTATTTTTCAAAGACACTGGATACAAAAGAAAAAATAGGAATAATAACTTTGGCCTCATACTAATATATTCTGAATATACTTGATTTGCAGAACTTGTATTTGATCCACTACTAATCGTTAAAAGTAAAAACCACTCATCTCGATAATTTTACAAATCTGTTTTTAGACGAGACCGTTTGGATCTTTGACTGTGGTAAGTTTGCTATAATTTAAAATATTGTAGCAACAACTTGCGCTAAAAGTCCTCCGCGGTCAAAATATATGTAATCTAAAAGAAGATTGAAAAACTTGTTCATCCGAATGTTTTGCGTCAAAAGACACTCTGAAGACTTAAATGGGAGAGACTATTATCCTTCACATGCATAGACCTGGAATGCAGACAGATTAGAGTGTGTCCGTTCAAAAGTTAGTCTGCAGACTTTTGTGAGAATTAATTTCTTGTTTTTAGTGTGTGAATACCTGGTCTTGTGACTAAAGTGACAGTGGACGACTGAGACAAACGACTACATGCATCTAAACATCAAGTAGCACCAGGCTGTGATTTTGGTCAGTAGATTTTTGTCTGACGGCGTGGCGACATTATATTGAGACCAGATCAGTGTAAAACTGTCTACAGGCTTTTGTCTGATGTAATAAGTGCCATTAAGAATGTTGTTAAGCAGTAACGGAGCATGTGAAAGGCGTAGAATGAGAATAAACAAGAAGAAACGCAAAGGTAGTTTGAAAGGAGGTGGATATTACATAAAAATTATGTCAGGAGTGTATATGGAGCAGGTGCAGTTGTCTGTGTATCTGGGAGGTGTGTAGGAGTAAAGTAAACACAGGGGCGCCGCAAAAATTATTTTCAGAGAGGCGCATCTGCATCTACACACTATACTATTGACTAATAAAATATAATTAACAATAGTGCATACTTATAATTATAGGTAGGCATATAAAATTAGACATTTATGTAATGTCAAATTCAAATCGCGCGAGTATTTTAATATGCGTCACATCATTGATCCTGCCGTGCGATGGGTGCGGAGGTGACCCTCTGAGGTGGACTTCCCGCCAAACTCCAACCCGTGTGCAATCAATTACTACAAGTAAATATGAATATATAAAAAATACACGAATACATAAATAAATTAACCGACGTGCTTCAGTCTCACCATGATAATTCGAGAATGCTCGAAAATTTTACGAAGAACTGGATGTGGAATTTAAGCATCCTCGAGCGGTGGCTGGGAAAGCCTACAGATTAAATCAACCATCTGAAAACGTAGAAGAATTTTTTTAGAATACTTATCTTCATCCCGTATTTATAATTTCTCATTTCTTCTCTGGGAAATTGATTTTCTTCCACACGCTAAAAAATCATTTTCTCTTATGCATTTCCACCCAGAAATAATTAGACAAATATTTTTAGCCGTGGTGGAAGATGTACAAAGCCTTTACGGAAGTTTTCTACACAATTTTATTGCCGAGGCTACCACTTAGTACGAAATGTTGAAGAAGCGAGTGATACGGCCTTAAATGAATCACTTGTCGAATACGCAGGTTTAATTGCTCAAGCCATCCCGTTTTAGTCAGCGCTATGGGAGACAATCAATTTGGTGTAACTATTCCAGCGACAACATGTAGAATTGAATGTTCATTTAGTACGTTACGAAGTGTCAAGACGAGGAATCAGATGGGAGACGCGAGACTTAAAGAGACCTGTGCATGTTCGGTGACCACAAGAAGCTCAGTGACCACAAGAAAAGAGTACAGGACACTGAATTCAGTGACAAGGTGATGAACAGATTGGGACACCAGCCTAGACGTATTAAGTTTTTATTCAAACAGTGACTTAATATAAAATTTATTTCTTAATCTTTTTCTGTGTATTTTCTTCCATGGCAGAGGGGTACATGTGCACCCCTTTACACCACCTGCCAGCGACTTTGAGTGAAGAAGACATCAAGCCAAAAATTTGAATGGCGAAAACAGAATTTAATTCTATGCATAACTTACTAATAAGTATTATGAAATTAGAATTGTGGAAAAGATTGCAAAATTCTATGTAGGCTGGACTATGTCAATAATTCTTAAGTTAAATCTCAATTTGTTATAAATTTTCACTGCTCTCAAATTATGATACTGTAGTTTGTACAATCTAGAGAAGAAGCAGGTTTATAAGACGGCAACATGTATGTACAAAATCAATAAAAAAATATGCTTTTCTGTCAACATTCAAAAAACCGTAATAAATATGATGTAAATATGTCTGTTATGAGATATTAGATACAGTATATACGCGGCATTTCTTCAACGGAATTTTACCATGAACGACTTACATTATCTGCATATCATTTGGCTGATATCCAAACTTCAACCCCAATCCAATAAGGTAGGCTACTTATAATGGAAGAACCACAGGTTCCAACACGATTACCAAATATGCGACTCGTTATGAACCTTATACTTACATTACATTTGTTAAATAGAAAGATTTGTTATTTCAAATTATGTGTTTTATATTGAACTGTCTTTCAAACTAAAAACATGTAAAATTATCAATGAATTTAATGTAATTACCGAAATATGTTTCAGATTCTGAAGAGCTGCAGAAATATGTTAATAATAATTGCCTCATTCTTGGCTATAAGCTTTTATGCATCGACGTCTGCAGAAATGGCCGACTATTACTATGGTGTTGCAATGCGTTCGTTTAAGGGTAATATTATCATAAATTTGATGGGGTTTACTGATCCTTAAAAAATATTAAAATTGTTTACTTTGAATATCCTTTTTATTTTATAATTACATAAAAATAATTCCGAACGTCTCCCTAAAAAGTACAATGAACATAAGTTGTCAAAGTGACCGGAAAAGTTTTACACACCTTGACTAACTAAAAGGAAGACTTTAAGAAAGTAATATCTCGTTAACATTCCGAATTTTCAGAAGTAGAGTTAATTCTGACACTTGTATGTTAAGTTGGAAGATCAATGTAATGATCTGAATGCCTATTGGTAATCTTAACCATTCGTCCTTCATAATATTGACAATGTTAAATAATAATTCTTCACTCATACGTAAATATTTTTAGTGTAATAAAGTAACATTACAGACTAAGCAGTCCTGCGAAAATGCTAGCTACTGTTTTTTAATACCTTTTTAAATGTGTTTTTGCCGCTATTGCGTACTAACATGCAAGACTGGCCATTAGTAGACAAGTTGTTCTCATCTTCTCTGTTCTCTATCCTCAGTAGTTGTTGAGAGATTCTTTCTGCAATAGATGTTGCATACTTCATATGCGGCAGGTAGATAACTTCCGTCAAGAATAACGTCAAGGTACATGCAATGATTCAAGATACGTCCTATTGTTTGGTATTTTCAATATAAAGTTTTATCTTTGTACTTTGCCACAAATTTCCGAGTAGTTACAGGACTCTCGTACCCTTTACTTACATGCATTCGTCCATGGACCTGCTTTAGAGTTCGCTTTTTTCCCTTTATTACTGTTTACGTTGAAAATATTTTAAATTGTGCTGATTCAAGGAAGTTCAAACCAAATTTCTTGTAACAAGAAAAAACATTCATATAGATACGTGCCTACACATTAAACAAAATGCGATTAGAACTGACGCAGTTTGTAATCACCTATCACTGTAACACGTTGTGGTAGCCAATTTGTAATAACCAACTTTAAAATATTTATAATGGAAGGAAATTTAAATTAAATAAAAATTTAAATTTAACAAAACAAAACAAATTTATTCACACAAAATACAATTTAAATCTCTACTTTATTTCACCACATTTAGATCAAATTTTACTAACAATTAATTTTACCTTTTGTGGCATTTAAGAAAATTTATACCTTTACTTCTTTTTTTTTACAAAAAATGAAACTCAAAATCTCAGGGTCTCCACTAGGCCTGATACAAAAACAAAAATCCAATTACACTTGAAAGAATTTTACAGAATATAGAAATTCAATTTATTGAAGTTACTAGAAACGAAATCTGACCTTTCACCTTTAATTTACGGTTTACAAAATTATTTATTTTAAATCGCTACTTAATAGTTTTATGCTTTTGGGTTCGGGAACACACTTCACTTCAATAATGGCCACTCTGTGCATAAAATTTACACAGACATTTTACTGACACACGTTTCACAACACAACACTATCCTTTCAGTATCCAAACTCCAGACTGCAGACTTCCGACTACTCGTATGCATGTTTCGCCCGCGGCCACCAATCAATTTGTCTAGTATGATTCACAATTCCAATGCGGTTTTTTTAAAAAAGTTCTGGATCTCTCAACCTTCACCAAGACAGAGTTCAAATCTGGTGTTCAACCTAACACTCCTCTCTCCTTCCAGCTACATCAACTTCTATATCTTTCTCCTCTAAAATCTCTTACCCAAACATTATTCAATTCTAACACCAACTTCTATATTCTTCATTACTTTGGCTTTATTTACTGCCAAACCCGCCCACTTTATACCTACATCTCTTATCGATGACCAAACTCTGCTCTCTGCAACCACGTCCTCCTCCCTTGGTCTCTGACATCCAACTAACTCATCCTCCTCGCGCTCTGGCACCCAACTAACTTTCCTATCAGCTTCCCCCTCTCCAGAATATTCATTTTCCCACAGTTTTGATTTCCCACGTTCGGACCTCATCCGGCTTTCTCACGTTAAGAGAGTTACTCAATATTGTTAGATAAACATTTCCTTATCTTATAATTGGATGTCAACAAAAAACTGTTGTAATTGTTCCTTTGGGGTCTTGTTCCGATGTCCGTCAGACATTAGATCTAAGAGCCGCTAAAGACCCCCAATTAAAAATAGTTCTCCCTTTTGTCAGCCTTTATCCGCTGTGAATCATCATTTTTTTATACGGCCACCCAAGATCCCCAGTCTGAGTTGGTAAACATATTTTAAAAATGGCCGTCCACCTCTAGTCTGTGGTGTGAAACAAATATTATGAAATTTCAACAAAATAATGGCCTTCTTAACTAGGTATTACAATATATATATATATATATATATATATATATATATATATATATATATATTGTAATAACCACACAGGGTATAAATAAAAAATATATAAGCTTTGATTTTAAAAAACAAATTTTATTAACACAAGCAGAAAATTACAATTGAATTTTAATATTTTACTATTATAATAAAAAACTCTTGCTCTCATGGGTCTCTACTGGGTTTGACAACGGACAGAATCGAACTATTAAAAAGACCCAACATTTAAGTTTTAAATTAAACAAAAGTATTTACTAAATTTATTAATGAACTTAACCTATAGATTGCTTCTAACTTTATTATCAAAAGAAGAGAACGACATCTGACTGTTATCCTTTAATAACGTTTACATCTGTTAATATTATGCATTCCAACTTATGGTTTCTCAGGTTTACTTCGACTCGTTCTTAAGACATTCACTCACTGACTCTAACACAATATCACTGGTTCGCCGTGACACCCCTTGACGTCGTTGGCTGCATCCAGGTCGCCTACCATCGAAGACAGGTCAAATTCTCCTACTCATACAGATAGAGCTTCTGTATTTTAAAAATGTTTATAGCTGTTATGCTTTTGCTGACAGATGCTGACTGTCGCTGACTGACTAAATGTCGAGGTTCACCGAACCCTTCTCCTACGCTGACTCTCGCTGACCGTCTCTCATTCCTCTCCCACGCTAACTCCAACTCTCCAAATGTCCACACAATAGGTTATTTTCCCTATATATACCACCAGCCTCCTTGTTTTTCTCTTGATGCAAAGTTTCGTCGCAACGGCGCGGTGACAGAATCCCATTACTGAAATTTACGTCCCGGCCACTGTATTCCTTCCGCCTTCCGAAACCCGACAATCGCGACAGGTCCAATTTGTCTTTGGACCTCTCCGCTCACAAGTGCGCGATACTAATTTCTCCAGATCCTAAGTCAACAAGTGCCTGGACCCTCATCATCCCAAGTAATTGCGCCATTCGACATGCTTGCAGCTGCAGTATTTCGCCCCCGCAATTATTCAGGACTTGTCGGCTGCTCTCTTTTGTCCGACTCGCACAAGATCTTTTCTTGCAAGTCCCAAGCAACTACGCCACTTGTCAGGTCATTCGTCAGAGACAATAGCCTGCTCTAACATAGCCACTTTGGGAACATCTGCTCGCCCACGTTCTGCGTTACTAATTCTTCACGCCGTTCCCCAAATCAATAAGTTACTGGACCCGCAATCACTCTTTAGACCTAATTGCCGCATCGTCACACTGTCTCTACAAATTACGGCTTCCTCTCTGCCGCTCACCAGCACTCATCCTAGATAAATGTATGAGTAAGTCGCCTAGTTTAATTATGATAATCTGTATACCGTTTAAGTACCAAGAGTATTTTTCATTTTCTTAGGGTAAGGCAAATATTAATGACTCTATTAGGCTATCGGGAATAACTCTCAAGGTACGGGAATAATTTTTACTCTGTTAAGGTACCGGGAGAGATGTATTATGGCTCTCTTAGGGTAACATGAACATTTTGGACTCCATTAAGATACTCTATTAGTGTCCCTGAAATATTTTTGAATGTCTTAGGATGCTAAAAGTAACTGACTCTCTTATAGTAGCGGGAGTAGTTTTATTCTGTTAGGGAATCGTGTATATTGTTCACATCATTAAGGTACCGAGAGTACTTTTGTCTCTCTTAGGTTATCGGGGATATTTTGAATTTCTAAAGCTACCAAGATTATTTTTGACAGGTTCATGGTAACAGAAGAAATTGTGTCCTTCTTAGAGTAAAAGAAATATTTTTTACTTTCTTAAGCTAATGAAATTATATTTGACTCTCATAATAAACCTGGTGTACTTTTGTGTCACCAAGACTATTTCTTACTCTTTTAGAGTACCGAAAGTATTTTTGAGACTCTTAAGGTGCCGGGACTATTTTTGACTCTATTAAGACACGGGCAGTCTAAAATACCGGGAGTATATTTCACTCTTTGTGGGTACCGTAGTCCTTTCGACACTCTCAAAGTGGGTCTACCGGGAGAAATTTTGCACACATGCTACTTAATATACTGGCGGACACTCATAATGAAAAAAAACGAGCTTAGCATTTTTAAGGGTGGGGGTCGCGAGTATGTTTCACTCTCTTAGGCTACCGGGACTCTTTTTAGCATTTTAAAGTATTTTTGTCTTTCTTAAGGAATCGTGACTATTTTTAATTCTCTCAAGCTACCGAGAATATTTTTTACTTTCTTTAGGAACCGAAAGAAATTTTGACTACCGTTATTACTTTACATGATACTAGGAGTATTTTGTGCTCTCTTAAGGTATTTATTAATAATCATTTTTATTCTCTTAAGGTACCGAGATTATTTTTTACTCTAAGTGATACCGAGAGTATTTTTCACACTCTCAAAGTACAATTTTGTTTCGCTTAGAGTACTGGAATATAATTAACTCTCTTAAGGTAGTGCGAGTAGTTTTGACTGTATTATGGTAACGAGTAGTCTAGTCTTTTAGGGTACAAATAATATTTTGTTTCTCCACGTACCGGGAGTATTTTTGACGCTCTTGATGTACCATGAGAATTTTTCATAATATTTCGGTACTGGGATTATTTTTGACTCTCGTAAGGTTTTGAAAGGTTTTTTGATTCACTTAAGGCACCAGGAGTATTTTTGACTTTATTAGAGGACCGTGATTAATTTTGAATCTCTTAACGTGCCGGGAGTATGTTGGACTCTTAAAGTGCTGGAAGAATTTTGGCTCTATTGGGGTACCGGGATAATTTTAAATCTCTTGATGTACATTGAGAATTTTTGATTCTATTAGTGAACCCCTTTGGGTACCGGTTTTTTTTACTCTGTTTGCGTATTGGGAGCATTTTTTACTCTCACAAAGTTCCTGAAGTAAGATACCAGAAATATTGATGACTTTTAAGATACCGGGAGTATTTCTGTGTGCCTTATGGTAATGAGAGTATTTAGAGTACGGGAAGTGTTTAAGACTCGATTAAGGTACAATGATTCAGCATATCAGCTATGATAAAATAAACACTCTTTCGGCATTGGTAGGTTAGGTGGCAGGAAATATAAATGTTCACAAATTTGATGCTCACGATACCGGTTGAAGCACGTTTTTACTACATTAATGTCGAATTAAATAAATTTCCTAGCTTACATAAATAAATCCTCGGCCAACGCAGGACATCCATCTAGTTCTCAAATAAATATGAGTTTCCAACTGACGCCATTCGCCAATCTCGAGTGTAATAGTGATCTATTAACTATGTTAAGATCGCTTTCACTCGGTGCTGTCCGTTTATCCTACTTCATAATGTTTAACTGAAAAAGTAACACAGTCGACACATGAAACTCATATAATCATAAACTGTATAATTGTTATGTTAAGTTATCATGAATTTCAATATATATCAATTTCAATATGTCATGTTAATAGTATTTCACAATAGAATTGTTTTATACCATCGATTATTTGGAATTATGTACATTTCCGCGTTGTAAAATTCATTTCAATCTTACAGAATCTAAGGATAACTGCCACGTAGACGATTACCATATAGTTCTTTCACCCGGGGATCTATATTCTCCTGTGGCAGAATGTCGACAGTATGGATGTCAACGAAACAAATTCGCGGGAGGAAGCCAACTTTATGTTTCCTTGTAAGTTAAAGTTTACTATGTCTGAATAGGAACATGAAATTTATTGTTTATAATAGTGTCACTACACCACCGTCCCAAAAAAATATTAAAATATATCCTTTTGACTTGGTATGCATGTGCCCAGGTAGAATATTTATTTTTGTCTTGTCAACTACTTTGTAGGAATTTTTCGTGTATTGTATGAAATGTATGATAACATAACCATCTCATATCTTATGTTAAATTTACTTATATCTGATAGCAAAGAACATTTGAGCAAGTTTATATTTTTAAAAATCCATTATTTGATCATTTCTTTATTTAAGGCTCATACAAATTAAATCGAAAGAGTAATTTGTAATTACTTATCAGTACACTGTCAGAAAATGAAAGCTTTTGAAGAAAATGTTCTTGGGCTGCTACTACGTTGGAAGTTTACACTAGACGATGCGTGTCGGCGAAACGTCGCGTCGTCCGTAAACTTGGTCACATGGTATTTTATTCAGTATATTTGTCGGGAAAACCTTCGGAAATTTATGATAGTTTTTGTTCATAAAAAAGAGAAGGAAAGCTTTCTCCACATAAGTCATGAAATTTTTAAATTTAAGGTCAGGATGGAAAAATCTCGACCGGTCCGGGAATCGAGCCCGGGTCTCCCCCTTAGTAAACGTGCGCTCTAACCAGTGAGCCATCCGAGCCGACTCCAGGCCAGGTCCGAGATTTCTCCATCCATCGTATATATAGCCAGTGCCCGGCATCATCTACAATTCACTGGATAACAAATTTTTCACTACCTAACTTTTAGGACTCAACAAGACTGTAACATATTACTAGTTATATCTAATTCCTATATATTTCTTTTGTCTGCCACCATGCAACAATTAATATGAGTAATAATAGTACATTACATACTCTATGGAGATTAATTAGCGATGCATTAATTATCTTGGCACTATAATGGTTTATGTTATATATAGTGAAGTACTAACATAGTATAATAACGTTTCAGCTGCACCGAGACAGCGTTGCCTCCAGGATGTTTCAGAGTAAACGGGGATACTACGCAGACGTTTCCAAACTGTTGCAGCAAAACGATTTGTCCTGGACGTAAACCATCTCCAAATTACAATACGGAGAAAAGTTCAAGGAGGGAATTAATTCAAGCCGACTACGTTGATCCCGAATGGCAGTTAAACAGCAGGATGGCAAGCATCCGAGCCGACGAAGAGGCTATGAGTGATGAACTACTTGATTAACTTGAGAGAAAAACCCAGTGAATTGGACGCTAAAAGATTATGCTCGTTCATGTTGATTTTTAACTTTCAAATATATTCTTGGCATTAATTTTAACCAATGATCTTGAATATGGCGCGTCTCCTCCACGCTCCCACTTCTCAAGATACGGCTACTTTAAGGTAGGTTTACACGATACCAATTGACTTGTACGACAGTAGGCAAGACAGTTGTCTCAAAGACTACTAAATTTTGAAGACAGGCGACTATCTTGAAATAGAACGTCAGCAGTTGATTGACTTATACGATTGATACATTACAGGAAGCAGTGCCGACTGGTGTAAATGTGCTCCAGCACATAGATAACCATAGGAACAAATACATTTTCTTAAATTTAAGTACCTTTATAATAATTGTGTTTTATTTAAATGAATTTCTACTTCGATTTTGAATGTTTTACACAGCTTGCTTTGCGGCGCACTCGATTCCACTAATGCAGCAGCTCGCTGTCTCGGTGCTACATTCCGCTCAGCGTAGGATCTTTCTCGAATATGAGAAATTCCCATTAAATGTATTATACATTTTTCATCACCTACCTGCACTACTATTAAAACTCAACAAACTGCCACTTTCGGTGCTCTCGGCCAGTGAGCTCATATAACAGAGGCATGCCTGGCTTTGGCCTAAATTTAAAGTTATTTAAAATATGTACAAAGGTTAAATATTTTTGTCTTAGAAATGTGTGTCAACTTGGTGCTAATTTATATAATTTTTAAACACTATTGGAAGCTAAGTTGTCCGAATTAAGAATGTAGTATTTTACGAGTCGAGTCATTTGCCGGCGAATATTGGTAACACTCGCTGTTGTAGTGTAATAAATATTGTACATAGTTATTCCCCCAAAAATTATTTATTGGGGTGACGTAGCACATTCCTTAAAAAAATAGTTTCCAGTAACAGTAAGGAATAAATATTTTAGTTGATATGTTGATTACTGAATTGGAGACAAAATAAAACGTAGAAAATCTGTAAGGAATTTGATATCAAAAAGAAATATATTAGGTTCTTCAGCGACGTTTTTAGAAGGAATTGACTTTTGTAGATGAAG
This sequence comes from Zhengitettix transpicula, assembly GCA_037074705.1. NCBI lineage: Eukaryota > Metazoa > Arthropoda > Insecta > Orthoptera > Tetrigidae > Zhengitettix > Zhengitettix transpicula. The sequence goes on along the minus strand of CM073591.1, from coordinate 147,367,021 downwards.
AAAGTTACAAAAATCGTTTTTGGCTACCTGTATCTCAATTTCAGAAACCGTTGTCAAAGGTTTGTGAAAATCAAAAAAAGAAGAATCTTTTACGAGACAAGAATTATCATTAAAGATGAAACTCGAAGTGACCTGAAGATATTTGGTCTCAGGTGACTCGTTTAAAAGTTTAGACCATTCTTATAGATAGCCAAAATGTACCATTTATAAATGAATTTCGCTCGTTTCAAAAGAAATTTATGGCAGTTAGGAAGATATAATAAAGGTATGTATACGTACAAAAATTATGAATATTTTTTTTAAATGTGACAACACACAAAAACTTAATGATTATTCACTAACCCAATACTGCTTATCGCAACGCTTAAATGGAGAAATTTTCTTCTGTTGGGGAACATTGATGGTCCGAAAGATTATCAATAACCCATTCAATGTTGCAACTGTTTGATGGATAATGATGGACGAGTCACTGAGTTCCACGAAATTTTTTATTTTTCAATAGGTTTTAACGTCTCCAGTTCACTTCAGTTTTGAGTTTACGTCATCTTGTTGTACTATACTATACGGTGAAAAGTTGGTTGGCTTCCTTATTGACTCTATTTAGCTGAATGACAGTCTTGAGACTGTTTACACGATGTGAGTGAGAAGATAATGCTACTCGCGCACCCAACACAGTCAACTGGCATCGTGTAAATCCACCTTTAGTATAGAATTCGTACTTTTTCTCGAACGCGTCACGTGTGTCCTTCGCGGAAGTTAGGATGACGATGATACGTGTGGGAGCCTTTCACAACGGAGTAGTCAACGTAATATTTTTGGCTGAAATTGGTAAACCATCGTTAAATATGTAAGAAAGGACTGCATATGATTATATTTCATTTCTTTCGACCTACTTAACATCAGATATACAAATGAGTATTTTCATGGAAAATCGTCAACATCAAATAAACAAATATTGTGTTCTTGTGTTGAAAACAAACCGTATGAAATACAGAGACGAGAACGCACTAGCCTACAACAGAATAACATCTAAAGCATTATGTTATTGGTTACTTTTGAACACTTATAGAAAAATTTCATTATTGTCTCAATTCAAACAAGGAATATACTGGTTTTAATATAATTTAATGTGAAGCTTTAAGAGTACATTGCAAAACAAATTCAATAAGTCAGTTCAACAAAGCTCAGACGGAAATGCTTCATTTAATAAAAATTGACAATGGTGAATTAAATTAGTGATTGAGGCGTCGATCGTCATCTCCGGGGTCTTCACTGTAAACGTGCTTCACTGTAAACTAACGCTAACCCACACGAACGAGACCATAGTTCAAGATCAAATACTGTTCGGACAATCAACATTATTTTTTTAAATACTCCCACCCCTGGTTTTTGTTACTCAATTTTCCGTTAGCCGCTTTCTAAATAATCTCTCCCTCTGTTATTGTTGTGTTTTTAGTAAATCTCAGGCACTGATGTTCATTTGAGCGATCAGAGAAATCTGTCATAAGTCTATGATGAAGTCAAAGACCCACCATTCCGGTTGCGAACTAGTTACGTTAAAGACAAAGGTTAACCGTCCAAAGCAACTCTAAAGCAAACATTAAATCCAGTTAAATAAGAATAATTGTTAAACTACAAATAACCAACTTGCTAACTTTTGCCTTGTAATTTGGTAGTTCTGTGAAAAGAAGACCTGGCGTCCAGAAATAAAATCTGAAATAACCATCTATTCCTGCCTTAAAATGTTAGTTTGACTGTCCTTACATGTAAACTATTACAACTCTCAAGCCCTACAATTTTATCTTGCTGATACAGGTAAGATGGTGCATAAAACCCGGAAACATAACATTTTAGCTCACGTAAGTACAATGAGTCAGTTACTCATCAACTATGTCTATCATTATATTACGCCTTGTAACTCGTATATCGCGGAAAGTGAAACAGGAAACTGTACCGTAGAGTTCGATACGATAGTAGACTTCAACTACATTGTTACTGCTGCAATAGGGACTGCATTGTTTGGCACAAGCATAATATATTTCTCAAATTGAACACAAGTAATGAACGGTCTGTAACGTGTTACTCGACTGATAAACGCTGTCATCGAAGCACATGCGCCCACTGCAGCCTCCAAGTGGACAGGAATGTTAAACCGACTGTAGAGAAGACTCGACCGGCATAGGATTCTAGTTCTGGGTCGTGCTGGCTGGTCGGTAACCTCCCATGAAAGCTTGGCTAGAATCCTTGTTAGGCACAAACAAGGGAGTGCAAAAGCAATAACGCGGGCAAGAGGGAGTGTCGTGTGGCTCTCGCGTTTATCTCCAGTATCCGATGATACAATTCTCTGCTGACGGCGGCCCGCTACGTGGTTTAAGGAGTTAGCCACAATGTATGGCAATTCTACCATTCTGGAAGTTGTCCGCGAACGGATGGGTAGTTCGTGCAAGTTTCAAAAGCCTTTTTGATGCTAGTCGTCAAAGAGGCAAGTGCAACGCAATCCACAAGTTGCCCTTATAAAACCGAGCTCTGTACACGGTTAATTAAGGCCGTCCTACGAGAGAGACTGAGAGTCGAGGTGAGTTGAAATCCAGTGGGGGAAGCTCACAAGTGGAGTTGAACTCGACGTGTGAGCCGTAGGCATAAATTCTTCATTTTTGAGGCGGTGTTAGAAGCCTCCCCGTGTTTCACCAACATTGGGGACATTAAATCTCAATATTAAGACAACTGAGGGTGGATGTCGCACATCTTAAAGCGTAAAGCCTACTTGGTATATACTCTCCTACCCTCCAGGGTCAGTAAAACTCAAGATCGGAGGTGACCAAACGTATGAACATATAGGTCCTGAGATATAGCAAAACATGTCAGATGCGCTGTAAAAAGGGAGAAGATAAAGGGAGCATTATCGGTAATTGGGAACACACCCTTGTCGAAAACATGGAACTAGGCCACTAGCATTATTAAAAACATTAATTATATTTTTATGAACGGGATATATCACACCCTGCGCTTATCATTTCTTAATCTTCACGGATGAATTTTTTATGTAAAATATATCCTAAATGGAACACAATATATTTCCTTACATCAATGTTTTTAGAATACCTTTTTTCAAATTGTCATGACAAAGATTCGTGTTAAACAGCTCCGGTATACCCCCAGTACAACATCGCGGCAGTGGGCTACTGCGCAACTTATCTTGACTCGGTTTGCTATTTCTTGCGACTAGTATATACATGCACCGAGATTATCGTTTATAAATCCATTCTTCAATAAAAAAGTTATGTTTAACATTATTCGAAGACCAAGTGAGAATGTCTTGTGTTATTTCGTAATCCCTCTCGACTGCTTCAGATCTTTTGATACCAGCAAATATTTTATCTATTGTTCGTTGTAATAATTCCAGGTTACGTAAGTTAGATGTCTAAATTGATTTTTAAAGATTCCGTTGCAGCGACATTAGATTTTTTCAAATAGTGTGTGTCGGTAAGAGAAAAATTTTACATGTTGTGTTGCAACCTAATCAAAGAGACATTGTTATGTGTATTGTAATGCTCTCACACTCTCGTCCTCGGTCGGTCACCAATACACTTCAACCATAAGCTACGTCAAAAGAGAATAAAAAGTAAAAATACATATAGGTACGTCGCTTTTAATTACTTGAACGAAATATAAAGACAATGGAACAAAACTTTTGGACGTGACAGCATTGGTCGGTCACAATCACTCTTCTTCAATTTTATTTATCCTTCTTTAGAAGAACACTATTAGGCCTCAGGCGCGATAGAACCGGCGAGCGAAGAGTGACAGAGCGAGAGCGATGTCGGGTACGACAAAGAGCTACTGAGCGAGAACTTAGAGCAGTCGCCATCATAGTGTCGTTGCGTGAAATAGCTAAGATTCTCCCTTGTTGTGTGAAAACAAGAACTACTTATGGAAATGCATTTTACGAAAAGGCAAGAGGAAGTATGCTGTTCACCCTATAATTAGGAGTAGAAGGGTTTACGGAGAGTGCCACCATTTGTTCAGATATTTAAGATATGATAAAACTCGGTTAACGAATATACAAGAATGTCCGTTTGAACATTCGATTACTTTCTCCGAAAATTAGCTGCTCGCTTGACGAAGAAAAGATTGAGTCTTCAAGTGACAGCCCTTTTTAGCAGCTGTCATTGCGGAGAGCCCTACCAAAATAAATCCAGTCACTTTTGGTACACCAATAATGTTGATTTTCTGCCATCTGTTAGGTATTTCTGTGCGGTGTGCTAAATGCTAAAAACTGTAATTATTCCACCATAACATTTACTCGACCTTTTCTTGGGGTAATTTTTCAACCATATGTTGTTATTTCCGTTTAGGATAGAGCTGCACCACCATGGCCTCCCAAAACTATTTAGTTGCTCCACAAATTAAAATGTTTTTTTCAATAACTATGTCAGCATTCTATATATTAATTTTATCAAGATAGTTGTGACTAGGAATAACTCAATTGAAACATTTTTTTAAAAAAGAAAATATTTTCCTTGCATTTTTCGAAATAATAAATCAATTAAATAATGATTAAAAGTTTTAATTTAACGGCTGTTTTGAATTAATAAAAATAATTGGTGACCTTATACCGACGCTTTTTATTTTTTATATTATGACGACGTTTCGATACCTTCTGTATCTTCTTCAGGTATTTACCTACAGAGGAGGTACTTACAATTGATTACATTTATAGTATAACTGTATAAAGTAAACAAAGGCAAACTAAAGTACACACAAAAAATAAATAAATAACAAACAACCCAATTAACACAATAATCTAAACGAAACAAGTTATTAAATTCACACAGTTTTGAAAGGGGATCCGAGGCAAACTATTCACTTAACGCTAACAAGATTGAAGCAAGACTGAATGACAAGCTGTAGTTCTGAGGGTTTGACCTGATATTTGGAGATTTAGTAACAACAGTCCTGAGACCTTATTGCTTATTCTGTTTTGTTAATAGAAATTGTTACATGTAAGTTGTTTTTTCTTTATATTTGTGTTTCCATCTACTCATAAGTTATATATCAACGTTACTGAGAGTCGCCGATCACGGGGTAAACCCCCAAGGTTATTTTCCTGATCGAGAATTTTGTTTTAGTGCCATTTACAAGTTGTGTTTCGCCTGCTATAGACTAAAATCCGTAATTGCCGTACGAAAACATTACTTCGGAATTGAAAACCCATATGCGTTATTTCCCCCCAAAATCTAATCAGCTCGCCAACCAAATAAAATTGTATTTTGAATAACTATATCAAAACTTCCTTCACGCATTAATTTGATCTTTACGACTCGAAAATAGTCGTGGTAGAGATGGCTTAATATCAAGAAAATAGTTTTCTTTCCTACTGACAAATCATATAATTACATTAATTAATTAATTATTGACGGATATCGTATTGTTGTCCCTATCAGCATTGTACGAGAGCTTTGGCGCTTGACGGTGAGAGAATATCCTGATTCAGCAATGAGCGTTTAGCGATGAGAGGCACTACCGCCGTTGCTTGTTGTACCCCAAACCAATGCGCAAGTATAGGTGGCGTGGTCCAAACCCACTATTGAGACAAAATAGTAAGCGGAGATGCTTAACCTCCGCTTGTCACTCAACGGTCGTTTCGTGCCCGGGGCCTTCTTCTTCTTGACTGACCCTACAATCCTTGGTGAAACATGGCCTCTTCAATTACCCTTCCCCACCAATCTCTATATTGTGCCAACACCTCTCATTCCCTTTACCCCATTTTATGTATAACTCCCTCCCCTTTATTCAGCCACCTGGTTTTTGGCCTACGCCATTTTCTTTGCCCACCAGATTGTCCAGACAATATATTTTTTGTTATTTCATTTTCCTCCATCCTTACCACGTGACCTGCCCATTTCAGTATTGATGATTTTATAATCCTGCTGATATGCGGTTTTTTATATTGTAATGATGAAATAGACATTAAGGTTATTAGTATTTTATTTTATATGAAATTATTAGCACGCTCGGTCATTGGGACAAAGATTGCAAATGATTCAGGATGTTGGAGTGCGTTTACGAGGGACGCCTTGGTAGTTCCATAGCTAGCAGGTCATTTTATGACCGTAAGGGTAAAATCCCCGTCTGTGGGCCCAAGAGCTAACAATAGTGACTATGTACTCGACACAACTGTGTGGACCAAATTTTTAGATACATATTTTCAAGAACATCCCAAGCGGGCGAGATTTTGATGACCGCGATATGCGGATAGACGCACGCTGCCTCAGATAGTCGGGTTGTGTAAATAAGGAGAGACGGACGCGTCTGAAGTTTGGTGAAACAGTCGATTTTGGAGAAGAAGCGGAGGCGGACCTGCTTCTCCAGGGTACGTGACTGGAGGCTAGGAACCAGACAACGTACACCGACAGGATAGGGAGCGGAACCTGGGACGAGCTAACTACGTCAGGGCGCCAACCTTAAACCAGTTGGACATCTGAGGAAACGATGCGCCTAAGCTCAGAGAAGCTAATAGCGAGACTTTGTGATTCCAATGACCGGTAGTCTTCTTCATGGATAAATTTTGGCAAAATGTGTAAATCACTAAACTTTTATAATTAGTTTCTTTTAGAATTAGATTTAAGTAGTGTGAATGAGAGTGTGCATCCTATAGTAACAATCAACGGTTGTGGAGTTTTGTGGCTGAATTGGTGTAAATAGGCTGAGTTTTGTCAACTGACAAATGTATTTGCGTCGCTCTAGGTTCTTCTTCGCACCTGAAGTAGCATGGCAAGTCGCTCGTCTGCTCCCTGGATTGGATCGCGCGGATAACGCAGTTAGATTTTATTAAGGCTATTGTCGTTTATAAAGATAAAAATTCATTCTGCACATGCACTTGAGTCTGGGCTGGCATTCGTCAAATAAAGGATCCGAAGGAGTGGGTAAGCGATTACAAAGTATACAGAGTCCATTTCATTGTTGTGCCGCCTCCTCCATCTTACTTTTTCACATAGTTTGCCTATTATTTTGCACATTTCTCTCCTCTTAAAGGAATCCCGTGTTTTGATATCCCTTGTTGGTAAGGACCGTGTTCTGAGGTGTGAGTCTTATGATATTTTTATAAAGCACGAGATTGGTGGAACGAGATATATTTCTACAGTGGAGTAAGTATATCAATGCATGATATGTTCTATTAACTGATGTTAATCTGTGATTGATTTCATAAGATGTGTCATTACAATAAGTTAGCATTGACCCCAAGTATTTAAACTGCTCTACTGCTTCAAAAGTATATTGGCCAATTTTTATTTAAGGGGGAATATTCTCTTTGTGTGCTTTACCACCATTCATATATTTAGCCTTTGACGGATTGATTGTCAATCCCATTGTTCTGATGGCATTTTCCAGAGCCAGGATAGTCTCTTCCATGGTCGTAAGTTGTCTTGCAACGATGTCAATATCATCTGCTTAGGTTAATATTTGCACTGATTCGTGGAATAACTCTGCTAGCTGCAGTGTTGACTGCAGTCTTGATCACAAACCAACTCTTACTTCCTCTGTCTACATTTGCTCCATGGGCGACGATATAATGTTCTGGATGTAACTAAAAAAATTAATATATAATTTTTTTTTGCAATAAATGTATTAAAAATAAAAATTCTTACTCATTTGTCATTTTTAATGATTCTAAGGAATAAGTATGCCAAATTAAAAAAATTGAATTTGTATTTAGTCGTGATTGAGTAAGAATCAGAAGAAATACCAGACGGTTCAGTTAAAACATTTACTTCGCTTCTCTTGGTAATATACGTCAGTATGTTCGGAAGTTAATCCATTTATCCTTCATACAATAAAAGCTTATAGAATTCTTTTTATACAAATTTTTGTAACAATTTTAAATCTCATGATTGGAATTTAATACTGCAACTACTTATTACGAATAAACTATCCGTCATACCGAGTTTACGGAAACATATTTCATAGATACTAAAATTTTTCCAAGTCTAAATTAATAATCAATAATTTCAAGGAAAGTAGTTATAAATAAATAAATCTCCTCCAAACTCTATTTCTAAACGATTGAAGCTGTTTTGTTGCAGTTTACCTGCCTATAATAATCACCCAACCGTGGGATGTGATATATATTTACTTATTTTGAGTCTTTCACTCTTAAACAGTATGTTGAACTGGACTACATGGTTTATTAATGTTTACCAGCGCTCAATTCATTTCAACTTTTAGTTTAGTATTGCGTAGATATTATTAAACCGTATTAAATTTATTAACGAAGGAAAGAATTGGAAAATTTCGTAAGAAATTAAATAGTGTATTAGTTTTTAAAGAATAAATTAGTTGCGCCATACAAAATAAGAAACAAGTTTGGATAATTCAACTGAGATCGCATGGACGGAATCTCGACAAAGGTTTTCATAGTTTAATTCATGATGTTTCTGTTAAGGAAAAACAAGCGCGTCCTATCCGGACGGGACAGAGACCAAAACACACCTGACTTCCAAGCGAACGAACAAATGTATTTTATCTGGGAAGAATTCCCAGAGCCGTTATAGGGCGTGTAGCCCTCTTCGGCAATAGATATAAGGTAATAATAAATTGGCTTGAACCAAAGCAGACCGCAGCAAACCCACCGGAAGGAAGACTGGGAAGGAAAGGGGTTTTATGTGTATAGATGTTGATGTAGGTAGGTAGGATGAAAGGGTGCCCTGTAGAAGGTATCAGCCACCTCACCGGCCTCCCGAGGAACCGCCCTCCGCGCGACCACACACCGAGCTAGCCTCCATCATGCGTTAGGGGGGAAATGGTGGAAAGGAGGGGAGGGATACGCAGTTTCGAGTTATTAGGGCCTCTTGGCAAGCGTCAAACACAAGTATATATACAGCTATCGGGACAAAGAGTATATACTAGTAAAGACTATTAACAAGCAGACAATCGATTTTCTCCAACAGTTTCCCGATAAAATGTGACAGAAAACATTATTTATGAAAGTTTGCTTTAAAACCCTTTTTTCGCTTGTGGGTACGTGTTTATCCACCTGTCCCATTTCGAATTACAGTACTGACGAAAGTTTAATTCTCTACGTGACGATAAAAATAGATATTTCCGGACATTCAAATAGAAATATATTAGTGTTTGCTGGTATTGTTCTCGGGTTTTCCAGAGGGTGGTGTTTACTAAGCACGAAGTTTCATAGACTAGGACCGTCTTCACGTAGTAGATGTCGACGGTGCTAGTCGACGAAACGTCGTGCTCGTGCTTAGTAAACGCCACCCGCCCGGAAATCGAGAGCAATTGCAGTTAATATATTAATGAAGTATCACATTCTAGTGAATATACCTTTCACGACGTTGTTTAATTGACGTAAAAAATCTAGTTTATACTCATAAGGAAAATGTGACTAGGTCAAATTAAATAACACGTTTAAATAGGAAAGAGAGACAGCGAAGTCGACTTACCTGAATTGAATAGTTGGTCTAGTCGGGCAGAAGTGAAAGAATATTACAAATTTTCGAGGTCCTAAGACCCGGACGGCACGCAGTTCAGACCTTCTCTCGTGAAGAAGGGGACTCAGACACTCGAAAATTTGTAATATTCTGTGACCTATCCCCGACTGGACCAACTACTGATTTCAAGTAAGTCGACTTTTCTGTCTCTCTTTCCTATATATGTTATATATATTAAAAAATACATACGCACTTACATGCATACTTATTATATACATTGTATATGGGCGCTGAATAAAACATTGATTTATGTTCAATTTTGTTTGGAATGCTTCTGACTGAAAATAATCTAGAAATTGTCTTAACATATACAACCTTTAAAATGAATTTATTGTATTTTTGTGTAATTTATACAGAAATTCGTGCTGTGCAATAAAATATATTTTATATAATGTTTCATTTACAAGACGAATTTATTTACATCTGTTAAGTTTGAGTAACTTCTTTATGGATTTGTTTTAAAATCTTTGATATGGCGGTAAAGTTAGTTCAAAATTTTGTTAAAATTGTCAACTTACTTATTTTGAGTCCTTCACTTGCGCATCATAGTTATTAGAAAACATTAACACTGATTAACAGTATAAATGTACGTAATGTGAAGCCATATCACAAGTTTATTTTTGTATTTAACTTGTACTTTGTCTTAGTAAACCTACAGCAAAATGTCACTGAATTATTAGAATAAAAATCATTATTACTATAAACCAGCAATTACTATTACACAGTTTTTAAAAATTTGTTCCCTTTATTTTAAGACTTCAGCATATCGATTTCATCACTAGGTAATGATTTTTTGTATGGTGTATAAATAATGTTTCTTATCTATTCATTGAAAGTGTTTTACTTTTATATTACTTGTAGCCCATATTATTTCTGTTTTACAAATTTTACATAGTAAACTTATAATTCTTTGTTCCATATCAATTTGAGTGAAAGAGGTATACATATAGCCTTAAAAATTCAATTCAAATGTAATTTGTTAATGGTTTGTGTGTAATTGAAATAAATGGAAAGTGCGTAGAATGTCACCTGAATTGTTACTTATCATTCATTATTTATCCTTATATACCTAAAATATATAACGATTGTATTTGCTTTTCAGAATTTGTCAATTTGAATTAAAATGATAATTCAATTATATTGGGTGCAACTGTTAGTTTTAATTCACATACTTTGACCTTAACAAAATCAAGTTGTCAATAAGTAATATTTTTGACATTTTGAAATGACTATGTAAACCACTTAAAGTACTGATAATATTGGATTTGGCTTACTTGGTAATTCAAACAGTGTATTAAAAGTATATATCCCTTTGATGGATGTGAAGAGATTTCTTGTATGCTGAACCATAGATTTAGTTAATGCTTTGTTGTAAATAAGTTGTTGTGTTAATCCCATTTCTTTAAATATAGTCCAGGTGTTTGTTACCTAAAAATGTTGTCTTATTTAATGCCTATTGCAAATTCTTCTTTTTACCTTTGAAATGGGTAAATTAAATATCTATTAGTTAAATCATTAAAACCTATTTTATTTCTTACAAAATTTTCTAATTATTTCCTTAATTAATCAATTTAATATAGATTAATAATATTTACACTATGCTAATTTAAAAGTTGAATGAATGGAGCGATTATATGCATTAATAAACCATGAAGCCGAGTTCAACATACTGTTTAAGAATAAAACATTTTTTATGCCCATGTTCGCATATCTTTAATGTTATTTGAATCTTGTAATCGTATATAATTTTCTAACATAATGTTTATGTAAAATGTTCTTTTGAAAGGAATCGCATTTTATTCCTGTTTATTGTTAGAAACGTTTCTCTTCCTTCCCTTAATATTTGGCATGAGAATGATATTAGTAAAAGCTAATCAATTGAAACCATTTGTGTAATACAATTCCAAATTTATTCATTGAGTATTTTTAGCTTAGATGCTAGAAAAAACTCAATTTAATACTATATTTATTTTAAAATCATGGCATTGAATCAAAGAAAATTCATTTTCAGTTCTCGTTTCTTTGACTATGGTGAGCAAGTTATGGACATGACAAAAGACACAAAAAAGAAAAGGGTGGTGGATGTTGTGAGTTCTATTTATGCTACAAGTGGCTTCTTGAAAGAAGTAGTTGTCAAATGCCACATTGATAAAATAAAAACAAAGAATACAAGTGGTATATCGAAAAATTTACCTGAAACTGTATCCCCAGAAGAACAAGAACAATTTAATTCAAAGTAAGTATTAGTATATCATATAATAAAAATAAATCTACAGGACATCAAAAATTAATATTTTCTTTGGAACATAATATAGAAGAGTTACCTATAGAATATCAAATATGTATGTGAACTTCTTCAATTATAATGGCTAATGTTTCATATAGATTTAGTTGTTTAAATTAGGAATTTTGGGGCTGAGATTTACCAAATCAGTTTTTGGAGAAGCAGAGGCTTGAAAGGGAGAAAGCTTTAACCAACATTTTAACAATCAATAGGATGTATATGGCATGAGTATATAAACACTCATTCACTTCCTCATCCTTTCTGGAGGAAATCAGTTTGTAGTTCTAGCATTTTCCACGTTTTATAGTTGTTTTATTCATTTTACCTAGCAAATACACTTTTTAAATGTTTTATGACCTCCAAACTTTTATTTGAAACTAAAGCAATCACTTATACTACTTTAGAAAAATAATTACAAAAATCATAATTATCTGTCTATCAATATAATAGAAATCTAAACCTACTTTTCTAATAGATAATTACATATACTTTGAACAGTTAAAGGCTTTTTTGCATATTTTTTGAATGTTGCAAACAAGTAGCATGATTCTAAATTTGTGCTTTTATAACACTACTCTTATTTGGGCAAAAATTATATGTCTAGCATTTTGCTGAGATCTTTTTATACCTGAGTGACCTGTATGTAACAATTTTAACATTTCAAGTCTTAAAAACTCTGAAGTTACCAAATTTGACCCTCTGAAGATTAAAATTTATTTTAAAGTTCACTCCTCCATGTATATAAAATCTGGTTGTACATCTTGATCAAATGGTATATTATCTCTAGGCCAACCTTTTTTGATAACTCTTACTTTCTTGGGTGTTTCATCCTTAATAACTTATAATTTTTCATCTGGCACATACTATACATCAAATTTACATGAACATCCATTTCAGTAATTCATTATCAGCTTTAACTGATGTTGACAAAGTATCTGCTATATAAATTGTTTTCCAGGCACACATTTTAAATCAAATTCAAATTTTTGCATTTTTAACATGAATCTTTGTAATTTTGGTGGAAATTTATTCAATGTTTTTTTAACTATAGATAATAATGGTTTATGATCTGTCTCTAATTATCTTATGACTGTAAAGATGATGTGAAAATTTGGTACAAGCATATGCTATACCAAGCATTTATTTCTCAATCTGGGCATATCACTATCACTAAAGGTTGTTGACGGATAGGGTATCAGTTAGTATTTCATATAATCAACTCACCTAGGCCTCCTTGCTAGGATTTGAGGAGACTATAATTTTTTGCTTTGGATTGTAAGATCCTTACACTGGACAATTAGTTTTAACATTTTTCAAATTATTGAACTCTTTTTAGTATTAATTAAGTCCCATTTCCATGTACTATCTTTTTAAAATAAGTATCTTAAGTTATTAGTATTCTAAGATAATTTTTTTATATATGGACCCTAATAATTAATCATTGCAATTCCTTTACAGAATTATTTTATTTATTTTATTGCTTCCATTTTCTGAGGGTCTGACTGAACTTCTGCTTCTGAAAAAATTATTTCTAATAAATTTTATTCTTTCTATTCCTATTTGTCATTTTTCTTTATTTAATTTCAGTCTTAACTTTCTAACTCTATCTATGACTTTAATTAAAGATCTATCATGCTCTTGTTTTGTAACACCATATACAATAAATTCATCTATTCTAAATCTTCAAATAAATTTATAATTTGTGAAAAAAAAATCTCCAGATGCATAAATGTCAAAAGGTAATCTTAAAAATCTATACTGTGAGAATGGAATATTAAATGTACAATTATACAAAAAAATTTTATCAAGTGGGCTTGTTCATTATCCTCAATTTGCATGTAACATTGAATATAAACTTAACCTTCTTCAATTTACATTTAACTTGTTCAAAACCAAGTGCCAAAAAAATCAGTCCTAATATAGCCTTATTTAATTCAGTTGTGTTTAAACATAATATCAAACTACCTTTTGGTTTTTCTACAAAAGTATGTGAACTGACCCAGTCTGTAACCACAACTTTTTCTCTCTCTCTATCTCTGTAATTAAGTTTTGAGACTATCCTGTAACTTAAATGGTATAAGGATATTTACTTTTGGCTTTATATTAGGATCCAGTGTTGTGTGTACCTCCACTAGAAACATCCAAGTGCATAAAAAATATCTTTGTACTTATCTATTATTTCAGATTTAATCAGTCGTATATATATATTATATTATATCCAATTAAATCAATTTTCAGAAGTTTGATAGCCAATAACAGTTTTACAACAATTTTATAAGTTGGAATGTTATCTCTTCTACCTTATTTTTATCAAATGTACAAGCAATCAGAAGCCCCACCAACATATGTCATAAATCCACACTCAGCCCTATCCTCACAGGCAATGCAATCCAAGCCAACAAACAAATAGAGACAATAGGAATGACAAAGCGTAAGATGTTAACATGTATGAAACTACAGCTCAATTCATATATATATAAAATTCTGTCACAAGAAAATGAGGCTAATGATACTTTTAATCAAACCCGTGCCAATCAACAACCAAAAACTCTGAAACCTACTACAATTTATATTAATGGAATAACTAATTATGTTAAGATGAAGGAAAACATTACTAAAGTACTTGAAAAATAACAATGCACTACTACAGCAATGAAAAATGACACAATCAAAATCAACCCTCTAAATTTGGACTCGTATAGAAAACTAAAAAAAAAACACTTAAATGACAAGATCATAATTCACCACACCTATTATGACACTCGACTTGGCACTTAACCCCCATGGTTGGGGGGGGGTGGAAATTTTCAAACATGTTAAATGGCATATATGTTCAAAAATATTTTTTGGGGGGGTCAATCAGATTAATAGTACTTATGCTGCTGTTTTGTGTGTATAATTTCAACCCATTTTGGCATAGGAGGGGAGCACCCTTAGGGGTTCAGGGTCGAGGGGCAATACAAGAAATAGCATAAATACAACCTAGATTAGAGTCAAATCCTGGGTTATGGATGTCACTGAGTTTAATTATGACATTCATCTTGCCATTTAACTTCCCCAAGTGGTAGTCGAAGGGGGGTAGGGTTATTTTGAAACATGTTAAACAAATGTTATTAGCTTTGAATAAATATTTGTCAGGGTCCATGACATTGACAGTATTTCTACCGATGTTGTTTGTGTATTATTTCAGCCCCTTTCTGCATAAGAGGGGAGCACTCTTAGGGGATGGGGGAAAGGGTGATACGCAAACACAGCTAAGATTGGAGTCAAATCCAGGTTTATGGATGTCGCTGAGTCTAATTATAATATTATAAATGCCAATTAAGTTGTAGGTATATCCCTAGGAAAAGGGGGTTGAAGGGGAAAAAAATTTCCGCATACAAACTTAAAAACATATAGTCACATTTTCTTCAGACAATACTTACCTTACAAAGCAAACACTGTATCTGTAAAACACCCCTATCACCTATATTTACTCTATCAGGGTACAAAGACTCTTAAATGAGTATTTTAGATTCTCTAAGCCTACCAGAAGTGTTTTTAACTCTCTTGATGAACCAAAAAGTAATTTTGACTGCCACACGACTAGTAGCCCATAAACAATTAACACCCCACCAAGCCACTAATTTTCTCTCTCAAGGGGAGGTTGTGGTATAGGAAAGGTAGTGATCATTCATACAAAGCACCCTATATATACATATATGCTTAAACATACATATACATATAAGCATGCACAGACATATACACATATGTATGCACACATACATACATACATAAGCATGCTCATTCATACTCACATGGTCTTTTGAAAGTGGAGATGGCAGGTAGGAAGGGCACTATTTAAATGATGTTGAGTACAGGCCTTTGTCTGAACTGTAAGACATGTTGGAAGGAGAGTTCCCACAGATGGAGTTCTGCCTCTGATGAATAGCGGGGTAGTATATACCCGCCTGGGTCAAATATTTTCAGTCTTTCCTTCTTCTTCCATCCTTCTCTCTGCTTTGAACATATGCTTTTCTATGTGCGTAATTCTTCGCCCGAGCATATGAATTCAAATAAAGCGCAATCCTCCTATTTCTCCTATTTATTTCTATCCTTCCTCACTATCCAAGTTCGAATGTGAATTAATTCCTTAAATGGATTCTCCTAATATTGTATATATATATATATATATATATATATATATATATATATATATATATATATATATTGTAATAGTGAGAATGTGACATTGTCAAAAATATTGGTATGGAAAGGATAGAGAGATAGGTTGTGGCTTACCTGAAAGTGAAGTACGGTGTCGCCATGAGGAACTGAAGGTTGTTCTTCAAATTTTCGGAGGCTCTCAGCCTCCTTCTTCAGGAAGGAGTGTTACACCATTCCGTGCACCGGCCGGCTGCGGAATGGTGTAACACTCCTTCCTGAAGAAGGAGGTTGAGAGCCTCCGAAAATTTGAAGAACAACCTTCAGTTCCTCATGGCGACACCGTACTTCACTTTCAGGTAAGCCACAACCTATCTCTCTATCCTTTCCATACGATATCCATATAAGGATATGACATTGTCAAAAATAATTGCAATATTGGCATGGAAAGGAAAGGGATAGGTTGTGGCTTACCTGGAAGTGATGTGCGGTGTCGCCATAAGGAACTGAAGGTTGTTCAAATTTTCAGAGGCTCACAGCCACCTTCATCAGGAAGGACTGTTACACCATTCCGTGCACTGGCCAGCTGCGGACTTCCTCGTGCATGGAATGGTGTAACACTCCTTCCTGAAGAAGGCGGCTGCGAGCCTCCAAAAATTTGAAGAACAACCGTCAGTTCCTTATGGCGACCACACTTCAGGTAAGCCACAACCTATCTCTCTTTCCTTTCCATGCCAATATTGCAATTATATATATAAGCAGTCTCAACTATATTTGAACTTGTACTATGCTGTAAGCTGTTTTGTGGAACTGCATCAAGGACCTTGCAATTTTTGCCTTTGTGACGTCATTCATAGCATTTTTCAACTGAGTACATGGTGGTAAGTTGTTTCCAGTAAACAAAGTCGTATAAAATTCATTGAAACAATATTCAAAAAGAGATTGTGTTTTTTAATCAATTTTTTTGGACCACTAACATGTGTTAACCCCTAATTATATTGACCACTTTGGCAATTACTCTTATACACCTACCAAGATGTTTTTTATGTGCTGTTGTTGGCATTATGATTGGTACATACTTGTATCTATGGGACACATGTTGGCGAAAGGATTCTATATCTGTACCTCTAAGAAGATAAATCTGGTTTTTAATCATTTGAAATACTGCCAAGGCCACTATCAGATCTCCTTCAGTCATGTTCTTTAAGAACAAAAAATTGTCTATAGAGGTGTCATGTTATTCTTTTCTTTTCATATTTTACAGTCATTGTTAATAACAGAAATGATAATTGTGTATTCTTCTGAAGAATTTATTTACACCAGTAGATACTGGATTGCTATCTTTTTAGTAAAAACTGTAGCATTTTTCTTTTATATATCAAGTTTAATTTGAAAATTATAGGTGAAGTGTTATTGAATATTTTTTTAAAAAAAATGCTTTAAAGGAGAGTGAATCAATTTTCACTTGTAAAATGTACAATAAATTTTTTAATACTTAGTGAAGTACAGAGTAAACTCACTGTTATTGTTGACAATAGCATATGTAGCCTATGAAGGATTCTCATTATAATTGTTGAATTTTTGTATTGTTCCATGAAACAAATATATAAAGCAATGTACAAGTTAAAAGTTCTTTATTGTGTATTTAAGTTTCACTGAAAATATATATTTGTTGTGTGTGTGTGTTTCAATAATTTTAAAAACTTTGTCTTAGGTCTGTAAGATAACCTGAACTTTGGATTCTTTATAATCTTATAAATGTAGTTGTATAATAATGATTTAAATTGAATTTTCACTTTTACAGACAACCTAAATTGTTCTCCAAAATCATTAAGAAAAAAAATGTTGAAGTTCCTACTTTGAGAAAGCCTGTACTCCGAGAGAAAAATCCATCAAAGAAGGTGTGTAATTTTCATAATCTTATTTATTTTGACTTTATAGTTATCTATATATTTAAATCAGATAGTGAATAATAATAATTTTGTTTAATAATAAAAAATATTGCCAAATACAGACAAATTAAGTGATAATATAAATACCACACCCCATGTTTCTGGGATCCTTATCCCTTTCTTCAGGTGCTGAGAAGAGCCTAGAGTGAAACAACTGCACTCGTCAGTTGACAAAACTCAAATGTTGAATTATTTTCAATTAGTCTTAAATTTTTTCATTTTAATTCTGTTTATCATCATTATTTAATTAAATCCATATTTCAAGGTTAAAATATAATGTCTGTGTTAAAAATATACTAATTAGGTGAAATAGCCAAATAAGAATGTTATTGATTTTGCCTCAGAAAGGAATCTTGTGGTTAACATCTAACTGAAATCTAACATCATGTAAGCTATTCTTACCGGCCACTCTCCAAAACGTTCTTTCCCTTCCAATTTTAGTTTTAAAATCACCCGAAATAATTTTAACATCATTTCTTGGTGCTTTACCACATACCGCTTCCAGGTCATCGTAAAAAGCCTCCTTACTATCTGTTTCTTGGTCTTCCATTGGGGCATATCCATTAATAATTGTAGTGTTGAAAAACTTTCCCTTGATTCTTAGGATACTTATTCTATCATTAAAACCACTAAAATCCAAAATCGAATCTTTAAAACAGTTTTTAACTAAGAAACCCGTCCCATACATACTTCTATTTCTACCACTATAGAAAATGGTAAAATCACCAGACTTTGTAATTCCTTCCCCTTTCCATCTCATTTCTTGAATTGCTAGAAATCCTATATTATATGCTTCCATTATTCCTTTTAGGTTATTGAGGGCTCCTACTTGTAATAAACTTCTTACATTCCATGTAGCTAACCATAAATCATGTCCTTTTCTTCTTTGCTTTAGTCGTTTCCATTCCATCAGTGAAAAAAAAACTTAGGAAGAAAGAAGGGTGGGATATACTGTGCACAAACACATTGTTGCAGAGTGTCATTTATTATAATTTTTTGACCCACTGTATTCCTTCACTTGCACTGTTGAAACATTAAACCTATAATGGGAATTTATTCAAATTAATGATAGTTCAACTTAAAATTAAGTATTTTTAAGCATTTGTCCAATGTTTTCTGCATTTTATTTTGTAAGCCTTCTTGGATATGATTATTTGTTATGTACCCTCTTCAGAATCTTTGGCAGTCCTGCATCCCAGATCCTTTCTATTTATGATTATACTTGTAATATTTTAAGTTGCTTGTTTACTTAACATTATAAAAATCATCTTCATTTCAGTTTTTGGAATTGACAGATCTTAGACAATTTCAGTCAATGTATATAGATTTTAATAAGAAGAAAAATAGCCAAATACATACAAAAGAAGTGATGATATAAATACCACACAATGTTTCTGGAAGCCTTTTGAGTTTTGTCAACTGAATTGTGCACTTGTCACTCTAGGTTCTTGTGAATTTTAGTTTTCTTAGCACCTTGATAGAAACAAGGCTTCCACAAACTTTGTGTGGTATTTTTATCACCACTTCTTTTTTTCCATTTTGCTATATTTTGGATTATTAATTTACAAAACAAATTTTTCATTTTGGTGTGTAGATTTTCATTAGGAGTTCCCAGGTGTCTTCTCCCAATATCATTATATCCATCATATCCAAGAAATTTCAGTATTTTCATTTTGTACTTGACTTCACCTATTAATACCATGCTTACAGCATATATAATTGTTCTTCCTTACTTTTAGCATATGAACATTCTTCTAGTCTCTTCATTTTGTCTTAGAAATCCTTGGCATACTTTACTTCTTCAGTTTTATTTGTAATAATGTGTGTTAAATATATTTTTTGTCTCGATATTTTTCCTTTTGTTCAGTGTGTACTCTCTTTTTTGTTTCACGATCCTTGGCCCGGTTTCTTCATGCCCATTTCTTGTTAACTGTTTCTTCAAGAACCTGTTAATTATCAGGAATCTGTGATAATTGGTGATTTAAAGCTTATTTTTCCTCATTCATTTGGTTTTAACTGACTTTTAATAACAATTAAAATTTTACATAATTGTTATACATAGACTGGTAATTGGTTGTCTAAATAAACTACTTTATTTTTCTACATTGTCCCCTTGTAAGACTACACACTTCTTCCAGTGATGGTTCCATCTCTTTAACACTTCCAAATATTACTTGGCATCTTTCTATGCAAAATAATTGTTTAAAATGAAAAAATTTATGTCTGATTGAAATTAATGAATAAGAAAGATACTCAATTCAGACAAAATGGATAATGTGTGCTACTTATATTACCATTTTTGTCTGAATATCTTTCGTATTCATTATTCAAAATAATTGTTGACAAAGGTGATGGGATCCTCATTTGATGAAAATCTCTGCCCTCCAAATGCAACTTATAGTGTAGGGAACAAAAATTCTGTTAGGTGAGTAAGAAGGGTTGTCAAGCAGTTCAAACTGTAATTCATGGCAACCTCTGAGGTGTGCGATGGTGCATTGTCTTGGTGAAACTCTGCAAATGTGGCTGTTTATCTGGTATTTCTGTCTTCAGCTTATCAAGTAATAATGCATAGTATGTCCTTGTAATGGTCTTTTCTTTGAAAATCTTTATTCTTAAAAGGCTTTTCCTTTTGGAAGATAATCAATTAAGATAACTCCATGACTATCCCAAAAAAAACAATTGCCATCACTTTCCCAGCCGAAAACACAATTTTTGCTATTTCTTGGAGACTATTTCCACTTTTCTGTAATTTTGTTTCTGGAATATAATGGTATATCCAAGTTCTACATTAATTAATTGGTGCCAAAACTAATTTATTGTGCTGAAACTGTGCCAACAGAGTGTTGGAAATGTTCATTCAAACCTGCAGACAACTTTCTCATGCCTAAATAATGATTAAATATGTGACAAACATGCTCTTCTCACATATTCAAGCCTATTCTCTCTCACACACACTTTCATTCAACAGTTGTCTAGCGAAGTTTTTCTCTTGATGAAGTTCAGCAATGTTAATGACAATTGTTGCATTTTTTGGATGTTGTGATCTTTCATATCGTCCCAAGCTGGTATTCTCATGTTTAAATACAGCTGCCCAAAATTTCATGGTGGTAAGTGATGGTGCAAGGTCTCCATACACAGTGCCCAACTGATCTTTGATTTGTGTAGGTATTGCCTTTCAAAATCAAATATTTAATGACAGCACAAAAACTCAATTTTTTCTATTTTCACAAAAACACTCACATTGACTCACTCAAACACTTTTCAAACAAGGGGCACATCAAAACTGGTTGATATTTTGGTGAGTACCTTACCAGACATGTGGAAACACATTCCCTAACTTTTGTTGACAAGTGCTGCCACCATCACGTTGAGATCAGAAACTTTTCAGACCACCCCCGTACATTTTCTTAGTAATTATTTTAGTAAGTATGTCCTCCCATTGTTTTTCTATTGTTCATGTCTTTGTGTTACACTAAATTGTTCTGATTGTGATTAAGAGATCCATTTATTTTCTTTTTACTTTGCTAAGCCGTTTGATGTACTTCCTTTTCTTTCAGTATTTCGTAAAAGTGCCTATAGATGAACTCCATTATATATTTTCTGCTGTTGAATACACTTATCCATAACTGGACTAACATTTTGTATTGTTGCCCTTCCTCGTAATCATATGGCCCTCTGTTATTCCCAGGTCTCTAATTCCTGATTAAAACAATTAATTTGACTGTACTTTATGCATGCAGTGTGAGTTGGCCACGTGTATGTTTAGCCTCCCTAATGGGGTACATATTCTCTACTCCTCAGGAATATAGACATGGCACTTGCCCAGAATTTTAGTTTAACCACTCACAAATGTAAATTATTGGAAATGTTTAAAAATAACTAATTAAAAATCTGTAGGTAAATAGTTTTTGTGGATAAGTAAGTGAGAGAGATAAGTACTCTAGCATTACTTGAAAGGCCTCCAGGTCAAACAGGTTTTGCTTCTGCCCCACCTGGTTCCAGTTCTTAGTTCATATCTTTATACTAAGTTCACTTATAACTACTCCCCATACCAACATCACTCTTCCTTGATGACGACATACACATCAGATCTGACCTAATTATGCCATCAGTCCGCATTGAACCTACCAGCATTTTACAATACATTTTAAATGTAAAGTCTCTGGACTATAAGTTTTATTAACATATAATAAAATAAAAACCTTCACTTCATCAGTTGTAATATGGAACACAGCAAACACTCCCTCTCAATTAGCTCCTCAATGCTTTAATAAATAGAAAACTCCCTAGATACCCCTAGAAACAGATTACAGACCCTATCCACTTCCCAAACCTACTGTTGACCAACACAAAAAATGTAGAATACCCCTGATCACAACTTACTTTTCTGGACTACACAAACGTAACTCTATTGTCCACCTGGTGTACAAGGACTGTAATCCAGCCCAGATAAAAACATCCTTGCTACAATACTACCCACAAGTTCAAGGGTTGCCTTTGGGCATCCTTCCAACCTCTGCAACATTCTTGTCCACCCTTGTAGGTCCCACCTTCATACTGCCCCACTTAAGCCAGATTGCCAGCCTTGTGATAGTAACAAGATACCATGTCTGCCTTCTCCTCAAACCTATTACAATCCTCCAAAATCCTCCACAAATAGCCACCTTCAAAATTAGAGAAAATCTTACCCTCTGGTCCTCCCACATCATATCCCACATTAATTACAGACTCTGCCATGATTTCTAACAAAATTATGTCTTCACAAATTCATTGCTAACCATCGCAGAACTGTCTAAAATACAATTCCCAATGGCTGCATATGCCCAAAACCACAACACCAACAATTTTGACGAAAACTTCACAATTGACCCTTCTTAAAGCTTTATTTGTTAGAATCTGACAAATTGGGGGATAGGGTTTTAAGTAGGGTCAGTGTAAAGCACTGATTGAAATTGTTGGAGTTGTGGCTATTGGCAATTTGGTTTTTGACATTTCGACTGTGCTCTGGTGGTTGTTTCATTTGCCCTGTGCGGGGAAGCAGAGCAGTGTCTGCAGTTCATCTGGTAAATGATGTATGAGAAGGAGCAGGTAATGTTTTCTTTTATTTGTGACTATTTTTGAAGGACTCTGGTATATTGTAGTAGATTTAATGATATGACACCTGTTCTACTGCTTGGCTGGCAATCCTGGTTAAGTGGTGGCCTATAAGGGTGAATAAGTATGTTTTAGGGGATTGGAATGAATATTGTGGGAAGGATGTTTAAAAACCTTTAGGAGAAAGGATTTGCATCCCATGCACCAGCCAGCTGTGGATTGGTGATTTTGGAGTCATTGAGTTTAATTTTCACATTCAACATGCTGGATTAGTTGTAGTTCAGTCCCTAGCAATTGGGGAAAGAGGGCGAAACAAATTTCTACCAAATTTTGTACACATTACTTACTATCCAAGAACATACACTGTGAGAATTTGTTGGTGTTATTCCAGAAGTTGTATCTGTCTAACTTCAATCTCTAAAAGGCAAGGGAATTAAGTACCCATGGGGGTGGAATTCCTATACATAGAAAATAATGCATAACATCCAATGTTGAATGTGGGGTTTTAGGAATCACTTAGGTAAGTTCATGTATTAAGCATTCCATTTAAGGAAATATTATGAACTTAAATATTGAGGAGGATAGTGTTGACAAAAAGATTCCAAAATATTTTTGTCTCTGAAGGAATTGGACATAATTTTGACTTTGTTAAGGTTCTGGGATTATTTATAACTTAATTAATGTACCCAGAGTTTTCATACTTCTATGAGTTACTGGTTACATAGAATATTTTATACCGTCTTAAGGTACAGGGTGTATTTTTTTTTTATCTCTTATGTTACCAGGAATATTTTTTGACTTTATTAAGTTAGAAATCATATTTATACTCTCTTAAAGTACCTAAAGTATTTTGATTTCCTTAAGGTACCATAAGTATTCATGACTCCTTTAATGGGAACTGGTAATATTATTGACTTCCATAAGGTACTGATGAAAGTATCTCAATATACCGTGAATATTTTTCACTATTTCATTTCACTGTGATTGTTTTAGACTCTCTTAAGGTACCGTACATATTTTAGGTAGATGAAGAATTATTCAATTGTTTAAAGTACAGTCAAGCATTCTCACAGTTTAATTGAAGTCAGTCCCTGTTGGCTTAGTTTTGGGAAGGGAGCTTAAATGGGTAAATGTTAATGGCACTGTTGATGCTGGTTAAATTAAATGTTTACCATGACGTTTGTGTCAAATCAATTCTTTCTGCAGCTTATATAAATATATACCCACTCAATTCTGATAGTATGTATAATATATATAATTGATATGGACAGGAAAGAGATTGATGGATTTGTGTGGCTTAACTTTTAGTGAAGAATGGCCGCTATGTTACTCATAGCATGTAACTCAAAAATTTTGCATGTATTGTATCCTGGCATTAAAGTGATGTGAGTAGATTACCATCTATATCTGAAATGATTACATATTTTATAGGAAGAGCATGGTTGCATATACCACTGGCACTCTCCCCTGTATTCCATGTCTTTTTTCCTGTCTCTCCTGTATGTCAATTATTTTGACTGTCACATTATTCTTCTATGATAATGTGACACATTAAAAGCAAGCATTTGAACAAGTTAAATTTATTGCAGATTAATTCATTATGTGTATATACTATTCAGACCACAGAAGTAGCCCATTCTTTGCATCATTCAAATAGAAATTTACAAAGTATAACTGACATGTTATTAATCATAATTTATTTTCATTGTGATTTAATTAAAAATTAGTTGAAAGTCATTTATCAGTGTAGTTACTTTTAATTTATAAAATAAATACCTCACACTTTTATTTTTCAGGTAGCTGAACCGAAATTACCACAGATTAAATATAAATATAAAGTACCTGATGATATTTTCAAGGAGCAAAGGAAGCCATATATTTCTTCAAAATATGTTGACCTTGCAGTTCAAAATACTTGCCCTCATTATAATACCCCCAGAGAGAGCTTATCAGAAATCTTTAGGAAACATAATAGAACTATGTATGATAAAGATAAATATGTGGAAAACACCCAAATTCAGCCAAATTCACCAGAACTTAGTGTCCCAGCAGCAGTAAACGATATCAGGAGAGAAATAAAGACATGGGAACATTCAATGTTGAGTGGAAAATACTTACCAGAAATATATCCACAATGGGCAGATTTGACTAGTGATAATAATATTACAAATACTGTGTCAAAATTTCAAAGTAAGTACATCATTAATTTTTAATACTACTCTCCTAATGCTAAGTTGCTATGGAATAATTTTAAGTGCCAAACTTCATAATAAAACACAATTTATTTTATACTAGTATTTACTGTAATTATTGTATTAGAACTTTGGTGATCAAAATTCTTCAATGTAGAAATGTGTTTTTTATAATTAATTGTAATTTATTTTATTTTTGACAATTTTATTTACGTATAAAATATAATAATGAACATGAGGCTCACAATCGGTGTTTCCCAATCTGGGTCTCACATGGGGCAATTTGAGCGTTCAGGGGGCAATTCAAAAATGATCTCATCTAGAATTTAAAAACTGTTAGCTATGATTTAACTTCTACAAAAGGAAGTATTGTTGGTATTGAAATAAGTTTGGTGCTTTCCATAGAGCCACACTTGAAAGATTGGTGTAATATAAACTACATACTGTATTGGTATGTCTACTGTAGTATAGCACCAACTAAATTAAATAACTTAATTTCGTACAAAAGCTTGAATGGACATTATAACTGTACATTTGGATAGGTTTAGCGATCTCAGATTAAAATAAATTATTACTATATAGATAAGATACGTAGTTGAAATTAGCCTTCTTTAGGAAATAATTAATTTTTTTAATATAAAAATATGTATATGTTATGGGGAGGGGGAGCATTATAAATACTTAGGTTGGGAAACTGCTCTAAAATAAATTTAAATTAAATTTATGGGGCAGTATAGAAGAGTGCCTCTTTTTAATTTATTTGTATTATTACTACACTTATAAGTTGTTCTTGTGACAGGATGAACATTAGTGGCATAATATCTAGAGTTGTTTTCAGAAAGCCAGCCTGGACATTGCACATGTGCTGTATTGATTCATGCAAACAGTTTTCAAAGGGGGAAAAAAAATCTAATACTGGAGAGAAATGTCTAGTCGTGTCAAGATAAGGTGCACTAACAGTTTTTCTCTGAAGAGGAAAATTAATTTGAGGCTATCTTAAATGGCCAGTTATTAATTGAAAATGTTTAAAAGTATAATTTGGTCAACTCAGTTTTCTTTTTAAGGGGCTTGCATTGATAGGTAAACAAAGTATTTCAGGGAGGTACCATTAACCTGTCAATAGTATACATTTTAAACAAATCTGTGTAAAGTTGACTGTATTGTGCCCAATGTTAACATTCCTGTTTGAAGGATGTGCATGGCATACAGGTGATTAATGTTTATGGTGCCAAATTTTTATCAAATGGAGGCCTAAGAGAATTACTTCTCTTATTTACTAATTTCAAATATTAGACCAAATATCTACCTCTAAGCCACAGGCAGCAACCCTATTATTGCAACATGCTTCACTAGAAAGTGCTACATAAAATGTGTTGGCTATTAACGTGCAATATTTTATCCTGCATTTGTCTCTGATCAAATAATAAAAAATATTTATTTATTAATATAAATTGTATTTACAATATATGAGACGTCACACAAATTTTTAAAGGGAGCAGGTTTGGAACCAGGCTCCAGCTTGTCGAAATGGTGGTCTACGATGTGACTGACATAATAGATTATGAAAATAAAAATTGACAAGAAGTCAGAGAGAAACAAAATTTCATGTGACTTATTCAACCCAGGCAGAATATTCCACAATCTTTGAAAACTACCCTAACGTTGATTTTCCCCCTAATGAGGTGTTACATCAATTAATGTGAATGGAGGTCACAAACCAGGTAAGACAGACATTCCAGAAGGCCATAATAGGGGCAAGGATCAAAGAGAAGTTGTCAGTTAGAGTTGAAAAAGAAATTGAGTACTGTAGAAGTAGCATTTTTTGAGAATGAGAAGTACTGCTGGAGTAAGAGATTTGAGAATGCACACCAGTTTCCTGAACTCAGTATTTCGTTCAAGGGCGATGAATGATGATGAAAGATGATGAAAGTATGTATTACTTACTGGAACTAAATTACATAGCCCATAAAAATTATTCCTGAGAAATTATTTTTGAGCCCTATGCAGAGTTTAATATGTTAAAAGATTTTGAGTCTCATAATTAAAATACTTGTAATTAAATTTTAATATTCTGAATTAAAATCAAGTTTAAAATGAAAGAATCTGGTACTATATAATATAAAACCCAATAAATTTAATCACAATTCTTACATGACATAAATTTTAGGACCTCAAATGAAGAACAAATTTTTATGTAAATTGATAAATGGTTTTAAAATTTTCAATTCAAGAATATATATAGAAAGAAAGCTACAAGCCATAGAATTAAAGTGTCAGGATGGAAAAATGTTGACTGGACCAGGAATAGAACTCCAGATGGTGTTTTTTATGTAAATTCTAAAATCATTGATCAAATTACATTAAAATCCATTCTTCATTTGAGATCCTAAAATTTAGGCCAGGTAAGAATTTTGTAAAATATTGAAGGTGAGCCTGCATCAGGTCTAATGGATGGAGGAATTTCTCACCAGATATGGAGTCGACAGGGATTAGTACAGTTGGTAGAACGTTCTCCCAGTAAGCAGGAGGTCCCAGGTTCCCTCTTGGTTGACATTTTTAATATCCTGATATGTTAAAGGGATTATTAATTAAATACAATTTATAAAATACATTGAAACATGAAAGACTGCTATCAGTTCTTGCCGACTATTTACACTGTTGCATTAAAGTTCCCAGCTTCTCCCCCTTTCTTCCTTGTTCGTTACTCCATCTTTCCCCCACATACTCACGTGTTTTCTTTCCTCTCCTTTATCTCACTCTGTCTCACACGTGCACTCTAAAACTTAGCATTATTGCAAATTTAATTTTTTCTTCTGTTGAACAAAATTATTTCCAAGTTGGGAATAATTTTATCATAATTGTTGATTACAAATACCATCAATGAATAAATAAATTGTACTGACGGATTGAGTGTACCTAATTTCTTGAATAGCCCTTTATGTGAAGTCCAATAATTGACCTGATATATTACCCTACAAACATAGGTGTTGCGTTTGGAATTATCCAAAAATATAACTCAATACAATCAATACAGAGTGCGTGCATCCCAATTATATCAGTTTTGTAGTTATTTTATCACTGTGATTTGGCAATCTTGACTGCATTGCTGTCTGAACTGAGTTTATTTAAGTATTTAAATGTTCTTTCCAATTTAGTTTATCTACTGGAAGGCCTAAGCATTTTGTACTTAATTATACACCTTCCGATAGTTATTTGGTATACAGAATTTGGTGGCTAGCACTGTTTTTCAGTTTAATTAGAATTCATAGTGAAACGATTTACAGAAAATGCATTTAAATTAGTATTGAATGTATTATTACCATATATAATTGCTATAATATATTGTAATTTTTAAGGACACTTGTATTATCTGAAAAAAAAAAGTTTGATTTAATAAATTTTGGCACGCAATTGACTCATATTAATAATAAGAATCGATGTATAATAGAACCCTATAAAATTCCCATCTTTATATCTTCCTAGTTGGAACTGAAATGTGTCCAGATGAATTCTTCATTGTTCTTTCTGTTTGATAAATGATATTTTGTAGCAAGTGAACTTCAGGTCAAAGTTTACCAATTATGTTGACTTTATTCCAGATTCTACTGCTGACCAGCATAGTGTTACCATTAAAGATATTGTCCCAGTTGCAGAAATAAATACAGATGAGTGAGTACAAAACTAATTCCTATGGATTTGTCAAACATCGTATGGTTAGCAAAACATTCCTGGTTCATGAATATCTAACAGAAAACTGAATTTGAGTAAATATTTTATGTTCCTAGTGCCTTAGCCCACTAGAAGTTATGGAACAATGAGATGATTAAAGGAAATTATGATATATGTGAATGTTTTATACCTTGAGCACTTCCCTCTAGGATTTTATATTCTTACTAGCTGAGTGTCCGACATTGCCAGGGTATTTATTTATATGAGAAAAGTATTTATGTGACATGTGATTTAACTGGCATTAGTAATGTTACTTTTTTCACATTTTGTGCCCTCTACCCCTACCTATGCAATGTAATGTTAATTTAATCTTAACTGGTATGACAGTTCACTGAATCTTAATCAAGTCAATAAATCTTGAAATAGTCAAAAAACCCTTTCTAACCTAAGAGAGTTTAATATATTCCCAGTACACTGAGAGAGCCGAAAGAACTCCCTGTACCCTACTAAAGTTAAAAAAAATACCACCAGTACCTGAAGAAAGTCATAAACACACCTTGTACCTTAAGAGAGAATCTAAATTAATCCTGGTAGCCTAAGAGGTAAAAAATATACCTGGTAATCTAATAAAGGGAAAATTACTTCTAGTACATGAAGATATTTAAAAATACTCCCAGTACGATAATAGAGAAAAATATTCTCCTGGGACCTAAAAGAGTAAAAAATAATCCCAGTTAACCTAAAAGATTAAAAACTACTATTGGTACACTCAGAAAATTTCTAAAATGCTCCCAGAACTTCAGAGACTCAAAAATACTCCTGTTACCTTAAGCGACTCAAAAATTCTGTTAGAAGGTGAAAATATAAGTAAAAGGTATTGAATTGTTATTGTAAGATACAATGGACAAAGAAAATGTATACACCAAAAAATATCTTCACAAATATAATAAGCCTCCCTTCTTTAAATAGTTATTAGAAATAAAGCAAACATTGACTACCCAGAAAAACTGTGATTATATGTAAAGTTTTTCAACTTTTAATTTGTTCTTTGTATTAATGAAATTCTTAAATTTGAAGCGATGTTTGACAATTCCTGTACTAATATACTTTAGTGTGACAATTTGTTCTTGTGATTCATATTATGTAATATTAGCCCTTAGGCCTACAAAAAAGGTCAATTGCGGAACTTATATAAATGTATTTCTGGTTTTTTGTACCACTGATTTACATTTTTTGAACTCTTGTTCATTGGATGTGATTTTTCCTCAAGATATATATATATGATGAAACAATTTCCTTTGGATTGAAGATGCAGAAAAGAAGAAAATAGCTGTTTCTATACAACAGGTAATTAAATTCATCTTTTTGTTTAGTTGTTTTAAGATATTCCTAATTAAATAGTTGGGAGTCACAACAAATGTTACATTATAATATTTTTATTAATCTACAATCATACTAAACATAAGCATTATACTAAGAAATTTCTGCCAGTTTTGACAAAAATACATTCAAAACAATGGACTCAAAAGTGGGAATAGTCACGGAAAAAAAGCAAAGTGTTTTTCGCCTGGGAAACTGATTAAGACTGTTTTTTGGGACAGTCATGGAGTTATGTTAATCAATTTTCTAGAAATAGGAAGACCCATTACAAGGGGTATACTATGCATCATTACTTGACAAGCTGAAGGAAAAATAGCAAAATAACGGACACATTTATTTCACCAAGACAATGTGCCATCTCACACCTCATAGGTTGCCATGAATTACGGTTTGAACTGCTTGACAACCCTTCTTACTCACCTAACAGAATTTTTTGGTTCCCTAAACTGTAAGTTGCACTTGGGTGGCAGAGGTTTTCGTCAAATGAGGAGCCCATCACCTTTGTAAACAATTATTTTGAATAATGAATAATATAGATAGCCGATTTAGACAAAAAGGGTAGTATAAATAGCATACATTATCCATTTTGTCTGAATTGGGTATCTTTCTTATTCATTATTTTCAATCAGACATAAATTTTTTCATTTTAAACAATTATTTTGCATATAAAGATGCCAAGTAATATTTGGAAGGGTTAAAGACATGGAACCATCACTGGGAGAAGTGTGTAGTCTTAAAGGGGACAATGTAGATAAATAAAATAGTTTATTTAGACAACCAATTACCTATGTATATCAATTATGTAAAGTTATAATTGTTATTAAAAAGCAATTAAAACCAAATGAATGAGGAAAAATAAGCTTTAAATCACCAATTATCACAGTTTCCTGAGATACCACCATCATATATCATATATTGTTATGCAAAAATTATATAAATAATATTTTGAAGCAAGCATTAGATTTGGAATTGTTCATATTTTACAGTATTGAAAACTTAGCAGCCAACGCGCTATGTGCGAGTTTGTTTCATAGTAATAATAGTATAAATCTGTTTTAAATGTTGAGACCTAGCGTCATTGTACTTGAATTTCCAATTAAAATTACCATTATTCACCAGACGTCTGGCAATCAGATTATCCATATAGAATATAATTTGCGTTTGCTGTTCGCCGATTTCAAAAAATCCTTTTAGAATCATAATTGTAGTCTCAGCGACCGCGTTAACTTCGCTTCACTTTGTAAGAATGGATACATGATCGTAATTGTAGAATACAATAAATCTTGGGGTTGCTTGACGGTTTTCCTCGTTTCTGGCGTTGCTGGAATCAAGGGTAAAAGGAAAACTAACCTTTTTCTTGAAAGATCAAATTAAAATCAGCGTTCCGTGACGGCGACGGTGGGGACAATCCGCTACGGACGGCAGTTTTAGGGAACGGCAAAATTTCAGAAATTATGTAAATTTTGAAGCATTTCGGAATTAAGTGACTAAATAAGGGGGCGGCCAATTTGGATTTAGCGCGCGCGGCTGAAACCCATACTACGCCACTTAGTCCTTATTAAATCAGCAAAATGTGGTAATTATCTATACTCTTGAATTGAATATTCATTCGCTGCAAAATGAGCACTCTGCTTTTGAAAATTATGTTTTAATAGCTTATCCGCTTCCTCGGATGTTCTGACTGACATATACTGGCCAGGGCGCCACTGTTTATGCAGAATTAATTTCTTTATCTGTATATCTACGACAGTAGTCTTTGCAGAATTTAAATAACGCGATCCGCACAATCCAAAAACAGTGCTAATAAACATGTTGTCAGGAACTAGTATGTAATTTCATCCGAGCATGAGATACTGAAAATAAGGTATCTCAGGGGTTTGGCTTTGATCAATTGTGGGAGGATTCGTTAATATTTAAAGTACAATTTAATTTACAGAATGTACCTACAATTTATTCTCTTTAGCTCAGTTACAAAGCTTCACAGTCGTTGATTTTTGCTGTTAGATGCATACTCGTTCATACTAGTCTAAATCCATACTATTCTAAGTCTTTCTTAAGGTTCCCGTAAACCAGCAAAATTTCACATTGCTGGCAATATTTTAGGAAACTGGCCCGGCAACATTTCCGGAAATGTATGGCCGGGCCATATGTCAACCACACATTTCTATATCCCGGCAATATTTCGGCCACAGTTTAGCCCCAGCATTTTCCATATACATGGTGTTCAACAAAAATGGCCGAAACTGTAGAAGTGCTTATTAGCGCAGCATTCATTCTGATCAAATATTTCAAGAAATTAAGAAAGAGAAGAAGCTGGATTCGACATTATTTAAACAAACAAGAAACACTTCACAATTTAAGCAACGAATTAATTCTTGACAATTACTTATTTTAAAGCTTCACCAGAATGTTGAAGGGCGACTTTGAATATTTGCTTTAAATAAAGTTGGGTCCATAATTGAGAAAAAGGATACGCTGATGAGAAAAGCAATACCCAGAACTACACGATTGGCAATCACCCTTCAATTCTTGCCAACAGGTGACTCTTATAAATATTTGATGTATTTATTCAGAATATCCGACTGTTCGATTTCGTACATCGTTCAAGAAGTATGCGTCGCTGTAATGGAAGATTAAATAAATTTATTAATGTAAATAAAGGCTAGGCCTCTTTATTTGTTTAATATTTAGTTTAAAACTTATAAATTATTCTGGTAAGTTACTTTTCAACAAATGACCAATATAGTACTGTCACCACAATTTATTTCTCTGGAGACTTACATTTTTTTTAAAAAAATAACTATTTTTTTTATTAATTTCAGATGTCATTTTCATTAACAACTTTATATCTATTAAGAATAGGAAATTTTAAGCAATTATGTAATGATGGTTAGTGATTATTTGCATCGTAAAACATCAGTTTTATAGTGGAAAGCAATTTACACAACTGAGAAAATTTGTTTCATGTTGAAAAAAATTGATTATAGTGGAATAATTTATTTTTTCCTTCCCAGCACTGTGTTTAAGTATATCAAATATTTGGTTCTGGTGATCCCCCTGTAACTCTTTATTTTAATACCGATTAACTTTTCGAAAACGTTAATTGCTTTAGTGTTATGAAAAACTGAAATGTGTTGTACACAAAAATTGCATACAATTCTATTTTTCGAGCAATTGTTTTTGCAAACCTTAAATTCGTGTTCTGAGTCCCTAACAATATTCTGGTACCAAATATCAAAACTACACGAAAACTTTCCCTTATTTTCTACCATTTGACTCGCATACCAAGGATACTACGTATGTTTTACATATCGCCAATTTTCTTATATAGTGAATAATAATTAATTTAGCACGAGAATTAATTCTATCAGTCATGCCATTTATATATAATCAATGACCATTACACTTAGCATACCACCGCCGCCCCCTTTGTAAGTTTACGAACTTACATTAATAAAATATTTCGGTCTTCTAGAAGGCACGGTTTGTGAACAACCAGACTGTCGTTTACTGTATCCCTCAACTTTTTAATGTATAGAAGTAAGTATATTGTGAGTTACTGAGTGAAATGCCTTGACGCAAAATTAATACATTCCAGTCGATCCCTTAATTCGAATTTTCAATTACGAATTCACTAACGAATCCTATGGAACCAGTTAGTGTCTGTACCATTGTTGAAAATAGCTTAATTCATTTGGGAATAAAGGGATGAAAATTCTCAAAGAAGTGTAATCTTAATCGAAATTGTTTATGCTCGAGAGCCAAACTATAATTCTCAGAGAATTGATAGAATTTCGGACATTAGCGAGCATAGTATTAGATTTGTCATTACGATATATCCGTAACTACACTATAGGACATAATATACTGCGTTATAATTGAGTTGTTTTCTCAGTCAATATTATTGTGTATCATGAAAGAAAAAAATAAGTCTTCTTGTTATCATTTATCTGTAAGAAAATAAGACTGATTTCTTGCAAAAATATTTTTTTGTGTGTTTTGAGAATAACAACATTTTATAGAAGATGAATAAACGGCGGTGTTTTGTAAGATCGATGTAATGAACTTAATGATTCATCAATTGTAACCAGAATTATTACCCAAATGCAGTCTAGAGTATTGATGTAATATTATTATTATTATCATTGATTTATTTACAATCGCATCAGCAGCTTTGGTTATTAGCGACTCGTTTTTCCTTGTCCTGGAACTGATTTGACGAGAGTTTCTCTCACGCACACAAACATTCATGTCCTCGCCGGGATTCGAACCTGGGACCTCTGTGATGTGAGGCATTCACGCTGGCCCCTACACCACAGGAGGTCGGCGTAATATCTTTTCATAAATAAGACTGGATAAATGGTTTGCATACCATCTTAATGTCGTAGAGCAATTTCAACCAAACCTCGTACTTGTTACGAATTATCCGGAAAGAGACACTTTAAAATAATGCAATAACAGTCAATACTAGTGTCGAATAAATAGTTTTCCGAACGTCTTCTTACAAGCCCTAACCGCAAGAGCAACCCTAGGGGTAAGAGGTGTGGCCAAGATGAGGAAAATAGTTGCATAATTTCTTATTCTTGAGGTAACTGGTGTTTTTTACTCCTATGGTTCGGGTGTATATTTGACTCTTAGTGTTGCAGGTATTTTAAAGATTCTTAAGTTGCCGTGCTCATTTTTACTCTCATAAGGTGTTACGATTTTTTTTACTCGTTTTTGGATCTAAGGGTACCGGATTTTTTTTGACTCGTTTAAAGTACCGGGAGTAATTTTAAATCTGGGAGTATTTTCGACTGTCGTAACGAGTAGTGATACTCCTGATGCCGGTTTCAATTAGAACAGCCCATGCAAACTGGGCGAGGGATATTCAAAAGGACCTAGATTTATAATGAACTGATTGCCCGGGTATTTATTTAAATTAACCCGGAGTAGAAATTGATTCGAGACTAACCTCTTCGTAAACATGTCAGTTAACCAGCACCTGTGTTATGAAATTTACCCATTTACGGTCCCCTCCCCAACCTAACCCTTAGTTATCTAACTTCAAATAAACCACGACGGTGACTGACAGTATTCGGGAACCCTCCTACTACATAAAATAAAAGTGTCTAAAAAATCGCGACTAATTAAAACAGTAAAAAATACTTGATAACTTCGTAAAGTCCAAACCTATTCCAGATACCTTAAAGGGGTAAAGAAATACAACCGTTAAATAAAGAGAGACCAAAATATAGCTCGTGTCATAAGAAATACAAAATTTATCCGGTACCTTAAGAGGGTCAAAACTACTCCAGGTAACGTTTTCTCAACCGCGTCCACCTCCTCGAAGAGGAGCATAAAATTTCATCAACCACCACGATTACTGCGAGAATTAAACTCAGCGACTCTATAACCCTCGAATCGTCAATAATATCGGTCTTCTTTTCATTACTTTTTATGTAAACCCCCTTCTACCGCCACCTGTACGATAAGAGTGTTTCCTTCCTTTCCTTTTTGAGTTGAAATGAGACAAATAAAAATTCCAGAATGACACTATCAAATTAAGCGACACATGAAATTTTTTATTTCATGCTCATACTGGCCGTTTATGAATGTCTCTTAACCTCTGTGTTTGTTCCTGGATCGTAAGTAATATTTGAATCAAGTTTGATAGAAATTGGTCTATAATATTTAAGATTGTTAATGGAAATTTGTTTCACCCCCTACCACCCTTTTTTAATATTTTTTTTAGGGTAACAGGCTACATGAGGGTAATCCACATGGTGGCAACTCCCCTTTAATGGCATAGGAAGGGATTTGAAAGGGGGAATGCGGAAGGGTAGAGGAAGATAGCCAAGGGTTAACTATGGCCCCCGGGATATGGTTTAAGGATCCTACCCGGCAATTCGCCTAAAAGTGATGCCGGGAAAACCCTAGAAAAACCTGCATCATGTAGGTCGCGCATTTGGTATTTGTCCCACGCCCTTCCGATGGCGGGCGAGGGGTTCGCTGTGGGGTCGCAGCTTTCCCCTCTCCGGGCCTTGATCGGTTTAGGAGGCAGTTGGCCGACTATTCCAATAGGAATAGCGGAACATACCTCTAAAAACAGGCCGACGTGCCTCGGCATGTGGGAACCTTAGTTCAAAAAACCAGAGAGATGTGAAGGCATCCCCAAAGGTAGCCTCCGCTAGAGCTCTCTGGGAAGGTTCATCTGCAAGAGATTTCTCGCAGGCTTCCTTCCATCCCGCCTTCCACCCACACTTCTATGGGCTTAACTACAACTTAACTGACATAGTGAATGTGAGAATTAAACTCATTGAATTCTATACACTGTATCTATCGGTTGTTTCGCGATATTTTTATGTATCGCCTCTCCACCCCCTACCTTATTGGTGCTTTAAGGGGTTGAAATTATACACTAAAAACATCTGGATAGACATATATACCCAGAAAAGTAATTTATCGGCGCTAATATCGGCCGTTTCAGCATATTTTTTAAATGTCACCCTTTTAGGAGTTTTCTAACGCTTCGAAACCCCGACAGAAAACTTCACGGGGGTTCATATATATATATATAAAGATTCGGAGTTGTGGAGGTCACCGAATTTGATTGTGACATTGATCTTGTCGGTTATAATGAAGTTCAGCCCCCCCCCCCCCCCTCGGCATAAATGTAAGGTTGTTACGTCACGTCTTCAGTTCCAGGCGGTATGCGGCGAGGTGAAAAGGGGGTTACAACTAAAATTTGAAATAATAAATCTGTTTGCATTCTATTTCAAATGTTTTTTTCCCTAGACTACTTTGGCTGCATTGTGCATAATGCAAAATGTCAGCTTGTATAAAGTCTCCGTAAAAGTATCGCGTCTTCAATTTTACGTGTTTATTGTAAAACTACGATTATCCTCCGTTCTCAGCTCGTCCTCGTCAATGTATGAATAGCGACTTTAATTTCACTCACATCAGCATTTCCAGAACCTTGGTTCCCTCAACTATCTTTCCTCATTGTGATAAAATGAACTTGATCAAGATTTTTTTTACCGTTATTGGAATATCCATACTAAAATACCCACCGTTTCTTAAGAAGTCGTAATATTTTTTGAAATTACAAAAACAAAATTAATTATTTGGAATATGGTTAATTTGTTTATTCATAATATTTTTTCCCTTTCTTCCGGAATTGCCTATATATTGTAATGATCAAACGGTTATTTTTTAATTTGCCCCACGTTGTGGTAGCCAAAATGTAATAATCATACGGGTGTCAAAATAAAAAAATTTATTTATCAGAACTTTAGCAATTATACAATTTAAATTTATAAAAAGGATCTCAATCTCTCATGGGTCTTTACTGGGTTTGATAACGGACAGAGCATTTAAATAATCAAAGAATCCAACATTTATCTTTAAATTAAAAAGAAATATTTATTCGTCTAGTACATAGACGAAATTAATTATTGACAAACTTATTCTACCAGATTGATTTTAAATTTAAAAGAGTTTATTTTATTAACACAAAAGAAAAGAACGATATCTGACTGTATCTTTTAATTCGGTTTACACATATTAATACCATAAAATTAATACCGTAAAATTTCAACTTACGATTACTCAGGAAAATTTGGCTCGTTCGTACACACACACACACTTTATATACTGGACGTTTTAAACACTGACTAACACACACTGTTGGTTTGATGAAAGCTGGTTCTCCGTTCGTGAAGGACATATCACTTGCTCGTGGTGAAAACTACTCGATGCTGGATGCAGTGTCCTGGTCTCCTACCATCGAAGACAGTGGTCTAATTTTGATATTACAACAGATTAGACTTCAGCATACAAAAATGTTTATCGTTGA
Source organism: Zhengitettix transpicula (assembly GCA_037074705.1). Classification (NCBI taxonomy): domain Eukaryota; kingdom Metazoa; phylum Arthropoda; class Insecta; order Orthoptera; family Tetrigidae; genus Zhengitettix; species Zhengitettix transpicula. The sequence goes on along the minus strand of CM073591.1, from coordinate 147,328,967 downwards.
ATATTTTGCTATTTCTCTCGCAGACTGTAACTTATAAAACATTCTCCTCCCTTAAACGATGTCTGTCTTAGTCATTCTTTGGTGTTCGCAGCATAACTATCTCACTCACAATTCTCCATTCTCGGTGCTCGCCGTACGCCTCTCCCACTCTAACTATCTTCTCGATGATTGCAGTACAACTCTCTAACTCCAAACTCCAACTAACCTCTCAAAATCTTATCTTCCACTTATATATCCCAGTCCCTTCCTTTTTCCTTTGTTCCAAAACTACGTCGCAACTGCCCGATGACAGTTTCCTCCATTATCCCGAGATTTATATTATGCAGCTGCAGTTCCTTAGTTAGCAAATAGCTCGCTACTCTGTCTTGTCCCAAAGCCGACCATCGAGACAGGACCCTCAATTACTTTAGACTTGTCTTCTCACCCTCACTCGCACGTGCGCTGTTCTAAATTCTCCAGACCGCCCAAACTGCACCCTCAAGACCTAAGTAAACACAACCGTCTAGACCATTAATCAGAAACAATGCCTGCCTTAACAGATTTATTTTGCGACAGGCCACCCGCATGTGCATTGCTCTGAATTGCCAAGACCAATCCTAAGTAAACAACATTACAAAATTCCCCCGACGGCCAAGACCATTAATCTGAAACAATGCCTTTCCTTCAAGGCATTATAATATTGTAATGATTAACTAGGAATGATTAAAAAGAATTAAATTTGCCCCACGTTGTTGGGCCAAATATGGAATAAACTGTCTGGTAGTTAATTTTTTAAATTGCAAGTCAGCCACACATTGAAGACACCAATATCTTATGATCAACTGGAAGGCCTTAATTAAAAATAATTAATTAATTAGAAAAAACAAATTTTATTCAAAGATACAAATTATCAGCCTCACTTTGCACATTTAATTTCCTCAAATTTACAAAACAAATTTTATATTATTTTTTTATTTGTGGCGTTCTAGGAAAATACAACTTTATAATTTTACAACAATTTCATCTAATTACTCTTTCTCTCAGGGTCTTTACTGGGCTTGATAGTAAGAACAATCAAATTTAATAAACTAATTAAGAAATCAAAATTGAAATGAACGGAATATAAATTCTAAACACAATAAAGAAGACGAAAACTAAACAAGATAACGAAATCTGACTTATACCTATAATCCTTGTTTACAGACTTTAAATAATTGTTTTTGTACTCACGAAAGTATTTCTAGTACCAGATCTGATTTTTGGAGCTTGAGGTCACAACTCACTAAAAAGGCCGTTATTCACTGATTCTACACATCATTTTTAATAAACACGGTCGTTGTTATTCCACCTGGAATTTTGGGATCAGCCGCTCTCTCGGTCAGTCCTCGGACGTATGTCTCCTCGATGCCTTTATGCGATATGTTATTTCGCATCTGTGTGGTGCAAACTTTTGCTTTCACTTTGCGATTTTATATCACGAGTGTTTCCGTCAAGAACTTATTTACTTGTGTTTTATAGAGTTTAATAGATCTCGAAGTTGAACTTCCTGGACCACGCTATTCGTACTTTTTAAGTCAGCCTCCTCTCTCTCTCGAAACGTTCGCCGGACTGACTTCCGTACGAGCGCGCGGTTTTCAACAACTATCGCCGACAAAGAGCCATTATTGTTGCTTTCAAGAAATGTACCGCTAACGATCCAATTATATTAAAACAATTAATGGCCTCTAATTAGTATTACAATATATATATATATATATATATATATATATATACTTACTTGACATCCCAATAGTTACATTGAGACTGAAAACAGCATGCTTTCAGCTCACCTGACTAGCGTAATACTGATGTCCGCATTTAATATTAAATTGGACATGCTGATAGTAATTTAGTATTGGGATTAATGCAAGTTGTTTCCATGAATTTTCCATTGTAAAGAACTCTTATGTCACCAAAGTAACTTATGAAAACAAAAAAAAATTAAATAAATGTCCAAAGTAAGTAACATGTTTTTAAATTACTAGAAAATCAACAAAAAGACAATAACATAAATAATAAACTGAAAAAGTTCGAGCAAAAGAGAAAAAATGATCAATGTTGTGGATAGTATTCAGAGAAGTAGCTACTGCTCAGTTTTGGACATTGAGTAAAATTGTTAAGTATTCAGGGAAGCGGTGCATTTAGAACTATTGTATGTGTGAACACACTTTTTTTATATTCTATTCATGTCAGCCTGGCCATAGAGAGATATCTATCTCGACATTTTTCTTTGGATGGAATGATTTAACCATGATTATACTCTCACTTTTATTCTTGTCTGCTAACTAATAATGTTAGTGATACCCAATATTAATTATAGTACAAAGGTTTATATTCCTTGGATTGGTCACCTCTTGTAGTATTTTAAATTTAATTCTTGTATAGGTTGGAGATATAAACTTTTTTAAGTTTTCGATAACACATTTTCAGTATTTAAATTCCAGGAATACCATTACTCCCCATAAATGTCAGCTGATCATTTTTCTTAACTTTTGTTTAAATTCTCCTGGATATTATTTTTGTTGCATTTGTGATATCAAGCATTTTGTTTAATAATTTTCATATTTTATGCTTTGTGTACTTTGGAAGTAAACTCAAGTTATTAGGTTAAACCACTTAGTCAGGTTGATCTCGTCGTGTATGTATGAAATTTGAACTAATACAAGAATTATTTTACATTATTTTAAAGTTTATTTAATAAAATGTGAAAAAAGCAGTATATTATTCTGTTATAATCTCCTAATTTTTTTAATATTTTCCATGTGTCTATGTCATAGGAAGAAGTTTGAGTCATAAGTCTCTTTTAGGCATCCAAATGGCTTCCTATTTCTTTATCAATAAATAGTATTTCTGCTTTATATTACAATTGCAAAAACATTTAATGAATGATTCTGGACATATGAAAAAGTCCATAACATCTGCTCTCACTAAATACATCATGTCAGTTCAGTATATGCAAGGCATGGAATTGAGTTAAGTTTGTCTGTATTTATATATAGAGGGGAGGGGTTGAGTATGTGGAGTGACTTACCTAACATTGAGAGTTGGCATTGCCATGATGGATAGTGAGAAGTCGAACCAGTAGTAAGGATTTAATAATAGTAAATTGTTCTATTTTTTGTTGCTGCAAAGTTCTGTATTGTTTATACTTAAGTTTGTTGCATTATTGTACATAACATTTATGTATATGTCAATCCTGAAGATGCCACTCATTGTTACATGTCTTTCAACTGTTGGTAAATAACTTAAACTTACAACTTCTTTTTCAATATATTTTGTGTACTACTGTTTTCCCAGCATAGTGATACCATTCACATCTAGTAAATCATAAAATTCTTCATTGTCTTATCTTATAAATTTGTAGATATTTATTTTATGTTATACAATAAAGGTCATAGGTATTGTGCTGAATTTACATGTAATAACAAAACAGTTCTATATGTTTGTTCATTATAATGTTAAGAATCATTGAAGCCTCTCTTTTTTTCATGTTTCTTTGCTTTGGAGTAGCTCTTCTAATATTGTCATCCCAAAGACCAAATTGGAACTTAACCCCCACATAATACATTTTTAGTGATTTGTTACATTTTACATTACAGCTCCTGCTAAAGAATTGCATAAAACTTTGGAATGTCTTCTATACTTTATATTGAACATTAAATTGCAGGATCCTTGACCACTACAGGAGCCTTTACTCATTTACCATTAGTTAAGTATTTTTTTATTAATTTCTATTGACTTGGTTCTGCCACTAAGTAATTTATATACAGAAATTTCAAGTTATTTTGGTATTCTAGATCTTTTAATTTATTTGTAATGCTTGGCCACCATTCCACATAATATCACCCTTTCACATGCATCCTAAAATTGTGAAGAGACTGTGAATGAGAAGTTTCTCTAGAATTTAATTTCCTACATATATTCATACATGATACCCCATTTATTCTCTCCTCTCTTGTTTGGGAACTAAAATTATAAGGCTGAGCAACCAAATTGTTTGAAAAACTCCAGATCTTGAACAGCCATTATAAATTTCATTCACAAATTCAAGTAAAATTGAATATTGTTGAAGAGGTCTGTACTAAATTTGTCCAATCCTGGGGCTTTTTAAGGGTAATAATTTTTTAAAAAAATTGATGTTATTGTTCTTATAGTAAAATTGACTTCCTCTTTTGTGTTTACTGTTTTGAGAAACTCCTCTCTAACAAACTAATGTATCATACAAGAACTGTATGACGGCATAGCCAACTTGCCTGAAATAAACAGTTGGTCCAATCGGGCTGTATAGAAATAAAAAATCAAATTTTCTTCATCAGGATAATAGGACTGAACATAGTCATATATCATTTGTGCATATAAATTATTTTTAAGTTATATGTTTTATTTATAGGCATTTTCTGTGGATCAATTCCAGTGTATACTGGAAAAAATAACTTTTCACACTGTTAAACCGTTAATGAAGGTAAATTAGTTATCTGATAGTTCTGAAATGAAATTAGCATTGTATAAAATCGTATATATTTTAAAACATCTTAAAAAAAATTACTGCCTCCTGTGAGGTTTGAACTCACGACCCCTGGTTTACGAGACCAGTGCTCTACCACTGAGCTAAGGAGGCCCGCTAGGTATTGGTTCCCCGTAAGCGTGTATACAAGAACCCTGTTCCGAATAACTAAATAATGTATTTGTACAAGCAATAAATGTTATTCAGATAAAAGTTTATTATACATTATCATTACAGTTTTTTCCTGTCTTTTTTTTTCATCCATTTTCTGTTTCATATTTTCTTTTCTCTTTTAGAAACTCAAGTATACTAACTGAATGAATTCAACCATATAGGATAATTCAATTTATTGTACATATTTTAGTTTCGTTTTCATCTAATTGGAGTATATGATATATAATTGCGATTTGTAGTTACGTTAATCCCACGTAGTTTATTTCCGCCGCTTAGAAAGCGCTCAAAGAAAACGGGACGGGATTTAAAATGCAGAAATGAGGAAGAAAGCATAATAATGCTACCGACTGATGATCAGTGTCGTGCGGTAGATTTTCTTAATATGATGAATGCCTTCGAGAGGTTTTGGTCTTTCAAATTACCTTTGATTGTTATTTTTTTGATAAACAATTCTACGTTATATGCAGGAATACTATTTTCCTTATTAATTATAAACTACTTAAAACTACGTTTTTTTTATTGAATGATTCAGATTGTATTTTTATTTCGCTCCTCATGCCGCCTCATGTGGTGGGCTCTGAATCATCGCACGACACCGTTCTGCAGGTAAAGAAGAAATTGTTTCTTTATTGCAGAAAAATAAAAAAGTTTTTGGTTTATCCAATTAATTTAAGAACGGATAAGTTTAATTCAAACATTTTCCATAGATACCCGTGAGAAGGAAAGCTTCTGGGATGTGGATCCATCTTTTAATGAATAGCATGTGCAACTTTATACATGCAAATGTGATACTGTTTAACGCAAAAATACATGTCAAAGCACTTTAATATTTCCTACTGGTGAGGCTTCTTTTGTAATAATTCTAAGGTATAAATTATATTCAATCAATAGCGTGGTTCTTTATGAAACTGTATGTAAACATTGGATATCCCCATTAAAAAAGGTCGTTTTAACCTATTTTAATTTTTAAATGTGTAACGGTAATTTTAGAAAGAATATTACATCATCTTTAATTCATTTTGTAATCTTTTTTTGTTTTCTGTTTCCTCGAAACCGATTTCTTCTTTTTTTTAACATTATCCTTGAAAACAGATGTTGAGTTCTAGCGTGAGACTGGTCATTGCAGTTTCGAAAGTACCGGTGTGTGACGTCATGCACTCGTCGCCACGCCAAGGTCACTATGCTTGGATGGTCCTTTCACGATTGTTTTGTTGTCTAATTTTTATATGTTTTAAATTGTTTTATCGCAAATGATTGAGTTCCGAGGGAACAAAATTTATCACATTTTTTCTGGTTCAGGAGCCATTAAAAATTTGGAATACTTAGCCTCTAACATGTTTCATTGTCATTGTTATTTTTGACATTAAACTTTTTTATGATTCATGCCTCGTAGACTTTATATATGTACATTTCATTATTTTCTTGTGTACTATGTGCATTACCTATTGACATATTACGACACACGCAAAACAATTTAAACGTAATTTCATAAATTAAATCAATAATTATTGTAACAATTTTTTTGCGAGTTACATAATTCATGTATATTTTATTTAATAATTTAGTTTTCTTCTTTGAGGAAATTATGATAAAAATCAAAACTATATCCGACTTATATTAAATAAAAATTAGAAGATATTAGCCGACAGTCAGAATATTTAATCAAAAACATAAAAATTACACGTATTACATAATTTAATATACTACGTGATGTTTCTTTCCTATGATTAGGGACTTTTTCAATGATAGACTTACTTTGATACATCAAATTAATTGTAACTTAATTATTGATCAAATAATTTATACACGAAATAAAAAATACTGAATTAATTATTTTTTTCTCTCTGTCTATATATAAATATACTATTTTTTTTATTTTCCTTCGAAAAATATGGACATGTGTAGTGAAATAGGTAAAATGTATCATCTTTACATTGTTCTATTTACTATTGAAAATATATTTGTATACCTGACCTTTGTTTCTTGTCGCCTGTTTTTTTTTTCCGTGGTCACTTCTGCTATAGGTCGATCAAGGAAATCTACCGATTGAAATATAAAAACACCTGTATTGTATTCAAATTAACAAATAGATAATGAAGAAGCCAGCAAAAACAAATTTAGGTGATAAAATATGTGTCACCCGTATCTGCGGCATGCTAACAAAACAAATCGTTTAACTTTTTCTGAAGCAGCCTTTTCTAAAACTGTGTTGGCCTTCATTCGTACAAGTCTTTTCGCGAAAATTCAGCAATGTGTTCCATTTGTTTGCATACAACATAAGTTGTCTAACCTTTATTAATTTCACAATCGTAACTTCTTTACATTGCTTGGTTAACTTGAATTATTTAGTCATGTAGAAACTCAACAAGAACGTAATAATTGCTTCACCTGAAACCTTCAGTAAATACCCCAGTGTGCTTTCCAAACAGAATTCTTTGTTTATAAATTGGAGGTCCAGAATTATAATAATCCTACGTGAGAAGAAGTGTTCTGTTTTGTTGGGTGGATATAATTGCGTCGCTCAAAATGTCAGAATAGAACGATAAAACTGTCTGTGCACGTGTTAGAATTAGTATGATGACTAGGTAACATTATGATGTGACAGATAAATAAATAAAAGGATGACAACCGTGACATATTTGAAAACATTTATAATTTAATACAAATTGTGAGGCATCGCACCACATCAGATTCATTTATGTCTAAAAAAAAACAACGCGCCGTCCGACTTAGTAAATGGTTTTAAATGAGATCCATCGCCGGATGTGTGTTGTTTACATGTAACAAAATGGAGTTAAGTTCATTGATGAATTTCTCCGTGAAAGAATGTTTCAAGTAGACCCAAATTCATTCCAGGATTCTTCTCCCTGAATTAACGTCGTTAAGAAATTCGTGGACGAGTTTAATTGCAATCATGAAAGCGTCCAAGATAATCCGCGTATTTTCGTCCGAAAAGCGTAACCACATCTGAAATGACCGAAATATAGGACATTATGATTTTGGAACACGTCTGTTTGTTACATTTTGCAGGAGCAATTGTTGTTGAAAACGTCTTTTGCAAGATGGCTGGTGCGCATGCTCAATGCTGTTCAAAGTCGGTATCGGACGACACTTTCCCAACAGTGATTGGCGTGTTTTATTGAATGAAGAGTGTTTTTCTGCGTCGATATAGGTCAATAGATTAAACATTGTTCACAATTACACACCTTAATCCAGACAAAAGTCCTTGCAGCGATAATATCTGGCTCTTCTGTTTCGACAATGGCGAAGACGGTGCCATCGACGGGAAAGGATTGGGAGTGGTTTTTGAGATGAAAATGAATTCTGTTGAGGCTCAACAATAACTGGGGAATACTATTCTAGAAGGATTTACACTATGAAATGTAGAAACCTCCACCCTATTCTGTATATTGTGTCCTCGGACCACCATATTTTCCTAAAACACAATTTCCCGCGCTGGTAAATATTTATCGTCCAAGAACCGATAAAGGCTGTGGACGGCTACTTTGCTGAACTTCCGACAGAAATATTACAAGGACAGAAATAATGGCACTGTTAATCCCCCCGGATGAAATATATTAATATTTACCATGTTAGAAAATAATTTGTTTTTGAAAATATCAATAGTTATTTATAATAACAGGATGAGAACTTTTCAGAAGACCCAGTAAGTCTACTCGTGCTTAAGGCACCTAGACTTAGAAATTTCGGAGGTACGTTATACCACTGTGAACAAAAAGTAAGGTGAATTTATTTATAAAATATAAATTATTTATTTATTCTTCCAAATCAATTTCATCCCCTTCAAAGTAATCCCCGTCCGATAAAACGCACTTTTTCCAGTCCTCGAAACAGATGGAACAGTCTTTTTCCGGTATAGCCTTCAAGACCTTCTTCGATTCGGTTTTTATCTCCTCAATCGTGTCAAAACGGCGTCCCCGCATTGGCCTTTTGAGTTTGCTGAATAGCCAGAAGTCGCACGGAGCCAAATCAGGCGAATACGGTGGTTGCGGAACGATATGAGTCGAGTTTTTGGCAAAAAAAAAAGTCGCGAAGAACCAATGCAGTATGACATGGTGCAGTATCGTGACGAAGGAACCAAGATTCCGGCCGTTTCAGACGAATAGCTTCACGCAAACGACGCATAACGCTCAAATAATATTCTTTGTTGACAGTTTGGCCCGGCGGAAGGAATTCATAGTGCACCACACGACGATAATCAAAGAAAACTGTCAACATGACCTTGATTTTCGATCGACTTTGCCGTGGTCTTTTCGGTCTTGCTTCACCTTTTGCACGATATTCGCTGGATTGATCGGTGGATTCAGGGTCGTAAGCGTAAATCCAAGTCTCGTCTCCAGTAATGATGCATTTCAAGTGGTCCTGATAGTCAGACAGAAAAGTTTCAAACTCATCAACGCGAAGGTTTTTTTTTTTTCAAATAATTGAGCGATTTTGGCATCAATCGAGACTTGACGCGTTTGAGACACAAAACATTCTTCAAAATGGTTTGGGCTGAGCCAAATGATATTCCAAGACTATCAGCGAGATCTCTAATTGTCCATCGACGATTTTCATGCACCAAATCTTTGATTTTTTGGACGTGGCCCTTGTCGGTGGACGTTGATGGTCGTCCAGAGCGCGGTTCATCTTCAACGCGTTCTCGACCCTCTTTGAACTCGTTGTACCACTTATAAACGTTTTTTTGTGCCATAGTTTGATCACCAAAGGCCTTCCGCAACATTTTCAACGTGACGCACAAGAATACTCGTTCCGCAAACAAAATTTGAAGGAAGTTCTTTGCTCAACAAAATCACCCATTGCAAAAATTCACTTTTGGTTGTTTACAAAAACACGTGTAACTTGGAGATAATTAAACCTTTTAACAAACAGACGCTTGGCAAATATTATAGACATTCCTACCAACCTAGGAAAAAAAATTACCTGCCTTCCTAATACCCGGGAGTTTTAAATGACAATTTCACCTTACTTTTTTATCACAGTGGTACCACAGAAGTAAGTTTCATTCCAAGTTTTATAACTATTTAAACAAAATCATTGACTTTAATAGTAAAATGTAACGTTTACATTCAATATTAAAGGTAAATGTTTTGATTACGTTATAAACAAAAGGTTTCTAACTGAAATAAAAAGATGACGTTTTTTAAGTCTTTGCCTTTATGAAAATCCACAGTATTTATTTTAATTACTATGTTGCATGTTGACGAACTGACACATTTGTAGTTGGACGTATTTGTCAATTCGTAATGGGTCATTAATTAAAAAATATCGTTCCGTTTAGACGTTTTTGATTATAAAGCATAAGAAAGATTCTTACTATATGTAAGCTTTCAGAACATTCGCGAGAGATTATTATCATTAAGGAGGTGGACACATCTTACGTTGCATTGTATTTTTTTCCCAATCGTTTGTTGCTAAATTTAAGGTTTTTAGGGCTTGGCTGACATTTTGAGAAACTACACCTTCAGAAAGAGAATCTAAAGATATGAACGACCCTCGTGCAAAATAGATTTAGAAATACACAAATTGTCAATTAGAATTTTTAAGTTTGTTTACATTTGCATTATATCACGATTAAGACCTACTCCCGTACAAATCATGCCTAGTGGTTAATGATTTGGCATCCTGTTCTCGTAATATAGGTTCGAATAGAGCTGGAAAAGTGATTTTTTAGCAGAACGTAATTTGATATAATTGTATTATTTAATTGTAATGTAATAATATTTTGTATTGGAAAAGTTACGCTGCAGAAACAACCCAAATTATTCTTGCGTAACCCTTAAAAATGAATGCACCTGTATAGGTATGCGTAACTAAGTAAACATCCAGTTTCGAAATAAAACTCAAAAGTATTTTATTACAATAACACAAACTTAGTACCGCTTTGTTCGTCTGTGGTAACAAACCAATAAATTAGTAGTTGCTGTGAAACCTGAGATCAGACTAAGCTGTTCTTTGCAATTTCCTCTTGCTGTCTTGGAAATATCGATCTTATCGAATCACTTCAAGTAGAGAGTTTATTTCCAAACAGGAACATTATCTACAAAAATTCTTATCGCGTAATTGGAAATGATAAGCGTTAATGCAGTATATCTACGTACTGTAATCGGCAACTATTTGCGTTACATATTGTTTGGTAATCGCGAATTTGTATCTTGGTCCACCCAACAATTACGAAAATATGAAAATCAGAGCATATTTCCGTAATATAAACCTAGGAATTGGAACTAATGAATGCCGATTACACTTTTTCAAATTATTCGATACTGCGTCTAATTTAATTAAAGGACGTAGTTAAATTGTCTTAGTCTATTAATAAAAACAATTTATGACCTTATACAGACACTTTTTTTTCTATTATGACGACGTTTCGATACCTTTCTGCATCTTCTTCAGGTATTGACCTACAGAGGAGGTATTTACAATTGATTAAATTTATATTATAACTGTATTAAATAAAAAAATGCAAACTTAAGTACACAAAAAAAAGACAATTGTTTGCAGAGAACAAAATTACTAGATCCCTAGTTGTCTTTGTTGAATTCCGAATAATTTCTATCCAAATATTGGTTTCGTGAGTAATATGAGGAAAATAGGTAATCTCAAGATTAACGTACCGGCTATGGATGCCAAACGATTGTCGTTCAAACCATAATTCCAGAGTGTTGAAATATGTTTCATACTTTTAAAATATGATTTTGGAGACTTGATCATGAATTTTTACAACAAACACTTGAATCACTATAATTTACGGTAACATTCTCCAGAACGTCAATAAGTACTAACAGTATGTAAGAGATGGGGCTGTTAGTATCAATTTAAGTTTATTTCTGAGAAATACCATCTTTCAATACTCTGTTTTCAAATTTTCTGCTATATCTATGCGTGGTTTCATCGTTACTATTAGTTAAAGCATTATTTGTAAGTTTCAAACAATGAGAAAACTTTCATTAGTTAGGCAAAACGATTAAATAAACAAAGCTGAGTTGGATAATTTGTGGTATAATAATGTGAATGAGTTTAAACGAGGTCGGACATCCACAAGTGATTAACATCGGAAAGTTCACTGGAGGTGTTACACCGGAAACGATCGACAAATCCCCGAACTTGTTGAGGTCAGGTAATGAAAAATGGAACAACCATTACAGTTCTGAGATAAAACAGTCGAAACACCGAAGAAGTAGAAATTCTATTTAATCCCCCCTGAGTTAAAGGGTACGGTAATTTGGGATGCCTGGGAAATTATACTTGTCGACTATTTAAAAAAATACGAACGATAAATTTAAACTGTGTCGTTATCGGACCGCTTAAGCTGCCAAATAAAGAAAATACGTTGACTTTTGGCCATGAAGAAAGTGCTCTTAAAGGTGCACCAGTGCAGTTTATGTGAAAAATTCCAAAAATTGTATAAATAATGTTAAAACTGTTGTCACTTTCACCGTATTCGCCAGATTTCGCCCTCTATTTCATTACCTAAAAAATGGTTTACCGAACGCTATCATTGCCAAACAAACACTTATTTCGATTACCTTCCGAATAATTATTTTGTGAGTGGCTTGAAGTAATTTGAAAAACGCTATGCATATTGTAATAATAATAAGAAAGGTAGCCAAATACAGTCAAAATAAGTGATAATAAACATACCCACAAAGTTTCTGGGATACTTGTTCCTTTCTTCAGGTGCTATGAAGAGCCTAGAGCGAAACACAACTGCACTTGTCAGTTGACAAAACTAAAAAGCGAGGAAAAACGCAATAACAATGGGAGAGCAGAAGGCTTAGCGTAATAATAAGGGATCGGATCAATTGATGAGTTTCATAGAGTCTGTTTGTACATTAATTACTGTGATTGATGGTTTTATTGTGAAGCATCTCTGATATGAGTCTGGAATTGTACCGGGGGTCGATGTCTAAAATCTAAGCATTTTGCCAATCAAATGTATGTTTCGAATTGATTATGTTTGGAGACTGTAGAATTTTTATCGACGGGTAGTTTGCCCTATGCAGCGGGAATTACAATTAGAGCAAGTGAACTACAATGTTTGCTGAGGGTGTCAAGGTGGTCCTTGTGGTTTTTATCAATAAGGAATGAGTATTAATGGATCTGTAAACGATATTTGACATTCTTTAAAAATTTGGATGAATTTGTGATGTAGAGATTTGTAATAAGGGAGTACAATAAAAAATTTGGGTTGTGGTGATTGGGGACGAGTAGCAATAGGATATTGGATTTTGTTCAATCTAGAGTTTGTGCCTATTAATAAAATTTAAAGGGTACTAATTAGAGATTAAAATGTTCCGGACAATATTTAAGTTGTGATGATGGAACTTGTACATTTGATTGGCAAAATGCTAAGATTTTAGACATTGACACCAGGTACAATTCCAGACTCGTATCAGACATGATTCACATTAAATCAAACTACACAACTATTAATGTACAGACACTATTAAACTCAACAATTGCTACGATCCTTTATTATTACGCTAGCCCTTCGGCTCTCCCATTGTCGTTGCGTTTTCGTCGCTGTTGAGTTTTGTCAATCACGAGCGTAGTTGTGTCGCTCTAGTCTCTTCTTCGCACCTGAGGAACGGGACAAGTATCCCAGATACGTTGTGTGGTATTTATATAATCACTTATTTTGTCGGTATTTGACTATCTTTCTTATTAATTTTCAATCAGATGTAATTTTTTTCATTTCAACATTTTCATTTTTGTCTTCTATTTCTCTTAAACGCTATGCATATTGTATTAAGCTAATAGCAGAATATTTTGTGATATAAAAATTAATCAACACTGATTAATTCGTTTTTCTATTATTTTGTATTTACAGAGCACCTCTCGTTACGTGAAGAAAAAAGCAAAGAAGATCAAGTTTTTATTTAATCAAATTTGGTACCTAAACTTTCCTAATGTAAGATTTATATTTTTGGGTTCCCTTCAAAGGGATCCAATGCAGATATAGGTTCAAAAATTGTCTACATTCTTGTCAATAACTTTCAAACTATTGAAATAAATTCAGATTTTAGAAATGTTTACGTTTTAGCTGTTCTTGCACCGACGATGCCGCAGAACTTTTGTAGGATTATAACGTTTCCAGTTGGATATCCAATTCTTGACTTCGGAAGTTGTTGATTTGATATGACCAACTGTATTTTAGCTTTTACTATTTCACCAACCACTTTGGATTACTTCTTTTTTGGAGTGAGGAAGAACTGCAGGTGGTGCAAGTATTTCAGTTTTACTACTTACTCGTAATGAAGAAAAAACGATAGGATACACCTGTAGGAACCACCTGGCAGTCACCTGCTACACGAAGAATCGTAGAGACCTATTTTTAGTCCAAATTGAGTTGAAACAATACACTTGTCAGTGTGTGGCTATTTTGAAAATAATCTTAATGCTAATATATTCGTCAATACTATGTAATAAATAAATGCTGAGATTGGTTCATTATCAATATACTTTAAAATGGAGAGTGCAAATTAAAAAATTGAAATATTTTTATTTATTTATTTATCAGCAATCAGATCACATTTAATATATAAGCTAATGTGGTAGCTTTAACATGTTATTTACATATTTTAAATAATATCTTTATGAGATCTCCACCAGGAAAGAGAGCTCCTAAATCATGTCTACAAATGAGCTGGCCAGTCTTTTATTACATCATTTTCTAATAGTGATTATAATAACGGATTTGAATGTGATTTAAGCTTTTCGTGATGACTAACACTGTTTTGATAGCCAGTCTCCGTAACAGTGGGGATTTTTAAGTCATTGTGTATTTTCTCATTTGTTATGCACCAGGGGGCATTAACGATGGCTTTTGAAATTTTAGGATGGCATCTTTGGATTATTGCAGTATTTGACCTACTGGCACATCCGCATAATACTATCCCGTATATCAATAATGGTATAATTATGGTTTTGTACAGTAGAAGTTTATTTTCTATGGAAAGGTGTGACTTGCGTCCTAGTGACCAGTACATTTCTTTTTGTTTTATATCCATTTGTTTTATTTTCTTGGTTATGTAAATTTTCCAATTGAGCTTGCTATCGAGTTGTAGACACAAATATTTGACAGAAAATGATTTAGGAATCTCTGTGGTGTTATATAGATCGGTGTTAAAATTGAAATATAAAGTAGTTACATAAGAAATTGGAATGATAGTATTAAGGAGTAATTGCTAATGCTCGGAAAATATATATTTATGGCACGCTTCTTAACAGGTATTGTAGAATGCCAAATGGTCAAGCAATAAGAATAATATATTGTGAGGCTCGGTATTTTGGTCGGCAATAATAGCACCCTTTGTACTTAATTTTTTTCTCGTGTTTATACTATAATAGTTTATTATTTGTACTGTATTTCTGTTACTCCCCCTATAAAGCAATAAATGTAATGTTATTGTTCAGAGGATTTTAATTTAATAACTGTTCTTATCAATTCTCAATTCCACCAATATGACAAATATTCATTTCTCATAATAAAACAAAACGAGAATCGGCAGCTTTTAATGTGATATCTGTAATGTTTGAATCTTGGCAGAAAGTATCTAACATATTTTCCGTTTAAAATTTTTCTGTCACAAGTGAATTTTAATTTGAGAAATTTATTCTCGCTGTTTTGTGCCAACATATTTTCCGGAAATATATGATTATTTGTGTCATAACTATCGATTGTTAATACATTTTTCCAAACTTTCATATAAATATGTATTTTTTTTAAAAAAAAAGTATAATGGGAAATAGTTTTATGATTTTTAAGGAGCTTAAAAATAATAGATTTGATACAAGATTCAATCTTAGTTTGCGGATAATAAATTACTGCTAAAATTTTAGAACAAGTCAATAGAAATAGTCAAAGTGATACGAGCGTGGTCAGTGAAACTCTGAGGGAAGAAGAGACTAACCTGCGAAAATTCCAAAATATACGTATGGAGTGCATTAATAGCAAATGTTGGTAAATATGAATAAGAAAGTTGATAACTTTGCAGCTATGAAAAGGCAAAGAGGTTTGCGGAAGACATAGAAATGTACAAGTTAGAAAATACTCACGAGGGTGAGTCAATAAGTAATATCCTATGTTTTCTCTTTTATTTGTCAAGACAATTAAATGCAATTTACACGGCATAAAGCGACAACATTAATAATTAAAGTTCACTTTTCAATATCGTCTCCGTCGTTTTTCTCAGATTTTGTCCTCCTTTTAACAAGAGCATCTATCCATTGCGTGGAGTCACTGCAGTAATCATCCTGCCGCTTCGCTTTTCATCAGCCAACGGGTTTTGCTCTTCAGCTTCGTTTCAGCGACGAATCCATAGCCGAACAGTTGAATCACCATACACATTTTTAAGGCCTTTCATGAATGCGAATGGGTGTTTCACCTTCCTCATTTAAGAATTCATTCACAAACGTACGTCAATGTCAGCTATTTTGCAAGAGGGTGCAGTGCTGCCACCAGTTGACTTAGGAAGTTGTTACTGCAGTGGATTGGAGAAGAATGTTTGAGTAATCGCGCCAAATTTAAAATTTTCACATAATTAACTTATTTAAGTAGAGAAAACTTGGAGGCATTACTTATTGAACCACCCTCGTAAATTTGGAGGTTGGAAAATGAATTCAAGGATGTGAAGCTAAAATTTGGAGACAATATAACACGTATGAGATAATAAGTCAATCAAAATTTAAGAAAACACCGAAAAGAGATTTTAGAAGAACATGAGAGAAAGAATGGTACTTATAATAAGTCTGACGATGTTTAATCATGTAAACTGTCGCACAATCTTTCACTGCGACATTCTTGTTCAAAATTAAATGTTCTCATTCTGTCGAATTGTAAGACTCAGATACATGGCCCTGAGATATTAAAGAACATAGTTGGTATATATTATTTTATTTCGTCTACACAATATTTTACTTCTATTTTATTTGAGCTGATTTTTTTAATTAAGTAATAAATGTATTTTTTCTACCGAAGATTTGAATTTATAATTTATTAATTCCCACAAATGTAAAGAGTATAAATAACTATTACAATTAATTCGCTTACAATACTGTGGGCCTGTATTATAAGTATTAACATTTAAGCATTATAATTTGGCCTTCAACGTGGGGTTTTGTATACTATTAACTCCTCCACAAGTTCTAACGAAATAATATGGTAATAATTTGTTTTAGGAGACTCCTAAGAAGTCCTTTATGTATCGACTTCAACCCTTTGTTGTAATTTTTCGTAGCATTTCACTGTAATTTGTTTTTATATAATGATTCAGTCCTTTGTTTCATCCCATCAAAGAAATTTATTGAAATGATAAATTGAAATTGGCGTATGTTTGGGGTTGTTAAATATAATAGGTTTAAATTTGAAAAGAAAATGATTTAATACTATTATTAACACATATAAAAGAAAATGACAAACTTTAAACTTGGAACATTTTATTCTTGCAAATAATGATCCTTATCAGGTTATTCAAAATTATTAATTTAATTACAAACAATAATAATAATGGTTAAGCTCAGATTTAAATCGGTAGCGTACACTTTATCTTCAAGGATTTAAGTAGAGGTTGGCAAATATTTATAGTAAGTGAAATTGAATACTTTCGCGGTAAAACCTCGTAATACAGCTGCAGACTGCATTCGATAAATGGCACTCTTTTACTTTTTACTGTCGTTTTTCTCATTCCGGCGTACTGGTGACTGGCGATTCCCACAGCTGGCAGAACTGGCCCACTGCAACGATGAATAAGCAGGACCACTACAAATCGTCTGACTCAGAAGTTTTATACTGACTACGGCGTCTGTCTGAGGAGTTGACCACTGGCTAAGGCGTCAATTTGCGGCGTCGCTACTCCGCGGAGACGTTCTGAGAAGTTTTCCCAAAGTCGAACTAATTCGGCCTGACGACGACGGCAATGATTTTCTGGCAAACTATCACACTTAAAAAGGTTGCATAAGAAACGGAATAGTGCCAAACAGTATCAAAAATCTTAAAAGGCCAAAAAAATGTTAAACTTTTCAAAATCCAAATTTTCAAGGATCAAAGTAGCATGAAGTTACTCTGATGAAATGACTGAATATTTTTTCCGTTCTTTTTAAAGTAAGTAAGAGGCTACATGAGGCTAATCCAAGTGGTGGCAACTCCCCATAAATATTATTGGAAGGGATTAGTTTAAGGGTCCTACCCGACATTCGCCTAAGAGTGATCCAGGACAAACCCTAGAAAACCTGCATCAGGTAGGTCGTGCATTTGGTACTTATCCCACGCCCTTCCGATAGCGACAGAGGGGTTTGCTGTGGGGACGCACCATTCCCTTCACGTGCCTCGACTAGTTTAGGAGACAGCTGGCCGACTGTTCCAATATTTTTACCTTTCTCAGATCACCTTTTATAGTTTTGCTGCGAAAGTTCCAGAAGTTGATCTCTGCGCTCGACAATCATAATCGACACACAAGTTTCTTCAATTATCACCTCCCATTAGTAGTTTGCTTTTTTCATTATTAAAGAACTTCATCGTAATTCTGACACATTATTAAGAAACTGCGTCTTATTTTTTTTGACATTATTTCTTTGATAGACAGTTTCATAGCTTCATATATTTAAATAATTAAAGTTCTGAATAACAGAGGAAATTAACACATGAATTAATTATTTTAAATCTCAGAGACAACTAAATGATGGTTAACTAATAAATTAAAATGTTCGAAGACGCATAAAACTATTTACAATTTCCTAAATTAACTCTTTTCGTCCATATAAACTAAGTAATAATTAAAATATTCAAAACGAAATTTTAACATGACTTGACTTCATTACAATATATTCAATCAAGATCTCCATTTCTATGTTTCTTTCAATAGCCATACCGGAACGGAACACATGTATTATTTTCAGTGTTATATGGTCAAATATTAACTGCTTCGATGTTGTATGGGACAATTTGTGTGTCTATTTGCTTATAATTTCATAAATATAAAATTATCATTACGAAAAACCGTTCTAATTTACTTTGAAAATTCACTACAAATGACCGAAACATGACGTACGACGTACTACTCGTGTACTAAACTTTTTAAATTGAAATTTCATATAAACTCAATTCATTGTCAAAGTATTTTTAAATAATTATTTTCTAATAATCTCTTAAAAGATTTGAAGTACAATAATACCCTTAGTTTGCGACAGGAAATGTGTCTTTACTCAGAGGTATCTAGGAATGTAAGAAAATTCAGGCATTAATTAAGTGCATAGGAAAGGTTTTTTTTCCTCTTCGCACAAAAAAGTTAAGGCAATGCCTGATGTTAGCCTCATGTTTGAGAATAGAAATGTCTTATCCCCGGCACCCTAAATACTGGATTAAACATGAATTCGTTTAGTTGACCCATTTGGCATTGTCATGTAAGGAGCGCCCTGGGGTAGAGCCAGGTAGGAAGTGCCAACCCTCTGCCCTTTGTTGGGAGAACCAAGAAGCAAGTGTTACGTTAAAAAAAAATTGACGGCGGTAGGTTTGCGCCGGTGTGAGGGTTTGTGGGAATCCCAATAAGCTGTTTTCCCATATACCAAAAACAACTTACCAAAACTATTGCCAAATATTCAAGTATAATTTGGATTCAGAGAAAAATTTCGGGTTTTCAATTAGAATGGGTTTGTTTTATTTGTTCCTCTAATCGTATAATTTAATTATATATACATATAACAAACAAAATACAAATATGTATAAAATACAGTTACAAATATGAAAAACAGATATGAAGATTTTTATGTATAGACGGTTACATACAACACACAAGTGAGAAAAAAATTATATTTATAGAATATTAAAAACATAAATTTAGAAATAAAGTGACGTTTTACAAAGTACGCGACATAAAATATGTATTTAACTGTGTAAATATATTAACTCTATTAAAGTTAAATTACTTAACATTGATTCATCGGTATTGTTGGAAATGACTAATTTGATTGAGTGGTTAATAAATTGATTAATAGCATATAAGCGCCTTCTAACTAGATTATTACAGGCTTTCGTATAATAGCTATAAGTGTTCATATTTTTATATCTTTCGGTAAAAACTGATTTCTAAAGTCTTGGTCGGTATTTTTAGAAGACTTAATTAGAGTTTTAATATTTCGAAGAGTATAGCTCATTTCTCTCAATTGTACTACTAATCCCGAAACCTTTCTTCGAATGGAAATATGCATAACACACCATTTTCACGCTGTTTTCAATAGAGTTGAAAATTTTGGGTCTATTTGAGAAGAAATATGTGTAATAAGAGTTGTATAAAGATAAATTATCTAGTAATAAAGGAAAGGTAATTCAAAGAAAGGAAAAAGAGATAGATCGACATTTCGTAATTAATAATTAAACATGTTTGTCTTCAGGAAGTCACCGCTCGAGTCCAAAGCTGTTTTTGGCCACGGATAAACGGGATACGAGGCGAAACCCCACGATTATCCTAGTACAGATATTTCTCACCTAATTCGTTATATAACCTTGTATTTATCAACATAATTATTTTTGTATTATTATAGTTTGTATATTTTTGAAGGTAGTTTGATCAAAGTTACATAATGGAGTAGACCCATGAATTAACTCTTAAGTTTTTGAATTCACACCAAAGTGAATAGCGGCAACATTTATGTCAACCGTTCTCGTTGACGGAACTATCTGAAGCGGCCAGTCTTGACGTTGCACATTTAGTGCGTGGGTGAATTTTGGAAACTCCGATTTTCCATCCCGAAATCTACAATTCAACTTACTTCTCTACAAAATATTTCCACCCATCACCTTGTATCTCCAAATCAACTTCTCTCCTCAAAAATTGTCCATACATGAACTTTTATCTCCACGAAAACTGTCTTCTCACCAACATGCCTTTTTAAAACTTCAAATGTTTCAGCTCACTTCACCTTCTCTCCTCATTCAATCACAATTGTCATTTGAACCCAAGCCTCTCCTTCTCCCAACATATACGACCACTGGTTGTTATCAAAGTTCCCAGCTGTTCTTTGATCGCGGTCGGTGACTGCTATTTTTCTGATGGCTACTGGGAGTCTGGATTTTAATTTCCCCGCCTCCAGCGATCACAAAAGAATCATCTGTTCCGACGTAATGGCGCCGAATTTCTATCTGCGGATCCCGGCGAACTGCTTCCAATCGTGGAAATCCCTTTCAACATTGTTCTATCACAAGGCCAATTCCATATGCTGCCTAACTGTAGCTTTATCGTCACTTCTCCAAATCTGATAATGGAACACCTGAACAATATTGTCTCTGAATTAAATTCATCGTTTCCATTCAATTTAAAATTCAAGAAATAATTTGATAATTTTTAGATGTAACCCATCTGACTTCATAAGTTATCATTTATCGATTTGGAATGGGAAGACAGTGATCATTATTCTTGTCGCCTTCGGGCTGCAGTCGAGAAACTGATTACTCCTATATTACTCGGAATCTCTTTGATAATGGATTTTACAAATTTCAATAAATCCCGCTAACATCGCGAGGCTTCTTGAATCTAATGCTGTATTGCTGT
Organism: Zhengitettix transpicula; assembly: GCA_037074705.1. Taxonomy (NCBI): domain Eukaryota; kingdom Metazoa; phylum Arthropoda; class Insecta; order Orthoptera; family Tetrigidae; genus Zhengitettix; species Zhengitettix transpicula. The sequence continues at coordinate 147,307,703 of CM073591.1, read as the reverse complement.
TTACCGATGTTTGTTTTACAATCTAGAATGAACCTACTAGGGGCAACGCAGTTTATTTTTTTAGAGTAACAGGGTAATCCACGTGGTGGGAACTCCCATTTAATAGCATAGGAAGGGATTTTAAAAGTGGGATGTGGAAGGATAAACCCTGCATCAAGTAGGTCGGGCAGTAGGCACTTGTCCCACGCCCTTCCGATGGCGGGAGAGGGGTTTGCTGTGGGGACGCAGCCTCTACCAGTTTATTAGGCAGCTGGTCGTCTACTATTCCAATTGGAATAGAGGACATCACCGTATGCCCAAGGTCTGCGATCTTGGAACATACACCTCTCAAAACAGGCCGAGGTGCTTCGGCTTGTGGGAACCTTAGTACAAATGTAGAGAAGAAGGCATCCCCATAGTATTGACACTATATGTTTGAACACTGTCGAGTTACTAGTCGAGAGTCCATGACAAAAAAAAAATAGGTTAAGCGCTGGTCGTAGGAGAATTGTCGCACTGAGGAATGAAGTTGATTCGGCGATTACTCTAAATTACATTCAAATATATGGGTTTTCTAAGTCAGCCAAATTATAAATCTATGATGTATTGGGAAGTTATGGAGAAGTTGGGTTTTGCAGTGTTAGTTTTTGTTTTTAAGATGGCATAAGTTGGTGTTTGGAAAAGTGAGGGCATATTTAGAGTTTGAGTTTTTAGTAAGGTAGCTTTTCATTTGAGATGGTGAAGTTGGGTTATGGAGATTTAGTTTTTGGTTTGAATATGGTTTAATTGGTGTTTGAGAAGTGAGAACATAGTTGGTTTTTCGTTTTAGATGCAGAAGTTGGGTTATGGAGAGTTAGTTGATAGTTGGTTTAGGAGAAGTGACGATTATTTTTCAGTTTTTACAAGAACAGTTCTTAGAGAGTTAATTATTGGCGAAGTAATTCAGAAGTCAGTTTTTGAGAAACTTTTTTTTTTAATTTCGGTTGCTGATTTACAATCTACTCTTAACACTAAGTATAAGTAAATTGTTTAATTATTAAAGCTATTTGTCTTGAGTAGGGCACCGTCCAGTGGCGGGTTTTTTATTGATTTTAGTGATGTCTTCTGGCCATAATCTCTTCAATCTTCTCGCTACGGGTTGTTGGAGGTAGAGGTCGGCGATGTATTTGTTGCGCTAGTTTAGTGTTCTATATTTGCTTTTGGTGGCATACGTCTTGATGGTTTCTGCAATAAATGTAATTTTGAGGTCGTGGTTGAGTGTATGGTTGCTGATGTACCACGGTGCATTGACTAGGGTGCGCAATGTCTTTGATTGAAAAATCTGCAAGATCTTGATATTTGATGGTTTGCTGCATCCCCATAATTCGATCCGGTAAGACCATATAGGTATTAGTATGGTTTTATACAGAAGCAGTTTGTTTTCAGTAGTGAGTTGGGATTTTCGTCCAAGTAGCCAGTGCATGTTTTTAGTTTAAGTTGTTCCTTTTTGGCTTTTATGTGGTTTTTCCATGTCAGTTTTTGGTCGAGACGGATTCCTAGATATTTTACTTCAGTTTTTACTGGGATAGATTCACTGAATATTTTAACTTGCGTTTATTTGTGAACGTAATTTGCGTAGACTTGTTGCAGTTTACTTTGATGCGCCATTGGATGAGCCCGAAGAGTTTTCCCTGTCCTGCCGATGAGAACCTGTAAAGCCTAGTACGCACTTGGACTCACTGTTGCGGACTCATTTTCGCGGAGCTGCGTCTGATAGTCCCAGCGACATTGAGTCTGAGAATCTTGCTATTGCGGGTTAGTATTTTGCAGGGGTTTTGAATCCCTTCCGAAATGGGATTCTCGGACTGAATGTTGCGGAACATTCTTAGTGCGGACGTGAATCCGACACATGGCTGCCTTCTACCGCCATCTCCTCCCAGTTTTCTTCGTTTCCTTATTAAAAATGGGGACTACGTTTCCACCTTAAAATTAATAGAAGATCCTGAAACCAATACATGTTTATGGGACGAGTTAACAAAGAAATTTGCCGTGACGGTTTCAAAAATAGATAAAAAAATACCTTAAATTATAAACAACAAATTCTGTTTTGTTTACCTATTCTCTTCATTTATTTATTGCTTTAGTATATATGCATGTTTATTCTTCTGATTAGGTCAGTTTCGGAGGGAGCATGACAACTTTTGAAGTTAGTCAAGAGTGGCACATCACCCAAAATATACCTCTGCTATTCTGAGGAAGCAGGAGTACGGACTCCGGTGTATCACCCTTGTACATTGTATTGATGGAAAGGACTTTTTAAGCAAATTGTGCACAATTATAACATCATACTGAGGTGGTTGCCATAGTGTTTACTGTCACCAATTTGAAAGTGAGTTACATTATGACATCAATATTATTTATTTATAGTATTTTCAAATTCATAATACTTCGTTACATATATACTACAAAAGAAATATTTACAAAGTTTCAACAACGCTACTGTTAATCATATTTGCTTTCCAAGGAACTGAACTTTTTGGGCATATGAAATAGTGACGAAATTCGTATCGGATTTCCTTTCGATCTCTTGGTGGTCTCCTTGGAGACTTATATTGACTGCGGTTGTTGAACCTCTCATATCCCTGCTCCAGGTATCATACTTCGATCAGGATCTTGCGAATCAAAAGAGAGTGCTGCAGTATTATTATTCCTCGAAGAAGCATTTCTTCTAAAAAAAATTATGCAAGTAGGCACAAGTAAAAGTCTCCAGAGCAATGATGATGGTCTCACAAACATCTGGGATATTCTTGAGAACATATTGCTGGAATGAGGAACTGAATCTTAAAAGTCACATTCATATGAAGACACTTCGTGCGCCAATGTGGCGGGGCAAAGAGGCCGCGACCAATAATCTGGAGTCTGAACAATGAATCCAAGTGCGTACTAGGCTTAAACCAACTGGGTGACCATTTTTCAGGAATTACGAGAGATTGCAGAGTCCGTCCGAGCTACCTGAAAAGGCTTCTTACCTACCAGATATCATGAATGGTAATATACTGGGACGATAATGCCCTCAAAGTCAGTTTAAGACCATATTTTGGCCCACCAACCTCTGTGAGAAATTGGCTTTGTTTTCTACATTTGTAAAGTTTCAACTTTATAATAAGATCAGGAAGTTAATGTATTTTTGTGTGTTATTAAATATATAAATGATTAATTATTGTATTTAATTTTAGCTTCAAGTTGATAAGAGCAGGAAGTTAATATTTTTTGACTGTTATTTAAAATATAAATTATTTTATTTAATTTTACCCTGACATGCAATTAAATATTTTCAGATATAAATAATTACGTAAATATATTTAAATATCTTAAAAATGTACAGTAAAATTTCCCACAAAGTTATAAAAAACATTACAAGAATTTATATTATGGATGACAGCTTTAATTTCTGATTTACGAACCCAGGACATGCAATTTATCCATAATATCCGACCTACATATTTCTATGCGTGCAACTATATCAGTTCTATGCTGGTAGAATTATTTGTGAGTAATAAGTAATAACTGACAATTAACAATTCAAATATAAAAGTTAACCTAAAACAAAGTGAAAATAAGTGAAAAGAAAACTGAACGAAATCTGACTCTATCCTTTTAATTATCGTTCACAAATTTATATCAAAGTTTTCGTTACTCACGGACCGTCTGTTTGGTACCAGATCTCTCTCTTGTATCTTGATAACTGCCACACTAAAAGGCCATTTTTTTACACAGACTCTAAACTTCATTGAACATTTTAATACACACGATTAAATACTCGTCCTCCGCTATCTGGAACCTCGGATGAGCCGTCCCCTTTGGTCTGCTAGTGGTTGTCGGTCCCCTCTATGCGATATTTGTTCAATCAGCGTAAAGCAACCATTTGCTTCAGCGTGTGCAAATTATTAAATAAATCTCCGTGAAAATGTTGTTTGCTTTCATGTAAAATACAGGATCTCGCCGTTCGTACTTTATAACTGCAAACTTTACTGTTCGTTGCTCTAGGTGAACTCAAATGTATTATATCTCCCCTTCGACTTTTAACTATTTCATCTCTCGTACGCCACCATTCATAGCCGATTCCAGACTTTTAGGTTTTTAGTTCCCCACGTGAACTGAATTGTTCCGTTTCTCGCAGCCAACTGCCTCTCCTAGTGCATACTCAGTTCTCCACGCGGTCTCCATTGTTGAACAAAGGAAAAACCCGCCTTCATTGTCGCCTTTACGCATTCGTACCGCTAACAGATAATTATATTAAAAACAATTACTGGCCTGTTTAATTGGCATTACGATATATATACGCCTAGATGGATCAAAAAGATTTTAAATTAATCCTCTCGGTTTGAGACTCTCCTGCCTATAGTTGCCTTGCAATATATAATTTTAATATTTTCTAAAATATGATTTAATTCCTTGTAAACTATTAAGTTGTTTCTTACACATTGACCATCTTATTTGATTATTTTCCAAAATACACTAGCTATTAAACCGTAAGAGATAGAAAGATAAAGATTTTTGAATGTAAAGATGAGGCACAATAATACAGTACTGATCAGGATAGTTGCCCAGAACGTAGGATTCCTTTGTAATTAGATCCTGAATTTGAGTCATATAAAATGCGTAGTTATAATACACCTAACGCCGTTGATTTTTGGTTAAGATTCACAGCTGGTAAAATAGTGGGCATGGTTCACTAAAAGATTAATATTTTGACAATAAAAATAAAATCAATATTTTAATAAAAATTAATATTGAAAATGGCATGATGATCTCATAAATATATTTTACAAAAGGCTCATTGCTATTTACTAACAACCATAAGTATCTGTTGACCATAAATATAAATCCTATTTAGAAAAATTCAATATTTTAAACTTAAAAAATCGATAATTATCTGACCTATTTTTAAATTAAATTTTAAAAACACTTATATTTTAAATATGATAATAAATTTGGTCTTTTTAACATTTCATCAAATAAAAATATAAACTTTAAAACGTTCAACGAACAACAGTTTTCCTTGTGATTAGCTAATAGTTTTGTAGTTATTTTAAATTATTCAGTAGGTCTTTTTCAATTGCCAGTAAGTTTCGTTCATGTTCGAGTAGATAGGTTCTAGTGAGTTTTCGGACAAAGACGCTGTTGTGAAGGGACAGTTTTGTCAATGAACGTTTGATGTGTGGGAACAAAGTGCCGTCTGTATTATCCTATGCTTCTAAACGATAAGATAACAGATGTAACACAGCAGCGCTACCACGATTCGAAAACTGTCCAACAGTTACAAAACAGCATAAAAGATTATTAATTTGTACATTAAGAGTAGTTTTAATTTAGGTGTTCATTCGTGGTGAAGTTCATAATGTAGAAACGAAATATAGGTTCAATACACAACTGAAGTATGATACATGCACAATTTTAATAAATTTAGGAGGAAACGTCGTGAAAGGCAATTAAACTGTTCATACACATATTTTTTCCAGCTAATTTTTTTTTGTCCCTTCGAATTTAGGAATACAGAAAAAGCTGATAAATTAACGACGAGGCTGTTTCTTGTGCCAGACAATGTAGTTGGACATTTGAAAATGATACTCGGACTGCAAATAAATAGCTCAACAAATATAGGCCTATATATAAGCACGTTTGGATAACCATTGTGGTTGTTGAAAGACTTCATTGCATGACCTGTTCATTAGCAAACGTACGGAACTGTTAATACAACTTCATTAACGGGGAACAAATGATAGTTGTATATATGCAAGAGCTAATTACTTGTAATTAATCTAATTGTGTAGTTCTCCTAATATTTGTGTGAAAAAAAGAACGTGAATATAAAATCATCGCTACAAGAATATTGACAAATTAACTGAAAACAATGTCGCCTGGTAAATAATCTAGGGGACCTTTCTATACGTAGTATTTTATAATTGCTGGATTATCGTTTTTTCACGCAACTGATACACTTCTTTACTGCCCTTAATCACGATAATCAATCAAGTTATCTTTAAAGTATTTCATTCATCAGTTAATACTTTCATTACGAATTGTATTTGCAACTACCAGCGCCATATATCGTCCGTAAAGTTTGTGAACTACCCTTCAAATAGTATACGATTAACATCTTCGGTCTTCTCATTAGGTTGAATCTTTTGGTGAAAACAACAAAATTGGATAACTCATAATGATAATGTTTTCCAATAAATGTGAAAAACGGCAGTCCATTTGTCAGAAAATTTATTATAAAATTTAAAATATTATAATTTAACAAACTAAGATCTCTCTTTGGGATCTTTTCCGATGTACATTTCCATTAATATATTAATTATATTATAGAGTGAATGACGTTGAGTGAGATGCAAAATTTCTCAATTAGTGATGAAAAGTTGTTTGTTAAATTATATTGTTGTAATTGGTTTCTAAGGTATATTTGCAATCTAAATAGAAAGTAAATTTTGCTAAATATTTATGATAAAATATTATGTTCAAATGATCATCACTTTATCTTCAATTGATTATATACATTGGGCTTTTGCATAACTGGATGGAGTCATTTTAACAAGTTATATATAATCTAGTATTCTTACTTTACAAAAACTTTCTTTCAAAGAATCGATTCATTTTATGACCCTGTGGGTGATTTATTAACTCTTCTATTATGAAGTAGATGTCTAAGCAACCAAACTGAGATTAATGAGCATGCCTGATGGCAACAAGTGAGAAAAATTTTGTTTGTATATTGGCTTCTTCTATGACCTCACTTATATAGCTGCTTTTATTAGTTCTTCACCTGCTAATTTTCTGTTGAAAATATGTGGTTCACATCCTTAAGAAACTGAATCAATTGTGATACAATTATATCAATCAATTTCTCCTTTAAATATTTTACTTTCACTTACAGAATTAATAACTAGATTCGAGTTATTCTGTTAAAATAATTTAAAATGTTGATACCTATCTGGTCTGGAGCACCAGATGAATAGTCAGATGTTGATATATTTTTGAAAGCACTCATTCCCAATGTCATGACAAGTAGCCAAACTGTCTATACTCAAAGTTAAGATCAATTGAACATAATATTTCATCATAAAATATGTAGCAAGATTTACTTTTATTAGAATAACAAATTTACTTTACTAACCAATTATCAAAGTAATTGAGACAATTGTTGAATTGGTATCTGATTGTACTGTCTGAAGATTATCATACACTTTATTTAGGAATGTATGATACTCCATTCCCTCACCTGAAAGACTTGATATTTTACATTTGAAATGTCATCTAAAGCAGCTAATAACTACCTAAGCTGGTTGAATTTTGATGGTCTCAAAAATCAATTTTAATCTATTCTTGTTCAGATATATTAATTTTTTTGTGAGTACAGAATATGTTACTGTTTTTAATTGTAATGTTATATTGTTTTAAATTTTATAATAAAATTTGACAAATACTCATGTTTTTCACATTTATTTAAAAAGAAGTCAGATTATTATAATTGTTAATATTGGTGCATGGCTGAGAAATTGTGCTCATAACTAAACATAATTTACTCAATAAATTAATTGAAAAGTATACCTAAATAATTCCCATTTAGGGATAATTAAATTATAATGTTCTAAATTGTATAATTAATTTTATGATTAATAACTAATGTTCTTCACGAGTATTTAAAAATAAGTCATTATTATCATTGTTAATAATACTTTTAATTCACCGTTGTTTATATTATTGGAAAAGTTATTTTCTTACTACGTACAATTAAAAGTACGTCGAAAATACACAATATCGTTATAAATGTATGAACACAGCCAAATTAGTCAGAAACAATTATTAACAACAAAAAATTAAGAATTAATACGTTTCGTCCTCCGACATGGACTTCATCAGATGTACAAAAGAGTAAATAATTTCCATATATTGCCAAATTATTCTATAAATATTAGCCAATCACTGATGTTATATAAACATTTGGATACAATTTATAGAATAATTTCGTAATATATCGAAATTATTTACCACAGTGTACAGTGATAAAGTCCTAGATTGAGCAGGAAACGTGTTAATTTTAAAGTTTATTTCTGAAGTCAGATAAGTATAACTATTATAAATATATAACATAACGAAATGTAATACGTTATGTTTCATATTTTATTTACTTGCTACAAGTGTACACAACGCGAATCAGCTTTTAAATTTTCTATACTGTTAGACGTGCTTCCAGCCATATTTATTTTAATACATTTTTTAAAATTTCCTGTTTAAGTAGTTATATTATATGAAAGTATAGTATGTCTCCTAGGTTCTTTAAGCGGAAAAGAAAGATGCATCCGTTTTAATACAATACGATTAGGGTTTAATCTCTAACTAAATTATGCCATATGCTCTGTCCATGTTAGTTTACGATGAGAATAAATTTCTCGTAATTTTGTATACTGCCTCATAGAAACACTTTCATCAGAAGAAAATATGTTAACGTTTGTGTTGCAGTATCCCAACTGTTGTCAATTTTTGTCTTTCTACGGTCGACCTTTAAATTAATTGAATTAAAGTACGCTAGGGGCATTGATATAGTATATGTTTTGTGCCATATGTAATATAAATTATGGGAGTCGGTGATGCCACACAACAGAATGCATATCAGGTCGCATCAGAAACGCTCACTATGTCGTGCTTGTAAATGTCTGACGAGGACTGCCTGTAGATGGCGTACAGTCACTAGTCGACCTACTCGCGCGGGCTGCAGTGCGCATGCGCCATTACGGTGTGCCGCCATCTTAAACTGAATTTTCAGGAATTCAATTATATTGTGTACGTAAAATTTGAGTATCGAAGTAAGATTTCAGCTATTTATTAGAAAAGCGATATTTTGGTTTAACAGGTTATCTGAATGTATCCTGTTATATTGAATAAACATCATGTGTCCAATATTTAATAGTTGAAATTCATTCGTTCATGCTAATTTTTAGAGTTTACTGCTAAAAATATTAAATGTTATTTCCAAGCGTTTGTTCATGTGTGAAATATTTTGCAGTTTTCGTAGGTTATGTAATGATTGTTATTTCGTGTGTGTACGTTCGTAATATAAAGCGGCTAGGCACTACAAGATCCCTTTGTAAATTCAGCACGTGGTCGTGTTTTCGCGTAATGAAACTGAAGCCTACCCAAGTATCTGCAACCTCATAGTTAATAATCTTACCCAATTTTCAGATCATTCATTCACTACACGTTTTATACGAGTTAATTAATATATAGTTATGAATACATTATCTGAGGCAGTGTACTCCCGGATAAATTGAAAGACTTATCGATCATGTCAGTTGTTTTCTAACGTCGGTTCAATTCGCGCCAACTATAATTTCAATTTTTATTCTGCGACCATGCTTTTAGAAGGAATCCTACAATAAAAATATTATCCTAAAGGAACAAAAAGTTTGTAGCTGAGAAATTCGCGTGGTTATATAATCTCGAAGGATATTAACCCTCAGATGGAGTAAACGCGCAGATCAGCATTGTTCGATTGTTTGTATTCATCGTGAAATGGGAAATGAATCGACCATGACCTCGAAATTTCGTAGACAAGGCACTCGTGGGAACGTGAGGGGCCGTGCATCCACTTGCGTCACGGGTGAGAGAGACGGAGAACACAGGCAGGGCAGGCCTTGAACTCCATTCTAGTGTGAAGCCGGTCACGCAGCCGCGCTGTTGCCACGTGACGTCACCGCCGCGCCGCGCCGCGCCGTGACCTTACATTACAACATGGTAGCTAGCTCATTCACTATTTCCATACAAAAATTAATCTGCTGCAGGCCTATGGAACAACGCATTATGTAACTCTTACAACTTTAAAGCTGTGTTTGGCAGTGGGGGAAAAAAAATTACAACGATTTTGAAGGAATGCTGTTTTCAGCATATTTTTTTGAACATATTTTTCTTGTCTCCAAATAACACCGCGAAAGTAAACCTTCATAAATTGCTGAAGGGTCAACGGACATTCACAATATTCTAAACGCATTTTTTGACGTTCAAGACAGTCTTGTCTTTCACGGTTAATATTATTGAGTAAATATCATTTTTGTTCATTATATGGATCCTCTGAGAGATTTATTGTGACTGATATTGACCGAAAAAATATTAACGTAAATTAGAAAGATTGTATTTTTATTGAATCCAATATTATTGTAGTGTAATATGTTGTCTTTTTATTAGTAGTGAAGCGAATGCAACTAAATTCTGAAATAGTTCATCCATTTGAAACTTAATTCGGTAATTATCCGGTACTTGAATAAGTTCTTGGAGTAATTTCCACTGACCATGACTCGTACTCTTGTCCAACCAACTCGTGACCCACACTTTTCTTTGTCTTCTTGAGTACCATAGTCAACGAAATTATAATAACAGATTCACAATCACTCGTTGGGAAATCATTGCAGATATCGTCCTTGTCTCATAACTGACAATATTTGCAATATCACGTGTGATTGACGTTTCAATTCACGACCTTCAACAATATTTACCGTGTAGGGCAGGTTTATATCTGGTTACTTCGATTTACTTAATATATACCCTTTCAAACTAGAAGTACGATAAATGTTCCGTAATCATTCTTCTAGAATAGAAAACTATTCCACGTCTCAGTCATAGCAGTTTGAAAATGAAGGCCACCAAACATAAATATAAATGAGAAACAGGTGAGCAGTGTGTTTACGAATAAAGGAGGAGCTGTTATCTATGTTAAATGGTTACTTTAACCGGACTGAAATGAGATTAAGAGAAGGAAAACAGGTATACAATGAGTTGATTGATTATTAAATGTATCTCGATAGCCATATTTGAAGTATTGCCTTATGCTAAAAGCAAGATCACGGAGGCACGTGATCGTTAAAGAAGAAGTATTATCTATAGTTGACTAATAAAAACAATGTTTCTAATTCAAATATTTGATATAAAAATACGCGATAAGATAGAGGAATAGAAAGTCACATTGGTTGTCTGTGCACATGAAACGATAAGATACAACCTTAATACGTAAGCCATATGGCGCGCCCTGTCGGTGATTAGATAAAGTAATCTCTTGTTGCAATGGCGTCCCTGTTCTCTCAAGTCAACGACACTGCACAATGTATTTCAATCTCGGAAATTTATCCTTTGTAATTATTTACACATTAGCAGTGATTCATCGTGTTATTTATATGATTGTCTGCAAAAATTTAACCTAAACTCTGTCAACTTAGCCAAAGAATTTTAGTTGAGCAATAAATATATCATTCAAAACGTGTTAAAACATTGAAGAAAAAATTCTCGGGTTTGAGTTCGAACTCAATGGTCCTGGCACTTCGCCTAGAAGATGACGGCAGTGCATTTGTCCGTCGAAACGTCGCGTTTCAATCGCATTGTTACCCAGGTGGAAACCCGAGAATTTTTTCTTCAACAAATACACCGGGAAAGCCTTCGTTCTTTGTTAAAATATTGTGCAAACTGGAAAAAAATTAAGTCGATTGAAATCTACCACATGGGTAACGAATTTACGGGACAATCCGTATGAAATAGATTGGCAATAGACGTTTTATATAAATTAAACTGGAGGTTGTTCTGAATTAATGTTATTTCTTTATTTAGGCACAGAATAGGCTAAGAATATTGACAAAAACACGCAACAGTTTCTTTTTTCCGTAAATAACTTTCGAAATAACAACGAACCTAACCACTATTGATTAAGTGTAGGCAAGTTTTTATTTTAGCTTAACGAATTAAAGTCTAAGCTTTAGGACACGAGTTTTTGTGTGTTATTTAATTTCCAGTTAGTAGATGTCAATTTTGATGTGTCATTATTTCGATTAGCTTGAAACGATATGCGAAATCGACGAATTATGTTTATTTCTATTTATCATTACTTCAACACTCGATAAAATCCTGAGTCAAATGTATGAATACTTTGTTGGGAACTGAGTACAGTTTTTGAAGCGGAACTTTCATCGTATTCAAGAAATTTGCAACAGACACCCGTTGTCTATTCTAATTTTTACCCAATATTTTCAATTCCATGCAAATACCGTCCAAAGCTCTTGTCAAAGAACAAGTATTTTGGCAACTGACTGGTATTGCCTATGGTACGATGCAAGTAGATTCTGAAACTCTTCGTGGTATGTACAGAGGGAATAGTTCATTTCCAGTTACAAAAGTTAATCGATTATTACGCTTACTTGCTTGCAACTTTAACGAATAACACTTAACAATTATGGTTTTTCGACTTGCGAAATAATCAGTTCACGTTTCATACATACCATAAGTTGAATCAACACTCCAGTGATTGTAAGAATACTTCATTTAATTTCAAATATTATTCCAATTAATTATATACCTTTGCAACCCTTGGTTCTTGAAGTGATGAAAATGGAATCGTCTCTGTTGTATTTCGAAAGAATGTGACGTAAGCAGAAATGAGGCTGATTCATAAAATATATGTGGTTATCATATTTTATATTGAAAATATTCCATATTGCGGCGTTAAATGGCAGCGAAATAAACATTGAGTCTTACCGGATTTTTCAATTTATCTCCATATCTGTCTAACCAGTCTGCTCTTAAAGCAAACTGTACTGAGTTTAGTATTGATGACGATTGTTCGTGTATAATTTCTGACGTAGTGTATGTGCGTGTAAGGAACCAAGCGCAATGCACGCAGGTACGCGTGATTCTGGAGTTAGGCAAGACAATAACGGCAATCCAATATAACATTGGTCTCGTCTAGTGAGATATTCGTGTGATATGCTCATACATATAGACGGAAGAACCCTGCCACATTTGGACCTCTCTGTACCTAATAAGCTCCGACGCAAAAGACATGCCATTTTTTGACAATTTGCGGTAATGAGCAACATTTGGTAATCAACATTTAATTTTGCATTGTTTTTCATACTGTCGGCGGCAGAGTTCTTCGTCGTTACTTCATCGGGTCTCTCCTGAAGCCATCTAACGTCCTCCTACTACAGCATCCTTGTTCGGGCCTCACCTAGCGTCGACCTTCTTGATCAATTCATTTCTTAATGCATATTTATCATAGTTTCTGCGAGTTTAATATAATCGTGGATCTTAAACGATACGTCTCCCATGAATGTTATCCAATTGATGTCTTGAAAATTAGCAAAATCAATTTCGTCCTTAACTCACCTAGTTTAAAAGATTGTGACATGCGATTATATATGAAAATTGTTGTATTAGTTACTTTTATAGTTTTGGCGTCCATTTATGACATGGACTGGATTCTGGTAACCAAAATATACACAATAAAAGTAACATTGCGCTTTAAGAATAATAATGTATTCATGGTTGCAAAAAAGAGACTAATTATTGTTCTTGGTATTGTAGATATTTTACTTACATCAGAGAAATATAAAAATTGTAATAATAAACGGAAGAAATGAAAGCCAAATTTGATAATTGATAAAAGAGAATTAATTTTGATTTAGGAGATGTAAAAGCATAAGAGCAAAAATTTCGTCTTGAGACCAAGCACGAATGAAGGAGAATCTTGACTGTTTGTTTGCATGTGAAATTAAGGTTATGGTATGTAGAAAAACGTTGTTTTGATTAGGTTGGTTCAGGATGTAATATGGCGAACCTATCAAATGAGACTTGTTCGTCAGAGGATGGTAGTTGTCTTAAGCGTCCAACAAAATTGCGCCATTCTAAGTTTCATGACTTGTGTAATAGAGAAGATTCTAGTTCAAATCTCCAAACAATCATCCTGAGCTTTCTTGGTTTGCTCAAATCAGATAGAAAAACCAGGAGAATCGGCACACTCCACGTAAACTACAAATCCAGAACTTGTCAGGTAAAGATGACAGTCTGCCAGTCTCACTTGCTAATTATCATCCATATACAAGACACAAGCACGGGTTTATTAATGTCGGAAAAATAATTCAATTTCGAAATAAAATGAGTATTAGAAATTTGTCCGCACTGTTAAACACTTCACTGAAAGAAAAGATAGATACACAATGAAAATATAATTTTAATTATAGTGACAAAATAATAATAAAAAATTCACTTCACGAATCTATTACATTATATTACTTGTTGCTTGAAGATTCTTTCCTGAAACATTGCTTCAGGTAAATTGTTCCAATCGCCAATCGATCTGTCTAAGATAAAAAATTTCCTTGTGTCTGTTTTTGCGGTCTCGTTTCGATTTTAAATTTGTGATCATCTCTCCCAGTTTAAGTTGGTTTTTCATTGTTATCCCATATGTCTTTCACTGCCCCTGTACGATTTAGCCTATGTTTCTTCCTTCTGGTTGGCAATGGTTCCCTGCTGAATTTCATTCAGTGTAACAGTAATCCTACTCGAGTATTAATATTGACGTACAAGCATTTTATCTACAACACAGCGCTGGCCCTGTAAATTTGAGAAAACTCAAGGTTGCCGGTTTTTGATGTAAGCGCATCTCCGCCTTTGTGAGGCTTTTTTTGGTGGAGGACGTGCTCAAGGTCACCATGTCAAGAACACGTTCTTGTCTCTAGGAAACACGTGTTCAAGTATGACGTAACTTAACCTTCCAGCATTCGTCTCGCAGCAGTGCGACTCGATGAATCATTTAGGGAGACACTTTTCATTTCTTGCAAACAATTTAAAAATTATAAATGTCTGCGAGGTAGTTCGAATCTGTCTAAATTGTTGTTAGGATGTCACTTGCATTTCATCGTTATACGTCATGGCACCTTTCTAGTTGTGAACCTCTCATAATGGTGTTTCAAAGTAATCAGATCAGACTGATCGAAGTATTAAAGGGAAAGGGTTTCAGGACCATGTTGTAAGACGATATTTTTATTTTTTTGTTTACTTCTTCCTTCAGAGGTTAGTAACCTCATAAAAGGCTTTTGTACTTGGAATTACGTACTTGTTCGTGATCTAAAAAGGATTTCATTTTTACACTTAATTTTTTATATGTAAGATTAATGTCACTGTTAGCTCAGGTTCTATGAAATATCAGATTCCATCGACGACTGTAAATTTATTCACACTTTTAAGGTAGTTCTTTCTAAATCCATCCTATCTTTAGAGGTCTCATTTTCAAACATTCCCATACATATGAAAAGTTAAAAACGTGTCCACCTCATACCTGTTGAACTGCATTATCTGACATTAACTTTCGTTTCGTGATAAGATTATTGAAATCGCTGGTAATCAATACTTTAAACTTTGACCTGAACTTTTCTCTTAACTGTCAGTTAACTGTCAATATTGGAACGTGACACATTCAGTGTTTGTTTGCTATAATATAAACGTTACTGGTTGCATAAGTATATATTACCATTGATATTAGAAGGTAGGCTCTGAATGCTCGCTTTTAATATGGAAAACTTGAAAATAAAATATCAGACAATTAAATAAAAATAATTTGATTTTAATATAATTAAATTATTGCATTACATATCATTAAAGTATAACAAAAAGACTACTACGTTTCGACCCAACTTTGAGATCTCATCAGGTACTATATTAATAGAAAATGGAAAGAAGACCTAAATTAAATGTATGGAATATAACAAAACCTCTTCATGACCACGATGAAGAAATTGATTTAAAGAGGTGTAAAGGTTCTATCAGCAGATTCCAAACACATTAGCAAATTTTACAATGCGTAGATGGTTCCTCTATGAAAATTGAGCACGAACTTATATGATTTGTAAGAGACACTGTGCAGCTTGTAAATATTAAATCAAGACTTCGCTGCGTTGTGTCAATGTGAGAGTTCAATTCTATTCACCTGAAATAATTTTGATTTCTGTAGTATTAAATTAAAGTGCCATAGGATACCACTTTCATTAGGAACATGAATGGATGAAAAGAAGTCTGCAGGTCCAGTTTGACCAGCAGTTGAAGCTGTTTCCGAGTCAGCAAAGAGCAATAAGTTTACTTGTACAATGTTTTTTTCCGTACAGATTATTACATGGTTAAGTTGATATATACAATATCTGTTCATAGTTTATAAAATAAATTAATGACTTTGAAAAACATAAACCTTTTTTTTTGCATCTCGCATGAATTGTTGAATTCTTGTATGTTTGTGTTCTCGAGTACGGAGAGCTTTTGACAGTCGAATATCTTGCACTTGGTTAGTATATGTATAATTGAAAGTTGTGCTTCACCACATTCATATTGGGGGGGATTGGATTTACAGAAAATGTACGAGTGAGTTAAATCCTAGTGGTTGGATCTGCTTCTGGATAATGCAGATTGTTCACTTCTAAATATACCAAGTGGGAACTTGATGTCCGAAGCGTTGTTGAGTACTCTGTGGAGTTGGTTGGTTCTGAGAGTCTTCCTTGTAATTTCCGACAGTTGGTTGATTTCGTTCTTTAAGAATATCCATGTGCCTTGTCGGGTGTTCGTCATGCTAAGGGCAGGTGTAAGTGGTGCGATTGTTGCAGCTTTTGGTCCAGCATCAGCTGCTTCATTCCCTGTCATATTTTGGTGAACTGGCGTCCATACATATATGGTTATTCCTGTTAATTTGCAGTGATCCTTGTAATTAGTTCCGAATCATGCATAAAGTTGGTGATCTGCTTGATAGCCAAAAGAGATTCGGTGACTTGTAGGAAGTGTTTATCACTTGATTGTTCGCAAAAGTCTAGGGCTAATTTTATGGCAGTTAGTTCGGCTGTAACGATTGACGTATGAAGTTTGAGGGATATTTTATAGTTGTTGCTGTTTGAGAAACACGCGCTGCCGACTCCGAATTCATTTTTTGCTCCGTCCGTAAATACGAGTTGATAACTAGGGTATTTTCCGCAAAGCCAGTTGAGCTTGCGATTTGTTTGTCCCTGTTAGTTCAAGTAACGAGAGATCGGTTTGGATGCCGTCTATTTGTCAAGGCGAGATGATAATGTATCCTTAGGTTGGTTGGACGGTGTTGAAGTTGGTTGCATATTGTGCTGAATCTGTTATGAGATAAAGGGAATTTCTGGGTTTGGGTTGGAAAGACGTCGACTCGAAGTAGTTTATTGTTACAAGATGGCGCCCGTAGGTGTGGTTCGGTAGCATCCAGTGACCATGCGTAGTGGAGTACGGCGTTGTTGAATCAAGTTTTGAAAACTACGGTTCTACGGATACTGTGAAGTTGCCTATCGGCAGAAGCAGCTCTGACGTCATGATTTGATAATGGCGCTGACATTTGTTTGTAGTGGCTTATAGTAGTTGTAGCGTAATCTGGTAGCGCTTTGTTTATCTGTTCCATGCTCGACGCAGAAGCTCTTAAAATTTTCGTCGTATTCCTGTGGTCATCTGGTAACGATACAAATTTAGATTCTTTTTAGCAACTAATACCTGCTGCAAAATAATAATCTTAAACATAATACTTATAAAGAATAATGAATAAGAAAGATAGCCAATTCAGACAAAATAGTGATAATATAAATACCACACAACGTGTCTGGGAGCCTTCTCCCTTTCGTCAGGTGCGAAGAAGAGCCTAGAGCGGCATAACTGCCCTTGTTAGTTGACAAAACTCAAAAGCGCATTTCATAATTTTTCATACTGCTTATATTTGAAATTTTAGCTGATATAATATCTTTCCGGTTTGTTTTAAAGAAGGTTGTACAAATGTGGAAAACATAAGCGACTAGATGTTAAACGTACATTGGCATCAATATCTTGATTATCGGAGTGAACTGATGTGGTACTTTCATTTATGCGTACAAACTGTGACCGTTCTTCGTTTGTCGAGGAATAATATTAAGAAAGAGCTATAAATGCATTTGAGAAATGAAAGATTCTTCTGGAGATGATTAGTCTACTACTCCGTATTGTATGGTATAAAATGTAAATTTACCTTGCTTGAACCTTTTTCTCTTGTTGACAATCTGAATATTAATCATTTTAGGTATCCGGACGACTTTGCACGTCGAGGAAATTATGGATTGTAAAATGGATGCTGAAGAGAAGATTACACTTTCAGGACAAGTCCTCGGAGCTATCTTTAGAGTTGTATCACATATTTATTGTTTTATTTACTGTTACTTCATCGTTCAATGTTCTTAATTTCCAAATATATGAGCAAGTTATGATATTAGGCAGAAACCACTTATTCATCTTGCATCTTATTGTTATAATTGTGGGCGTGGTCCTGAGGCACAACTCTGCAGTAAACCAACTCCCAACAGTCAACATTATAACAGCAAGCTCCATTGATGATCACTCGTATTTATCTGTTTTGTTATCAGGACATAACTGCCCGCAGCGCCTCCAAGATTACTGCTATGTACAAAAAACGGACCGAACCTCATGACACTTGTGTCATTAATGTCAGCCGAACCTTCAATTTCTACCAAAACTAATATTTTTTAAACTGTAATTTCTCAATGGGTCGTTAAATACGGTGGTACTGACAGAATACTTACTTCTCGCGCGTTCGTTCTAGTTCCGATTTCGCCAAGAATCAGTCGTGAAGGAAAATAATTACAATAACAATTGGCACTTTTTTGTTCTGATTTCAAATACGAATTGATAATATACTTTTCTGCACTGATTACGTTTCTAACAGAAAACAAGCTATATTAAAATAACATTTCTTATCTGGCCTCTTCCCCTGAATAAGGAAGTTCCTGTCCTATAACGCCCATCCCGAAAGTTTCATTTCCAGAAACCTTTCACAATTTCCTTATTCTCTTACAGGTTGACACACCACAGGTTTATTCATTATATCTCTTGCATTCATCTTATATGCATATGTTTCAACATATTTTTATAAGTCTATCTGCGACAGCACGTTTCGTAGATGGTATACACGATATCTGAAATAATTTCAAATTATTCATTTAGAATTTCACATTTCCTGATGGCAGCATTAATCTAGTTATCGTCCTGTAACCTCTCCACGTGCTTGTAACAATTAATATTTTGAAGAATTGGATCGGAATATTTTATATTTTGCTTCTGTTATTTATTTTACTGTAGTATTTTCTAATTTTATTATTTGTGATTCTTAGGTGAGTGAAAAATTATAGACTTTCATACACTAGCCATTAACGCAATATTTAATGTTAACAATTCTCTGTTCTATACTATTTTTTACTGTAAATTTTTCTACATACGTTTTAAAAAAATTGTGGTGTATAGTAAATAGTATGCAGGAGATACTCCAGTGGCTTTAAGCTAAAATAAAGTTTTGACTTACCACTGTGAACAAAAAGTAAGGTGAATTTATTTATAAAATATAAATTCTTTATTTATTCTTCCAAATCAATTTCATCCCCTTCAAAGTAATCCCCGTCCGATAAAACACACTTTTTGACTTTTTCCAACGCTTTTTCCAGTCCTCGAAACACTCGGAATAGTCTTTTTCCGGTGTAGCCTTCAAGACCTTCTTCGATTCGGTTTTTATCTCCTCAATCGTGTCAAAATGGCGTCCCCGCATTGGCCTTTTGAGTTTGCTGAATAGCCAGAAGTCGCACGGAGCCAAATCAGGCGAATACGGTGGTTGCGGAATGATATGAGTCGAGTTTTTGGCAAAAAAGTCGCGAAGAACCAATGCAGTATGAAATGGCGCATTATCGTGATGAAGGAACCAAGAGTTGTTCGCCCATAATTCCGGCCGTTTCAGACGAATAGCTTCACGCAAACGACGCATAACGCTCAAATAATATTCTTTGTTGACAGTTTGGCCCGGCGGAAGGAATTCATAGTGCACCACAGCACGACAATCAAAGAAAACTGTCAACATGACCTTGATTTTCGATCGACTTTGCCGTGGTGTTTTCGGTATTGCTTCACCTTTTACACAATATTCGTTGGATTGGTCGGTGGTTTCAGGGTCGTATGCTCAAATCCAAGTCTGGTCTGCAGTAATGATGCATTTCAAGTGGTCCTGATAGTCAGACAGAAAAGTTTCAAACTCATCAACGCGACGCTTTTTTTTTTCCAAAAAATTGAGCGATTTTGGCATCAATCGAGACTTAACGCGTTTGAGACACAAAACATTCTTCAAAATGGCTTGGGCTGAGCCAAATGATATTCCAACACTATCAGCGACGATTTTCATGCACCAAATCTTTGATTTTTTGGACGTGGCCCTCGTCGTCCAGAGTGCGGTTCGTCTTCAACGCGTTCTCGACCCTCTTTGAACTCGTTGTAACAATTGTAAACGTTTTTTTGTGCCATACTTTGATTACCAAAGGCCTTCCGCAACATTTTCAACGTGTCCGCACAAGAATACTCGTTCCGCAAACAAAATTTGATGCAAGTTCTTTGCTCAACAAAATCACCCATTGCAAAAATTGAAAAATTCACTTTTGGTTGTTTACAAAAACACGTGTAACTCGGAGATAATTAAACCTTTTAACAAACAGACGCTTGGCAAATATTATAGACGGTCCTACCAACCTAGGAAAAAAAATTGCCTGTCTTCCTAATACCCGGGAGTTTTAAATGACAATTTCACCTTACTTTTTTATCACAGTGGTATGTTAGAACTATAACCCAACTATAACTATAGATTAAATTAATGAATCATGTAATTCTCCTTGTCTAAGATCAGCATGTACTATTTCGAGTAGCAGCATAAAGCCGAGGTATGGCGTTTGGCTTGCCTTGTTCACTTATGCTTGGCCTCTGACTCATGATGCGTTCTTTGGAGTCGCAACGCTCGCGGGTGAGCAAAGTGTTTTTGCCGTCTTCTTAGTATGGCAGACACGCGTGATTTACATTTTCGTGTGTAACATACAGAACCGTTACGTGCACATTCTGTCACGCATCCCCGGACCCGCAGATATGCATCGCACTCATCTTCAAAGGTTGTCTCCAATGAAACTGGCAAGGCTGTGGATACTTCTGTGAGACACGGGAAGAAAAGAAGGAAAAATGCTCCCAACATTTCGAACAGAATGGAATGCGGTTCTTATTCTGAGGTGATTGCTCCAATCACAGTAGAAACTACCTTACAAATATAGAATTACTAAATTGAGTGAACCAAGGCGCCCTTTCTCAGTTTTCGGGTCCTTTCTATAACATACTAAACGTGATACAATGAATTTATTTTTAAAATTATATCAATTCAAAACCTGCATAATGTACAGTTCCAAATTGACACAGGCGTTTCCAATTTATTGTAAAATAATCCAATAAAATACTATGACAGTATATATATGAATTATGAGAAACCAGTATTTGCAAATTTTACCACACTTTCAACTAAAAAAAATGGAAATGAACTTTTCTCAAAAACCTTTTTTTTTGTTTCTAACTGGACAGTCTTCTTTTCTATGGGGCTATTTGCTGAATAAGGACGGCCACAAACATAGAGCTGCTTCTGTCACGCAAAGTAGTAAAAATTCCCAATTTTAACTAATTCGTAGGCATGAACAGTAATTGAAAACATTTTCCATATTTTACATGAATGCACATTTATTGTTATTATAGATGGGTGTAAAGATTATATGTAAACCCAATTGGCGAGATAGATGCATGTTTAGTGCAGGAATAACTATATAGTGAACCAAATTACATTTAAATCTAAATGTTTGCTATTTTTGATAGATGTTTCATGCTAATTTGTTTCTGGAAATTGGAGATTTCTCTCTATTTCGTCAATTTACATACTTTTAGTCGGCTCAAGATGAAAATAGTTTTGAGCGATACGAATATCTGCTTTCAGAAACTGAAATTGTTATTAAAGCTTTGACATGTGTATTTTACAATCTACAGCTGTCGAAAATATGATTGGAGTGATTAAACACTAAAATACACTTCTGACATGAGCCCACAATCGACAAGTATTTAATTGGTGAGTCTTAAGTTTGTTTTGGACGTACCAGGTCGTCTAGAAGTCTTACAAATATGATCCAATTTGAATTTATAAGATCGGTCGTGTTGTTTATGGTTAAAAGTATTACATGTAAATTCCAACTAATCATTCAATAAATTCATAAATATATCTGCACGTTCATTTAACTGAAATCAGTACTGTAATTACACATTCTTTTACATATAAGCAGTTGCATTGACATTAGTTGAAGTTTACTGATGAAAGTCATTCGTGATTGTTTTTTTAAGAGCATACGAATTATTTACTAACCTGGATTTGAAATTTATTGCCAATGATGTTGTCACACTTGGAAGAGATGTTTCTGGGGTATTCCATTTTATAGGGTATGAATAAAAGTAAATTCCGAGGTAGGCAGCGAGAGTCTAAACACTTTCTTAATATGGTCTAGCTATAGAAAAACAGCTGTTTGACCTTTCGCATCTGTTCAATATATAAAATAATAGATTTTTTAAAAACAAAAGGGAGTTTGGTCTGGATAAGGCAAGTTGAGGGACATGACCAGAAAATTAGAGTTAGAAGCTCATTACGAGACGCTTGTGGCTTAGTGATTACATTATTTGCTGGTGGTGAATTAGTTCCGAAGAAATTAATAACACTCTGCTATTCATCTAAATGAAATTTTAAAATTAAACTTTAATATTACATTCAGTTTGTAATATTTGGGGAATAGATTAATTTTATCACATGCGATTGTAGATGATTTCTAACTCATTTGATATTTTATTTGTTTCAAAGAAAGATTCAGGCTCTCGTCTTCTGAGACGGGTTTTTCATTTTTGATCCTGCCGAAGACAGGAGAAACTCAGTCACCAAATTTTATTATCTTTTGTCTCTTTCCTGACAAGAGTGAATGATGTGACGTAATACGATTTGGTGACAGTTGCAGCAATCTTTAGAAGTAAGAACTAAGAGATGTTTGGCCACTTCCGGGGCGGAAGGCGAGAGAACTTCCGCCGGAAGGCTGCACTTCCTGCTGGGTTGGCAAGTTTGCACCCCTTCCATATTTTTATTATTTCGGCAAATTTTTGCTTTAGTATTTTCCATTATTGTGCCCCTAAGCACGATTGCCATTATCAACATTAGAGTCATCCCAACAAAACCTTTCTTTCCGTCGTGTAGTTTCCAAAGAGGATGCACAATATAATTATGACTTTGAACTTTATTGGTAATTATTTAGTCAGCTGAAAGAAATTTTTATTCCATTTTAGTATTACCATGTGAACTTCTTAATTCTAGTCGACTGTATGCAGTTTCGCATACAAATGTCGAGGGTTATAGTTTGCTGGAAAATCCGACAGGACACATTTTAGTCACGTGTTTTTCTACTCAAAATAAATTATATACTTCAGTTTACAATTTTAAAAAAATCTTGTCAGTTTTACATATTTTGATATGTATTCAACGAAATAAATCGTGCTTATATAACTAATTTAAGTTAATTGCTAAAAAATATGAAATAATTATATAACCAAGTAGCCAAATAGCAGTCAATATAAGGTGATCATGTAAAACCCACACAATGTTTCTGGAATCCTTGTTGCTTTCGTCAGGTGATTAAAAAACGCAAGAGCCATAAGAACGACACACTGCACAAACCAGGTGACGAGCTCAAAAGGAAAGCTAAAACGAAGTTAAACTGTATAAAATGAAGTTGAATTTGTGTGTGGTTAAATTCAGGTAAAGCACAGGACCATACCAGCATGCAATCGAACTATTCAGAGTGGAGTCTGGAAGACATTTAACACTAGCATTAAGATGAGCCGAGATTCTGAGGATGTACCTACAAATCCAGATTTAGTTAACTAAGTGATGGAAATTGTAGTTAAGGTCAAGAATATTTCGGGAAGGCAAATAATATTTTAAAAACGGAACAATTGGCAGTGAATTAGTAGGTTGATGAATAAAAAGTGATCCCTCAATATAATGTACACTGTCAAGGTATATTTTTCATTCATATATTACTTTTAAAAAAATATTAGAGGTCATAATTTAAGTATTGTTGTTGATGCAATAACATTGTCTCGAGATAATTTTTTTTTGTGACAGGCTACATGAGGGTCATCCACATGGATTCCTCTCCCTCTTAATATCATAGGAAGGGAGAGCGATGTTGACAAAAGAGTTATTAGGGTCATCGAGCTGTAATTTAAGGTTCCTATCCTTGAAATCAGCATCAGGTAGGTGGAACTATCGGTACTTGACCCACGACCTTAGGATGACTTAAGGTTGTTCTTTGCCCTATTTGGACGCAGCATTCCCAAACCAGATTTGGGGTCAGCTGGCCGACTGTTCCAATGAGAACAGAAAACAACTGTTACGTATGCCCAACGTCTGGGCAGTCAAAAAAGGCCCGTGCGTCAGGTCGTATGGGAACATGAATTTGACATCCCTGGTTAGAAAAAAGAAACAGGTAAAAATCCATTGGATGGTCATTATTTCTCTGCCAGGCTCCGATTCGCAATGATAAAAATCAGGTTTAACATCTACATCCTCTTTTACTTGAAATGTAATTGCAAAGCACGCAAATAGCAAAATCTTGTCAGTCCTTTCACTTTGTTTCAAGGAAAGAGCTGCACATTATTTCGAATTTTAAAGAATACGTGTTTTCGTATTTTTTTCAGGAAAAAATTTAAAACAACAAGTTTTATCAACCAAAGCAGTCTCCAAAATACAGGTTTCCGTCAAAAAAGTATTTGAACTTGCCGAAAGTGTGTTAAAATTTAGGGGCATTGCATCTTTATTCGGTTTTAGTTTTTTATTAAAATTAATTATCGGCGCTGAGTATACTTTAACCAAATATAATTTTTTTTTAAGATTCAGAAGCCACGTCGTGGGAGGAAACGAACGTCGGCCTAGACACCATCGTTTCGTATTTTCGACTTCGTCAGTCCAGCTGTTGTCAGTTGATTTAGTTGCCAAGTGGCCTTCAAGCTAAATTATTTTATTATTAGTTTTGTGCCTCTATTATTTTATTTTATTGTTTCTGATAGTTTGTCAAGTAAATAGAATCCCGTTAGTAAAATAATAATAATAAATAATTTTCTACGTACTATGTTTGAGTCTTCCAACGAACTGAATTGTAAGATATTACCTTTTTAGAGTGTCTTCATGAACCTCCTGGTTCTCAAAATCCCCACAAATAATTCAGTACACTGCGAATCACTGCTGAATAAATCATTCGACAAAATTCTATCGAACATTAAACTTAAATATATTACTCATGAATCTCTTCCACTTAAATTTTCTGTGCGTACTTTTTTATGAAAGTTATTTGGTAATAGCTCTAAATACAATTGAAGAAACGCACAATTGTTGGAAATATTGACTGAAAATCAATTATTTAAAGATTATTCGTTAAATGAGGACACGCGTTTTACGTAACAAAAATTGATGAACTTTTTGTATATCTATTGCTCATATGAGTTTAATTTATTCTATTCATTGTCTTATCTACTACTGTCTTACCATGGCATTATCTTAAGTCGGCTCATATTGTCATGATTTAGCAGGTTTTAGGAGGCAAATAATATCCATAAAAGCATTGTTTTCGTGGTTATCTCGTGGTGTAGACGTTTTAAGTGACGCTGATAAGATAATTTTCCAGTCACATCTCACTTGAAACATTTGAAGTGATGGATTATCAGCTGCTGTGGTAAAACTGTTAATGCAATCTTATCAAATACGTATCAAGAATAATATGACGCTCCACAGCAACGTAGCAACAACTTTCAAATATAGTTACGCACATGTGCATAGTCTGAAACTATTTGCAGAATAATACATATTTATTTAACGTCTGATTCCTTTTCTAAAAATTTAATGAGAGACTTAGTGAAATGTTGCTACAACTAATAACTTATCAAGAATAAGATAAAATAGCCGAATACAGTCAAAAGAAGTGGTGTTATAAATACCGCACTATGATTCGGAAATCCTCGTTCCTTTTTTCAGGTTCTAAGAAAACAAAAACACAAGTTCCAAGAGCGACACAACTGCACAATTCAGTTAACAAACTCAAAAGCCTTTTTATTATATTTTTAATTCTAATAACTTATCATTGTTATGTTGATGTTAATTTTTGTAGTGTTCTTTATAACTGCTGTATAGATGAAATATTAATTATGTTCTACAGTTATAATCCGCATTTACAGTGTACTTATGAGTGTGAACAAAATTATTTTATTAGTTTTCTAGAGGTCTCTCTTTCACGTCAAATCATAGTCTAAATTAGAATTGATACCATAAATCTACTTGTTCAGGTCGCGTTCTGAATTTTGTATCGGATCATCGTATCAGAAACGAGCAATAGTATACACTTTAGTAGAGAAAGCTGTTTTATTATCTGATAATGTATATCATTTGGAAAACCGTAATTGTTAAAATTATTGATGGAAGGTTACTGTATTTCTGAGGTTTGTGTTAAAATTATTTTACTGGACAACCCCTATCCTCTTGATTGAATATATTGTAATGCCAATTAGGCCATTAATTGTTTGGACGTAAAATTTGAATTGTTTGATAAATCCATTATAGCGGTCTGATCGAACAAAGCAACAATGGGAGAAGCAAGCTCACTTTGCTTTGTCGAAAAGTCAAAAATGGCGTATGCGCGCTAAAACTCGAGAGAACTAGGAGTCAGTTGCCGGAAAAACATCGTGAGTAGCAGAACAAGTAATATAATTTGGGCAGAGACTAGACATCGTCAATGTATAACTAGTTAAAGTTGTAATTTAATACGAAGAAAACATTCACGCCGCAATTATTGCAGCGTAAATATTGAAAAGTAAGAGCAGTTTAAGTCTATCAGCAGCCAGGAAAGGAGGTAGTTTACGTCTATAGCCAGCCAGGAAAGGAAGTCAGTTTTTTTTACGTCTACAGCCAGGAGCTAAGGAAAAGTTAGTTCGCTCCGAAAGAATAAACAGTTAAAATAAATCTTCAAGGAGCTACGTTACAGTTTAAGTCCAATTCTGTAAAAGACTAATAAATCTACAAATCATAGGGTTCCGGTAAGGCAAGCAGACATCAGATAGCTGACATTCAGGAGGATCATCCGAGTTCCTGGGAGCCTATCAATTTTGACTTCAATAGTGTAAAATCTGTGAGTCGACATTTTATAATCGGTGTATAATTTTGCAATAGTGTTCTTCCGAAACCAAAAAGAATGCTGGTACCAGCTGGACACTACGTAAGTAACAAAACCAAAACTAATGATTAATTGTAAGCTTTAATTAAAGGATAAAGTCAGATTTCGTTCTCTTTTAAATTTTCAATCAGAGTTAATTTCTTTACTTTTATATTTCTTTCTATCGACATATTGTTTAGGTAAACTGTGAACTGTTTGTTAATAAGATTTTTAAATCAATTTGTTGTGTCCATTATCAAACCCAGTAGAGGCCCGGAGAGAGAAAGATCTCAAATTTTGTTGTAATTATCTTTATTGACACAAAATAAATAAATTGTTGTTTGTTAATTTGATTATTATTTCATTTAATTAACGCCTTCCATTTAATTATTACCTAAACGGCGCTTCTCGTGAGGTAAATTCTTCAAATTCTTTAAATATAAATTAAATAAAGCTCATTTTTTAATTATTACATTTTGGCTTCAACGTGGGGGAAAATAAATTAAGACAATTAGTTGTTTATTACAATATATAATAACATGTTAACCATGTTTTAACTTTTCACCCCCGTTCACTCCTTGGGAGTTTCCTAACGCTTCGAAAAACCAACAGAAACCTTCGTGGGGGTGCGCACAACAACTCACTTAAGTTTCATCGCAATCGGATGAATGGCATAGGAGCGTATAGGAGGCACGCAGACATGCATTAATTTTTATATATAGAAAGATGAAACACCTCAATTTAATTGTTTGAAGAGTAAATAAACATACCCAATATTCTCTGGTACATTCATTTAGTTTCTTACAGAAAGTTACACACTTACTAAAAGTTATAACGTTATAATCCACGCAGTGGTCGCGATCGCATTCGAGATCGTAGTGGATATAAAATATGTAGAATCCTTTCATTTCTATCATTTAGTGTATGGGAGTTGTTCTTAGCTTTTGCCTTTATGGAGAGACGGAGGGGGCTTCCTTCGGGTATACCTTTCTTTCTCTCCCCCTCCCCTTTCAACTGTTTTGAGAGGTGTATGGGAATATGATATGAGTTGTTCTCTGTTCCCATTGGAACATTCAGCCAGCTGCCTCTTTAACTGGTCGAGGTACAGAGAAGGGGATGCTGCGTCCCCACAGCAAACCCCTCTCTCGCCATCGGAATGGCTTGGGACAAGTACCAAGCGGCCGACTTAACAGATGCAGGTTTTCTAGGGTCTGTCCTGCATCACTTTTAGGCGAATGCCGGGTAGGATCCTTAAATTATAGCCCCTTACAAATCTCCTCCTGTGCTATTAAAAGGGAGTTGCCACCACGAGTATTATCCTCATGTAGTCTGATTCTTTTTTAAAAAAAATCCTTTAATTTCTATGACAAGAGGCCCGAGCTCGAATTCGACTAAAACATCTATCAGAGAATGTGAAAGATGATATTATTTCGTTTACATGTGCTTCTCATTGTCTCTACCAGTAGTCCTCTACGAGCAACTAGTGACGCGATTTCGTTGCTGAACTCTACTTTAGAAAATACATCTTACATGTTGATTGCTGCAGCCATATCTTTGTCAGTTAATTAAGCCCAAACGTCAGGTATTCTATTAATTCCAAGTCTTTATAATATTTTTATGTCAATTTTGAGCCTGATACGTTCACCTTATCCCTGTTACCAACGACCTTGTAACTTTCGCGCTTTATTTTCGCGCGCCCGCGCCTCCGAAACAAGGACAGACAGTTTGCGATTTCTGAACTGAGTTTATTCTGTGTGTATATATATATATACATATTTTATTGGTTTTTGCGATATATATCCAAAATCAGATAATATTTTCAAGATTTGTAGATCGTTCGTATCAGTATAATTATAGTATAATGTTACAAAATGTCAACAAATTTCAAATCTAGTATAATTACGTAATTATCTCAAAGACTATGAGCGTCAAAAGAAAATTGACAGGTCAAATTTCACAAGAAACTTAACAAATAAGTCGCCAGAAGCAGTGCACGTGAGAATTTCTAGTGATAAGCGTCAGTCTTTGTTAAATAATTTTCTCCTATACAGCTTAAGATTCATATCTGATCTTACGGAATACGATGTCATGAAACATTCAATCACAAAACTTTATCTAGATAGCATGTGTTGCCGTAATCAATTGCGCTCCGTGTGATAATTTCTATCTGAGCAGCGTTTTCAATTTGATACGTCAGCTTTCTAATATTTACAAAAATTGTCATAAACGTGACTTTTAATTGCGTCAATATCAGACATCATAATATTTTAACAGAGTAAATTTTTGTGCTGTAGCCTTGTTTTATTTATTTAAGAAAAGTAATAATGGAATTTACGATTGACGGATATTTATGAGAAAATTCATAAAGTAGAGGTTGGGGATGAACACCCTAGACTTTCTTTCATATGAATATGTTTTCATGATCAGATTTTTATGTTCACTTGAAGAATTATGGCGAGTGAGCTGCTTAGTTTCCGTTTTACGTATTTTAGCTGACAAACGTCGATCTGCTTACTGTTTGCTCCTAAGTGCAGAGGTAATTTCCTGTCTCAGACATCTGTGAAACACTATACTGTGTAAACGCAATTGTACATCGTGAGCGCTCTTTCTCCTCTCTCTCTCTCTCTCTCTCTCTCTCTCTCTCTGTCTCTCTCTCTGGCCCTCGATGAAAGTAAACAACGGAATACAGCAACGCGCTGGCAACACCGCCGCCGCCGCCGTTGACGTCAGGGCGCATGACGTCACGCGCGCCTCGTGTAGTAATCGTTGTTCGTGCAGCGACCAACGTGCGACGTTGCCGCGCCGAGTTGGCGGTGTTGACACGTTTCCGGCAAGGTTAAATAGCTGATAGCTCGACCCACACGTCGTTCTACGTGGAGCAAATTAAAAATTTACACATGCTTGAATCTATTCACCGTCAAGCCGAAACTACTATAATTTTTTTGTTCTATACATTAGAATTTTAACAAATTTGTATTTTATCTAATAGAAAATTGTGTAACCTATAGAAAACGAAGAAAGAGCGGACCGGAAACACCCGTGGGGGGGGGGGGGCATCAATCAATAAAATAACATTCATAACTCTTCATTTTTATGGACGCAGACACCACTTTCATCTTTCTGTATAATGCTAAATATTTCTAGGTTTTGTTTTCCATTGAACTAATCAAAAGTTTGTCCCTTTATCATGTCCGTACCGCTGTTCTACTATGTTGACTAGATATTGCGATGTAACCTTCCCATTACAATCCACCTTAAACTTTTACGATCTGATTGTGTGATTCCTTCCTAACGTAGGTCTTTCCAATGACGTACATTTTATGCATTGTCGGCGGTTCACCTTTCGTGGCCTGATACATAAATTCGTAAGATTTGCTTCAATACCTATTTACAGCCTTTCAATAACTTCTGAATAGGTAGTTTTATGATTCTGTTACTCTATTTCTAAGGCTTCTTATGTAAATAAAATATTAAAGCGTTGATAACAGAAAACTCCATTAGTCGAGCTTCTTGCCAGGGGATGTACACTTTTGTGTATTTATATGTCTGTTGGCCCAGTTGTCCGTTTGCAGTTGCGAGCCCGCCCTATCCCCTTGAAGTGGCGACGGTCGGAGACTCCGAGCACTCGAGCAGTGGCCCCGGCGGGTCGATAGTGCCTGGCTGCAGGGAAATCAATGGCGCACGCTCCTACCTACCAGAAAATCCACCTG
This sequence comes from Zhengitettix transpicula, assembly GCA_037074705.1. Taxonomy (NCBI): domain Eukaryota; kingdom Metazoa; phylum Arthropoda; class Insecta; order Orthoptera; family Tetrigidae; genus Zhengitettix; species Zhengitettix transpicula. The sequence continues at coordinate 147,277,057 of CM073591.1, read as the reverse complement.
CTGCACGTGCAGTCTGCTTCACGACTTTTTGCTTTGCTTATGAGTAATGTTTCCTCGTTAAACAATAGTAACAACTAATTTCACACTACAGCTGAGAAAGAAGACGACAATGGTTATAAATTTCCTAGCTATCAAGTAATGCACTAGGCTAGGCCTTTTTATCGATTTGTAAAACTTCCCATTAACACTGTTATTACAATTAGTATATTTAGTCTCGAAACGATCTATGAAGATCTCCGAACGGGGCCATTTGTAAAGAAGTGAAAAGTTGCAAGCAGAAAATGTAACGAAACTGTCGACCGATGTACCATCACATTTTCCCCGTTAACACCAAAACCCGGTGTTCAAGACTTTCAGTCATAGTCTCAACTATTTTTTTCAGTAAAAATAAGAATACAATGCTATGAAGGCCACACAAAGCTAAAACGGTTATATAAGGTTCATGAAACACAAATTCTCCAAGTGAAGCCTGCGACAGGATTCTCTCGCAGGCAGAACCTTGTAGGAGAGATACGAAGGGGCTACCTTTAGGGATGCCTTTTCCTCTCCTTTTTTGAACTAAGGTTCCCACAAGCCGAGGAGCCTCGGCCTGTTCTGAGAGGTGTATGTTCCGGGGTCACAGACCTTGGGCATACGGTAAGAGTTGTCCGCTATTCCCATTCGAATAGTCGGCCAGCTGCCTCGTAAACTGGTCGAGGCACGGAGAAGGGAATGCTGCGTCCCCACAGCAAACTTCTCTCCCGCTATCGGAAGGGCGTGGGACAAGCACCCAATGCCCGACCTTCCTGATGCAGGTTTTTCTAGGGTTTTACCTGCATTACTTTTAGGCGAATGCCGAGTAGGATCCTTAAAATATAGCCCGGGGGCCCTACTTAACCCTTGGCTATCTTCGTCTACCCTTCCGCATCCCCCCTTTCAAATCCCTTCCTATGCTATTAAAGGCGAGTTGCCACTATGAGGATTACCCTCAATAGCCTGTTACTCTAAAAAAATAAATTCAATTTCTTTTGAGGTGTAGACAGGCTATGTATAGGGTAATCCACATAGTGGCAACTCGCCTTTAATAGCATACGAAGGGATTAGAAAGGGACTATTGGAATAGTCGGCCAGCTGCCTCCTAAACCGGTCAAGGCACGGCGAGGGGAAAGCTGCGACCCCACAGCAAACCCCTCTTCCACCATCGGAAGGATGTGGGACAATTACCCAATGCCCGACCTACCTGGTGCAGGTTTTCTAGGGTTTGTCCTCCATTACTTTTAGGCGAATGCCGCGTAGGATCCTTAAACTATAGCCCGGGGGCCCTAGTTAACCCTTGGCTACCTTCCTCTACGCTTCCGCATTCCCCCTTTCAAATCCCTTCCTATGCTATTAAAGGGGAGTTGCCCAACGTGGATTACCCTCAAGTAGCCTGTTGCCCTAAAAATAAAAATAAAAAAATTCTCCAACACACAGTTTTTTGTAAACTTCCATCGTTGGTCGAACACATGTAATGATGCCGAACGGTCCGTTACGTCGGAGTCGTTATAGTTTGTGATACACTGCCTGTTTTTTCTTTGTATCTTCAACTCACTACTTCCACACTTACATCATTGTTGAGGTATCATGTCGTACATGAGTTGCAAAATGGCGACACGTAAACCCGACGGACGATAGTGAATCTAAGCGAAAGGTTTATAGGCTGTTGACTAACAGGCTTCTTGTCTTGATCCTCTACAGCCCTCGATTTATGGGCGTAACACGACAGTCCGCTTTCATTTCGAAATTCGAAACACTTGTTGTCGTATGTTAGTTGTGTTTACGGGAAAATTCACATTCCTATCAATCTGTCGCTCGTTTTATGGACAGGATGTATTTTAAGTTTGGTGCATAGTTTCGTGGTATTTACGACACATCGATTTGTAATTCTAGCTCACATGATTTATTTTATATCTCTAAAATTACTTAATTTAGAATCGATTAAGTTGTATATATTTGACCGAACTCCAAATGCCACAGCTCAAAACATATGCTAATTAATTTAATGGATGGCTTTGCAAATTCAATGTTTTATTACTGCTGCAAAATAACTTATGCTGACCCATAAAGCTATTGTTTTATAATCATTATATATCATCAATGTGTTCTTGATAAATCGAAGTAACCGATCTGAAGCGTATGAATGATTTACTGCACTAGATAAATAATTTATACTGACCCATAAAACTACTATTTTCTAATCATTATATATCACCAATGTTTGTTTTGATTAATTGAAGTAGGCGATCTGAAGCGTATGAATTATTTACTGCACTAGATAAATAATTTAAGAATGGAAATACGAACCGTAAATATTTAATATGCTATTCTTATTGGTAGGGTATTTTATTCATAAGGTTAACTGATATAAAAAGTAAAAGAATTTAACTGATTTAGAAATAATAATTTCATATCAAAAGCAAAATGAAAAATCGGCAAATTGTGCTGTGAACCGAAACGTGGCTAAAAATTCTTATTTAACATTCTAAGAAAATTAATATTCTGGCAATTGCGATACTTGATATCACAAAATTTTGTAACGATATCGTGCAAGCGAAGGTCGTTTTGTTGTTGAGGTCGGTGTGGTGGTGGATCAGGATGCTCGCTGTAGGCTTCGGTGGGCGGTTGACAGCCGCAGAGGACATCACTGGCAAGTGTTGTCGTCCACTTCATGAAGTCCTCTGAGACTTTAAAAACTGTCATTCCACGGTTATGACTAGGACCAGACTGCCCTGGGTCCCGACTTAGACTCGAAACTTTCTGGATCGCAACTTGCGCCCGAATGCCATGATTTTCTCTAACCTCCTGCGATTTTGGCTCTGGACATTCCAAAATTCCCCATCCATTTCAAAACTTCCAATCACTTTCATTGGTCGCCCTCTGTCAAAATGGGAACCAATTAAATCTACTACATCTTCCGCTGAACAAAATTATTTTCTTGGCCATATGTTTCCCATTTTGAATGCCCTCTGCTCAAGTGACGCTTCCGGGACACTTAATTTGTTCTGAATTATAATTTTATACGTCACTGGGTAGCTGTCAAGTGAGATTCTTCTAACCTTAACCATGCTTGCTCTCAACACATTTTTTTGACCTTAGCTTTGTCCGTGGTACCTTCTTTCTTTGTTCCAAAGGGACAGGGAAGACCTACGTGCAGTAGCCGGCCCGAATGTCAAACGACTTAGCCTTCAAAAGAACTCCGCGTAAATACTATACATTACATTTTAGCAGGGTTGAGTAGGAATATCATCTGCAAAAATGAGAGATATTCAGAAAAAACAAAAGAATCTTCAATCAAAGCTCAGCCATAAAGGCAATGAAATTGAATCAAGTATCAGGATGGAATCGAACCCTGGTCTCTAGTCCGGTACGAGACTTTCCCATCCAGCACTAGAGCATGGCTTCACCTACAATTCATTGGATCACAATATTCGTGGCCGAACTGTCGGTCTGGATGAAGATGGATATTAATGTGAATTGGCGGTGTAATGCATTAATTCAGAAAAAGCAGGAGGCTCAATCGAAGCTCATCCATTTAGGCTATGAAATTGAATTAACTTTTTTTAGGATAACAGGCTACATGAGGGTAATCCACATGGTGGCAACTCCCCTTTAATAGCATAGGAAGGGATTTTAAAGGGGGTAGCCAAGGGTTAACTAGGGCCCCCGGGCTATAGTTTAAGGATCCTACCCGGCATTCGCCTAAAAGTAATGGAGGACAAACCCTAGAAAACCTGCACCAGGTAGGTCGGGCATTGGGTAATTGTCCCACATCCTTCCGATGGTGGAAGAGGGGTTTGCTGTGGGGCCGCAGCTTTCCCCTCGCCGTCCCTTGACCGGTTTAGGAGGCAGCTGGCCGACTATTCCAATAGTCCCTTTCTAATCCCTTCGTATGCTATTAAAGGCGAGTTGCCACTATGTGGATTTCCCTATACATAGCCTGTCTACACCTCAAAAGAAATTGAATTAATTTTTTTAGTGTAACAGGCTATTGAGGGTAATCCTCATAGTGGCAATTCGCCTTTAATAGCATAGGAAGGGATTTGAAAGGGGGGATGCGGAAGGGTAGACGAAGGTAGCCAAGGGTTAAGTAGGGCCCCCGGGCTATAGTTTAAGGATCCTACCCGGCATTCGCCTAAAAGTAATGCAGGTAAAACCCTAGAAAAACTGCATCAGGTAAGTCTGGCATTGGGTACTTGTCCCACGGCCTTCCGATAGCGGGAGAAGTGTTTGCTGTGGGGACGCAGCATTCCCTTCTCCGTACCTCGACCAGTTTAGGAGTCCGCTGGGAAGGTTTCAGAAGGAAAAAATCTCGATCGAACTGGAATTTGACTGCGAGTGCAGATATTAGAAATGAGAGATATATAAAATATGTCATAATTAATTGTTATTTAAATGCCATAGTTCGTAAAAAGACTATTGTAACTGAAATTTTGAGAACACGAATATTGTTTTCTGCTTACATCACATGCAATAAAGGCACAGAAGCTACTTTTAGTTTTTTTATGACTACATGGAGATAAATCCACGTACTGTTCGACGATATTAATAGATCATCCCGTTGCTCTGGGCTTTAAATAAAGAAAAGTGATATTCAGTGTTATTTAAAGAATACATATTGGAAACATTTCTAATATCTGTGATTTTCTTATATTTAAATCATTGCATAATAACTATTTTTTTACACTTAATTTCCTTTATTTCGCTGTTTATGCTTTGTGGTTAGGTTACTTGTAAAACATGTGCTAAGCAGATAATTGTTTGTTTTAAAAGCAAGTATTTTTTTTTCTTTTGCGATAGAACTGCAGGGAATCCTTAGCGCAGACCAGGACTTTATGTCAATTCACTGGGCCTCTTTGCGTCGGAATTCATACTTTTTAAAATATTCGTTGATGATTTTTATATGATCCATCAGTTTACCTTTGCCCTAGACCAGCCTGTTCATTGTACTGTATCTGTTATATCTGACCATCTTAATTATCTATATGCTGTGATCACATTTCCTTTTTTCAGTTCTTGCCTCCATCTGCAACTTCCATCTCTGACTTTTAAACCTGAATGTGTGTGCCATCACCAACGAGGCTCATCTTGTCATTGTGCTCGAAGGATTTCTTCCGGAGCTGATATTTTATAAAACTTTCCCGTTCATGACAAGTTCATTCATGTTACTTTTTATCATAAAGTTTATTTGTACGTATTAACTTGCTTTCGCAACGAATGCAGCTGGGCTTGAGAAGATATTCTTTGACCTCGCGCTCTTATGTTAAGAATAAAACATTCACAAAAAATTCCAGTATTAAAATCATCTCGTCTTTAATTCAAAATTCAGTTAAATCTAAACTCCGGAGTAACATATTATAAACATAAATTATAAGATTTCTTCATGATTGTTTTTAACCCAGAATTTTGACTTACGCTCTAAGAAATGTCATTTAATCCTCTGTTGTCATTTACGTCTTTCACTAGTGCTGATAGCCTTCTAAACAATAGTTCAACAGAGATAATTTATGGAGATATTAAAAACTAAAATTTTACGTAACCTTTATACGACTATTATATTTTGGCTGAAAGAGTCGACGGTGTATACTATTATTTTTTTTGGCCTTTCTTTTATTTAACGTCTTTATAAGTCGTTCTTGTACTATTAATGTTTGTGTACCTTTTTTATCTATTTGCACTATCTATAAGATTATTTTCTACCCTATTCTGGAGAACAAATAATTTTGTTTACCTACTAATATTATACTCCGTAAAATGTAAACTACATTGGGCAAACTCCCAAGTATAATCTTTGTCAAATGGTCCATAGCAATTAAATATGTTTTGAAGTCGTTTACCGATGTAAAGAAAGTACATACATATTGTACGGTTGTAGGGTACCGTCCATTGGCGGTTCTCCAGCCTTAGTCTTTTCAGTCTCCTCACTGCAGGCTGTTGGGAGTAGAGGTCAGCAATGAGTTCGTTGGCGTGATTTAGCGTCGGTTTTTTTGTTTTTAGTAGCATAATTGGAGATGCACTAAACCAGCAAACACCCATATCATGCAGTCTCTATGCGTACTCTAAGGTAATTTTTCCATTAGCCGAGATGAAGGATGGCAATTCTATATCGCGAATAATCTGTATAACAAAGAAAGTTTAATAGACTCCGTCCGTTCGTTTTCTTGTGAAAAGCGAACACACATAGAGGAATCCAGATCACATAGGTATCCGATCCCCTGATGCATGAAGAATAAACTAAAATTACTTTTCTAATTCATGTGCAGAAAACAGCTATTATTTTATTTATACAGATTCTATGTATTAGAGTTTATTATAAAAATGCTTTATTTTTTTAATTTCCAATGAGAATTTTTCGCCTCTAAAACTACCACTTTAGTCTTAAGTGAAAATTCAAATAAATTCTCTTCGAGTGGCAAATTTAGCCTTAATTGTACTGCCCGTAATTAATCCGTTTATACACATCGCTGTAATATACCTTGTGGAATGCAATTAACTTTAGGACCTAGAAAGTAATTTATCCTAGCTGTACGGATCCTTTGATAATGACTTAACTTTCTGTCAACCATGTAATATTATTTATGCCATAGAAGTATTTTATAATTTTAGTAAGAATTGTAAAGCGTCCATCTGCTTTGTTTTACACGTTTCTGAGTTTTTAGTATTTGATTCCATTGAACCTCTTGTTTTATTGAATCGGGCACACATTTATCACGCTCCTCGGGGTCATGTGTTAGTGACATTTAAGCAATGGTTGTTGATAGATCACAAATAGTCCGCAGTATCAGTAGCACATGAACATCACGTGAGACAGGAATGGAATCGTGGGGTCATAAATCTCGGTGTCTTGACGAAGGTGTTTGGCAGAAACTGATCGTCGTTTGTATGTATGTATTATACAAATGGGATAGTTGCCCAGGGGTGCTTTGGAAATGAAAAAATATAAATCCTTACAATATTAATATGTAATATTTCTATGTCTTCTCTTCACATCACTGCTTTTAGTCTAAGCATCCGTCCATTGCTTTCTACGTTTAACTTTGTAAACATGTCCCTATTACTCATAAATGTAGCCTCACTAATTGTACCCTGTGGTTTATAATCCGTGTACAATTTAGACAACGTAGAGCCGAACATTCGTGTCCTATTTTTCTATGTTTCCCACGTCTGCTCAGCAGATTACCGCTTGCTGGACCGTGTTAGACATTTCGTTGTTAGCTTTTAAACTCTTTCCAATGCTTATACATGTGTTTACTAATACGGGTCCTATTCCATTGTGTAGGCAAGTTAACGAATTCTTTGGCTGGCTTTCTTTAATATCCTCATGACAATGTGAAATAAGTTCCGTGACTTCCTATAGTCAGATTAAAATTAGGAGGCATTTTAGGTTTTCTCGCGGAAGAAGGCGCTGATGCCACATACACATGCTCGCAAATTGACTTCGTGTACAGCTTTCTGAAATATTTAAATACACTGTGATTGTTCGGCGCCGGCCTGCTGTGGTGTCGTGGCCAGCGTCATTGCCTCGCATCACAGAGGTCCCGGGTTCGAATCCCGGCATTGGCGTGGATGTTTGTAGTCGTCCTGGTCAAGAAAACTGGGGTTAAGGCTGTGGGTGAATCGACACACTAACCAGGTGTCACTCCTAAATCCAGAATGTGTCATGTAAGATGACAGTCTGGCAGCCGTCTCGGTAGGCCAAGGCCCTTCGGGGCTGTCGAGCCAAGGAGTTAGTGATTGTTCGGCAACGCTGCTTGCCCCTCCCTTGATTTTAAGCTTTATGATTGGCGGATTCAGTGTTACACCCCTCGCAGGAAATTGGAGCCAAGTTCCTTTTTAATTGCACTATAGTTACGAAAGTCTCGCGAATCATATGCGCGGGAGCTCGTAAAGCAAAGAAATGAAAAGAAAACAGGTTCGGTAACAAAATGCAGAAGGAAGCATTTGTATTTTGAACAAGTAAAATTTTTGGGCAGAACTACGATAATTTCGATCTGTACGAAAGGGAAGAAAATACGACTGATTGTGAATTTCGATCTGTACGAAAGGGAAGAAAATGAGACTGATTGTGATTTAGTTGATGATGGTAATACTGACAAAAAGAAAAGGAAATGAGACTGATTGTGATTTAGTTGATGATGGTAATACTGACAAAAAGAAAAGGAAATGATAATGACACGATAACGTTATCCAGATGATTTAAAATGAAAAAAAATACGTCTGATTGAAAATAATAATAAGAAAGATAGCCAATTTGAGACAAAATAAGGATAATATAAATAGCACACAACATTTCTGGGATTCTTGTTCCTTTCATCAGTTGCGAAGAAGATCCTAGAGCCACAGAATTGCTTTAGTCAGTTGACAAACCTCAAAAGCGACGAAAACGAAACGACAATGGGAGAGCCGATGATGAATTGTTGGACATACCCTAGAAGTATTATTGTCAACAAGAGAGAGGACTTCATAAATGTGACGATAATGAAGATAAGTTATTTCTTGTCTCAATGCAAGGACTTAAAAGCACAATACCTGATCAGGTGAAGCTTCACGTGAAAGCCCAGATACCTGGGGTCATACCTTTATCTAAGCAAGCGGTGTATGCATCTGCCAACACACCACATGGGTTTCCATTGCAACATTATAAGGCGCCGCGATTTCGATTCCTTCATAACGTCCCTTAAGAATTGAAGTACCAACAATCACTACATTTGGAGCGATGGCATCAAGAAACGCCTGCGATGAATATATCCCTCAGTGTACAACCGCCCAGAACTAATAATGAGCAAACCCAGAACACAGATTTCAGTTGGGAAGAATCACTAAACGCTCAAAGTCCAAATGATGCGGCATCAAACATCAGTGAATTATCGGCTGACGTTTTTTAAAAGCATTATTGTTATCTGTTATTAATACTTTGTGCGTTTGATTAGTTAACATCCTTAAATTACCTTTAACTTTTCAAATTAATGCATTGGTATTATAACGCATATATTAGTGAATATTTGAACAGTACTTTTAGGTTTTTATTTTGTAGTATATCCCTTTAACTTTTCAAATTAATGCATTGGTATTATAACGCAGATATTAGTGAATATTTGAACAGTACTTTTACGTTTTTATTTTGTAGTATATATAACAAGATCACTTGAGCAAGTAACAGATAAGTACAAATAATTGTAATAAAGTCATAATTAATAATACTTATTTACCTTAGAGCAGCGTTTCCCAACCTTTTTCTTACCATGCCTCACCTAAGAGTTCTAATGGATATTATTTATATTCCAAAGTTGAAGTTCCCTAAATAAGCCTTTTGTATCACGTTTCTTCTATAATAATAATAATTCTGTGCATAAACAAAGTAATTATTTTTTTTAATCTGAGATTGTTAATCCTATCCAAATGTACAGCCACGACGCCCATTCGTGATTTTGTATGAATTTAATTACCTGCTTCACTTAACCCGCCGAGTTGGCGCTAGACTACAATAGACAACCACTTAGCGCATGTCATAGCAATTGTCCAATATAATACGTACTATTCCTTCACTAGGCATAGTAAACAATACTCTCCGAATAAATTGTCATTTATATTACTCCATATTCTATATGCACAAAACTTACCAAATGTTTATTTCAAATTGAGATACCAACAATTTTCCTTTTGTACAAATTAAATTAGAGCTGGCGATTTTTAAACTGTAGACGAGCTCATTTTCAAATTGCTCCACTGATCATTCAAATTGCCCCCATGTGGATTGTTGGACCCACGTTGAGAAACACCCCTGTCAGCCAAAGCCAGTTTTTCAGCTAGAGGTGTATCCTGCCACACCACAGTGTATTGTTTCCTTGTACCAATTGCAATGCCAAGAGAATGTCGCTTTTGACATGCGATAATACAAAAAAAGTATCATTCTGGAGCCAATCGTCGAGTAAAGTATAAAACAAACCTCGGTTTTGCTTTTCTTTCAACTGAAGTATTAAAAAACCGTCTTTTCGATTTTGATACTGACCGGTAGTTATAAACACGAACGAAACTTTTCATCGTCACTCTCGAACGCTAGTGGCGCCACGTGTGTGTAGCACCACTTTCCTAATTTTGGAGTCAATCTTCTGACTCCCTAAAAGGGAGCGAGTGAGCGACAGTGTCGATTGATACAATATTAAGTTCGCAAGTAACTAACTACTCAGAGCACTGCTTCAGGAAAAAAAGTTATTTTTATCAGATCTGTATATGAAGTTATTTATTATATATAACAAATAATATTCCTTCCGCTTGGAATCCTCTAATTGGAATCAAATTAAGCAAAAGGATTCTTTTACACTTAGCTTCAAAGGTGTCTGGTAATCCACGAAAGTTCCACTACCCAAAAATGCGTCGATTTAGAAATACACATATCTTCTGTAGTAGAAAAATTAAATCGCTATGGCAGTGTTGATATTTATATTAAGTATTCGTATTAAATTAAATTATTTCGTTTTCATATATATATATATATATTGTAACAATTGAAAATGGAAGTTTTAATTAATTTAATTTGCCCCATGTTAAAACGCCAAAATGTAATACTAAAAAATTGAATGCTTTTATTAAATGAAATAATAAAAAATTAACAAACAAAATATTTATTTATGTTGTGGCAATAAAGATAATTACAACAAAATTTGAGATCTTTCTCTCTCTCAGGGCCTCTACTGGGTTTGGTAATGGACGCAACAAATTGATTTAAAAATCTTATTAACAAACCGTTCACAATTTACCTAAACAATACGTCGATAGAAAGAAATTTAAATGTAAAGAAATTAACTTTTATTGACAATTAAAAGAGAACGAAATCTGACCTTATCCTCTAATTAGCGTTTACAATTAATCATTAGCTTTGGTTTTGTTACTTACGTAGTGTCCATCTGGTACCAGCATTCTTTTTGGTTTCGGAAGTACACTATGGCAAACTTTTACACTGATTCTAAAATGTCGACTCACAGATTTTACACTAATAAAGCCAAAATTGATAGGCTCACAGGAAATCGAATGATTCTCCTTTTTGTCAGCTATCTGATGTCTGCTTGGCTTATACGAATCCTATGATTCGCAGATTTGTTAGTCTTTTACCGCTTTGGACTTCCTTTCCTGGCTGGCTACAGCCGTAAAACTGCACTCCTTTCCTGGCTGCTGATAGACGTAAAACTGCTAACTTAGCGATATTTACGGGGTAATACTTCCGTGAATGTTTTTACTTTGTCTTAAATTCCCAACTTTGTTTAATAATACATTAACGATGGCCTGTCTCTGCTCTAGTATTATTCGTTCCGTCCTCTGAAATGTCCCGCCACCAACTAACTCCTAGTGCTCACGAGTTTTAGCGCGCATACGCCATTTTTGACTTTTCGACAAAGCGGCTGAGCTTGCTTTTCCCTTGTCGCTTTGTTCGATCAGACCGCTATAATGGATTTATAAAACAATTCAAAATTTATGTCCAAACAATTAATGGCCTAATTAATTGGCATTACTGTATATATTGTAATAATTTAAAATAAAAGACTGATGGCTGTGGCTGAATAAAAATAACTATGTAAAAACAATTAAACAAAATTTATTCTTTGAAGTTATATACACAATATAAAAAATTACACAATATTATTTAAAATCTCAGGGTCTTTACTGGGTTTGATAAATGGGTGAAAATAATTTAAATTTACTAACAAAACAATTAAAGAAAAGAAATAATTGAAGAACGATCTGACGTATCTTAATGAAATGGTTTACAAATAAATTTATAGTTCTTTTACTTACGGCCGACCAGGTCTCAATTTTGGGGTTTTCTGTGCACACGTTTTTGGGGATATCACTGAATTTAAATTCGTTACAAAACACTTGTCGAAACTTTTGGGTCTCTCTTCTGGAAACTGGAAACTGCAACTCCTTCCGGATTAATGGGTGGACAGATTGTTACAAATTATCTCTCTGTGGAATTGATGACGGTCACGGTACTTATAGATTTTTATCGTGGCGTGATTTATTAGGTTACTCCTTGTAACTGTTCGACGAATTTTACTGTCTAAAACTTTTTACTCAAATTTTACTTGTAACCTTTCCGGCTAGATCTATCTGCCTGCCATGCTGTTCGCCGTCCGACTGTGTCTGTTCGTCTCGTAAATTTGTACTGCGTATATCTCAACAATGGTTCTATTGACTCGCCGCCCGCTTTGTCGCGGTGTATGCTTTATATAGTCTAATAATGAGTCCTTTACTTTGCAATTATAACAATGGATTAATTACTAATTACTACAATATATATATATTGTAGTAAATGCATTTTAAATTCTAAGTTAAAACGTGCCACCACGTTGAGGTGCCAAAATGTAGTAATTACATTTAAATTACAATTAAATTTCATGTTAATTTGCCCCACGTTGAGGTGTCAAAATGTACTAATTACTTTTAAATGATTAAAATAAGCCTCATGTTGGAGCACAAAAATGTAATAAATATAATATTAATTTAAATTAAATCGCAAGTTGAGGCACCAAAAGTAATATTCAAAATTAAATGCGATTTTATGTAAGCAAATTAAAAGTTAAAATGATTGGCTTTTAAATAAAAAAAACAGTTTAAAATATACAACAAAGTTAATTTATTATCACCATTGAAATTATGTTACATGTTGATAAAATTTCCACGGCTTGATTTCACGGCCGACTATTGGGCCTGCAATAAAGAATGTTACGAGAATTATAAATTTACAAAGTGAGAAATTCTTAATTTTAAAAATCAGTGAAATTTGAAATCTGACGATAAATATCATTTACATTTTGGTTTACAGATAATAAATTCTTTAATTTACATTACCGTTGTGCTGTGCAAAAAATGGGTCTCTTCCTAACTCTATTATTGCACAGGCCATGTTTCACTGATTCTACTTGTGGCCAAATGCGTATATGTTCTGACATTAGTAAGCTGAGTTTCCACTCAAACAGTAATCTTTTATCCGCCCCCTCGGATCATTTAATAGACGAATGCCGGCCCGTCTGCCACTGTATTTGTAGAATTAAATTCTTTATCATTAGTTCTGATAATCGTTTTATAACACTTAAATTACGCAGTCCAAACAGGGAGCTGATAAGCGACTTGCCAGGACTCGTGAGTAATTTACTCAGAAAGTTCCGTATCTCACGGGTCCGGCCTTGATCAATTGTAGGGGGATTAATTAATAAGAACAAATGATTCCCTTTTAAAAAACAATTTAATTGACAACAGGTTACCTACAAGTTATGCCAGTCGGCTTAGGCACACGGCTTCACAATCAAAGTCTAAGAATATTAATTATAAAAGTTCCGGAATTTTATCTTCTACTGTGGCCAAAAATTGTACATTTGAGCACGTCCTTGAGGAGGACTGCCGGTCATGGGAATTCAACGTATAATTCTCCCAGACGTGTCACGAACTTGTAACACGTTACATTCGTGGAAGGAGAGGGTTTCGGCGCGGATCCCCCACCCCCCACCCCCCTGCCGAAGAGACGCGTCCGATTCTCTCAAAACGTTTCTGTCACGTCACGCGTTTGTATTCAAAAATTCCTCGCCTCAGGAGGTTCTTTTAAATATCTTTATAAAACACTGTCCGTACGGATGTGGCGGTCCCACGAGGGTTACTATTGTTGTTCCTTGATCTGCTAAGGACTTAATGACGTGCAGAGACGCCTCTCACAACACACGCAAAATTCCAGTTTTAACTTTGTCATAATTGTCCCAATTACTGACGTTTTAATTGTGTAAATAAAATACAAATAAACCTTCATGCCTTTTTGACTTAATAAAATACCAATCAAAATTAATAAAAAGCCAAACTTAAACTCGTCTTCTTGATTGTTACCAGAGATATTTCTTATAAGCAAAACGTGTGTGAAATAATCATTTATATTTTATTTGTCTAAAACTTAGCTTGTGGTTAGAACATATCCAAAATAAACCATATAAAAGTTCTTGTGATTTATGGGTAAGATTTTGTGGGTTTGTTTGCACTTGCGATAAAAGTTGATAATAAAACATAAAGGAGCTAAATATAACTCCAAATCTTCCGCTTAAAATGTACCATTTTAAGTGAACTAATAACGGGATTGATTTAACGATCAAACCTTGTAATTAGAAAAAAATATATTTCTCAAAATAATCTGGAGTGAAATATTTGGTTTTTGCGGTTTAACAATTTTTTTTTGCCGTATTAAAACATACCCCGAATTGTGATATTTGATACACGTGACTAATGCACTTAGGGAGTATTTATTTAGCCTTCACGATAACGTTGAACCTGCTAGGATGCCAGATTCCACGCCATGTAAAGAGTCCCACACTTCCTTGGCTAACCTTGTACAAACTGTTCATCAATATATGGCATTGTTGGAGTACGTGTTGTGATCTGGAATTGAGTCCGAGTTGGTCAGTGGCTCTGACTTCTGTTGCATGAGGCGTAGTCATAAACAAGGAAGATGATAAGAGAATGAGAAACTGATGACGTAGAAGAACTACAAAGAATTTGCCAGAGATAAAGTGCGACGAGGCGAGGCAAAGTGATGAGAGCGAACAACGTATTACTGATAAAATCCATGGACAAAAAATCATTGAAGTAATTTCATAAATACATATAGCTGCAAATATCAGATACGGTTGATAGCTTACATATATTAATTAATACACATTTTAATACATTTTAATACATTATATATATATATATATATATATATATATATATATATATATTCAATGCATTTTTTGTCTTGAATTCAGTAGAAACATCTTTAAGAAGGGCATCTGCCGTCTGAAAAATATCCCAACAAGTGGAAAATACTTTAATTTTCTTTCTTAATGTGTGAGAAAAGTGTAAGAAGTTTTGCTTTTTCAGAAGACTTGAAATATACATGCCAATTTTTTATAGCCATAAATTAAGTTAAGCTATCGTGACAATCACTTATAAAAGCCTAATGTTATGAATAGAAACCCACAGTTATACCAACTTTAGGGTAGTGGTATGAAGTATGGTAACATCTAAATACGGCGATATGCTTTTTTCATACCGTTATTTATCTAAAAAAAAGGCAGGCAAAAACTCTTAATGGACATCGTTGTAGTATTGCGTTGGAATATAACATTTTATTAATTATTTCGGAGAAAATTACTGAAAAGTTGTTTATAAAAACAAAAACCGTCCATTAAGGAGAAGTATAATAATATTAATAATATTGGAGTCAACATACATTTACAGTCATTTCGGAATTAAATTGGACCGAAAATGATCAAATGTAATACGCCTGTGTTAATAATATACTAATTAGAAAAATGCATAGCTAAAAATTACAAAATTAAGTGCTAAATTCAATATCATACAACGTTCCTGCAAACCTCTTTGCTTTCGTTAGGCGATTCAAAAATCGCAAGGCGAGGCTTTGAGTTCGTCACCTGGTTTGTGCGGTCTTGCGGCTCTTCCCTTACTTGAATCACCTGACGAGAGCAACAAGCATTGCAGAAACGTGCAGTAGTTATTTAGTACTTATTTTATGTTTGTTATTCGAATAGTTATTTATCTATTCATTTAATTTGTGTGATACAATTACATAGGTCTATTTTCAATTCGACGATCACGCGGAAATACATTTAATTGATAATTTAAGAGAGAAAAATTGGATTGTTAATTCTTGTTTAAGGGACTATGACGACTACGATGTTATAACAAAAACCATAATGGATTCTCAATTATATATATACAAAAATAGGATATTCATGTCCCGACGATAAACTATGCTCAGTCCTCTCCAAGTTCAAATAATTTTTTGGTGTAGAAATTATCAAAATTTAATATTTCTGTAACAACTTAATTCTTTGAGACATGATACATTAACATATACTCAGGTCGTGGTTTTTTACGGCGATAACACGTGGCCTTAAATAAAGCTTGTAATTGATTGAGCTCCAGTACGAGACTGAGTCCAAAACGTACAAACAAGTACAACTGCTACCCATTGTTTGCGTACAAGCCGCCAAAGAAAATCTTAATAATATATTCGAAACCGGACACACCTGTTTCATGTTACAATATATAATTTGAGCGGTATCTGCCCTTACGAATGGATAATTACATTACGGTATTTAAGGGCAGGAGATGAACAATCACTGAAAGAGTAAGAGGGTGTTTGAACACGTTGTAATAGAAGCATTTTCTTCATGCGTTGCACACCTGGTCAGAACGGAGCCGCCGACAGCGGTAACCTGTCACCAGATACCAAAGACGATGAACTGGTTTCAAAGGTTGACCTTGCAAGCGAGGAATACGTCTGTAGGAAATGTACCAGAAGCACGAGGCCCTGAGTTCCAATCAGAACCTTCGCCAGCAGTCGTGAGACAACTACTAGTAAGGACCTAGCGTTCACCAGGCTACAACTGATGGTTATCATGGATATTTCCATTGTATGGGTGGAAAACCATAGATTGCAGAGGTGTTAAATTATGCGTACGTAACAAAGTTAACTTTAGGCGTATTAGCAGATTCTTATTGAATCTCGATTGAGAACATTTACATTCGGAGAATTACTATCTATCGCACTTCTGTGGTAATTTCCAAAATGACTGACTTTAACACGTAAAGAAATGTCATTCAATTTTCCTGCAATCTAATTAAACTGCACGTGGAACGCAATCAATGTTGAAGGAGCATTTAGGTGATGAAGTTTTAAACTAAACAATAATTTGAGTGTTTTTAACGTTTTTTAAGATGGCAGTGAATATTTGAAAGACCATATACAAGCACAAAACCGAAAGAATGAGGAAAGTGTCTTGCAGACTATTAATGATCTTTCGAATTGTGTCGGAGTGACGTTTGGAAGGAGGAGGGGCTGGTTGCGCGCAATGAGAACGCCCCTCATCGTAACGGATTTCCTGACAAGTACACGCACCCTTGCACTTTTACTTCTTCTAATTAAAATTGAAAGTATGACATTTTAAATTGGAGCAAGAGAACCAAGCTGAATCGCACAGAGTACTAAATTCGTGCTACGAAATGTGGAAAAATAAGTGGAATAATTTTATACCAGTAATAATAGCCAAATACGAATACAAAAGAAGTGACGATATAAACATCAAACAACTTTTCTGAAAACCTTGTTCCTTTCTTCATGTTGGAACACAACTCCTTTATATTGAATTATCTTTCCTTCCCTACCTAGATTTAAAACATTTATTTACCGCTCCGGAGCAACCTTTATCAAATCTGCCTTTTTCAATTACTTACAAATCCAGGCTACTTTCAAGGTGACGAATATTAAGAGTTCACGTTTACTTACAAGTAAAGTGTCAAAAATCATGAAAAGATGTGAGAGAGTTGGAGGATATTTCACGGGAATATTTGAGGATTTTTATGACCATTTTGACAACAATATGATGGTTCTTATATACGAGACATTGAAATTAACCAATTGAGCATTTTTTAAAGTTTTATTTATGCCAAGTGACCAAATTTTCAAATAAAAATTTTAGTCACCATCTCCAATCTTGCTGAAATTTTGTGTAGGGACCGATATGTGTCTGAGACAATTCTGTGTAAAATTTCACCTTCACCACCAGGGCCTTCTGAAAAAAAGTTATCTCCGCAATTCAACCATGCGCGTGAATAAATGGTGACGTTTTATTTAGTCACATCAACTGCTATGGTCATATCTTGAACTTTGTTTCAGGGAAGTTACAGAAATGTGGTTCAGCTGTCACTCTAACTTCATTGTTCATCAGTAATAGCTTTTGGTAATAATGCTCTATATACCAACAAGAAATTTTCCTTATAACGGCTGCTTCTACTTTCGGTGAATCAAAAGAGATCAGAGGTTCATTTTTGGAAGCCTTTGGTGTCCGTGCCAACAGAACAACAGGCTCTTGAATCCCTTTCAACACAATTGTCAACAAACTGCGGAAACAGAAGAAATTTGTGGGCGCGAAATGAACCAACCAACTTCTTAAATTTTCTTTGATGAAATGATTCGGACGTCAGCGTGAGTCGATGCAAGATGACAGGCCAGGTGCCAGATAAACAAGTAACCAGTACTGCAGAATGGGCAGGACAATGGTTGCGGCCCCCTTCCATGACGTCACAGTCTCCTCCCCTGTGTGACGTCACTGCACCGGATGTGACAGCTGCAGGCTGAAGGTCAGCGTGACGCGTAGAGGTCAACGGAAACTTGGGAAACAGTCCAATTCGAAGGTTGGGAAAATGCAAACCGTTCCTATTAAGGAATTGGAAAAGAATTTTCACAAAGTGAGGGATTGAATACGGCGATAATACAGTTACGTGATTTAAGCGTTTCAACGTGGCTACGGTGGTAATAAGCAAACTATAAAAAATATTGAAATTTTTGTTGAAAAGATGCAAAAATGTGCTGTGGAACACTTAAGAGTCGTTGCTATTCGTATGCCAGCTTTCTGATTTGTGTATTATGCACAAATATTGCGAATCAGAAAAGCATTACTATGTTCACACAAAAGGTTCGCTTCAATATCCTAAATATGTAAAACGAAATTGATTTTAACTGATAACCAGAACAACGTAATCGAAGCCATTGTTGTCGACAAGACTGTACAATTACTATTTCAATATTCGCAAATTATTTCAAAACATTGTCTCGACACATATTTATTATTCTTACCGTCCTATTCACACATTAATTATACAAAGGATGTTTTATGATAACAGTCAATTTAAAATTTTATAATTATTTCCACATGAAATATCAATCGTTGTATATACTATTAATTGGGTAAATTTGATACATGATAGTTTTTTTTAAACTTTATTTAGAGGGTCTGCAAGTAAAATGCAATTCACTGCTATGATGTAATAAGAGATCATATGGCTAAGAGTATTTTGAGAGAGGGTTATGTGAAATATATTTTCACACCTCTGGCTGATTACATTGGGTTCAGGTATTTACAGGTTGACAATTATTTGTGTAAGTCTTGTGGAAGCTTGTCAACATTTTTTGTCATCAACGACCCTATAATGCAGTCGCCATGAATTGTTGACATTACCACAGCCTGTGGGGAATGTTGACAACACGATAAAATGGTTGCCAACAAATGTTCTTGAATTCTTCTAAAAGTTGTCAACATTCTGCTGTCAACGTGGCTATATGGCTCGTTTACACCAATGTTCTCAACAATTTTGAGCGACAAATGTTGGCAACAAGACACGTCAAAATTGGTGCCAATAAATGTTGACATTTCCCACAGGCCGTGGGACAATATACATAAAAGTTCACATTTTATACGTCGAATAGGCAAACTCAGTTGCGTATGACAATGTAATTTAGAATTTTGAATAATAGTGATACATCTATTTTAATTCAAAACCTGGTCTAAATGCCTTCTTGAGCCGCGTGTAAGATATGTAAAATATATTTTTAATTGAAAAAGTTTGATTGCATTCGTTGCTTCCCGATTCATAAATCAAATTACACTTATTTGCAATAACTACGAAGACAGAAAATACACATAAAACAAATGTATCACAAAATGAATATATCGTGACAATCGAGTGAAATCCAACCTATATATAGGTTTTAAACAAGCCTTTGATAGCGTAAATAGAGAAGCTATGATAAATTACCTTCCGGCATTGGGCATCCCAGAAAAACTAATAAGGCTTGTTTGAATGGATCCAAAGCAATAGTAAGAGTAAATAATGAATATACGGAACCCTTTGCTATTAATAGCGGCGTAAGACAGGGTGATGCGCTATCAGTCATATTATTTGACCTAACCCTGGAAGCATTAATTGGAGAAATAGACACGTCCGGGCATATAGGTATTAAGACTCTTCAAATATGTGCCTACGCAGATGATGTAGCCATAATAAGTAGAAGAACAGTCTCGCCAAAGAAAACCACAACCGAACTATACAATTATGCCAAAAATAAGAGGATTGGAAATAAGCGGAAACAAGACAAAATGTATGGTAATTAATATAACTCAAAACAAGAAATTTGAGAGTTTGAAAGTAAAGGAGTTTTCCTTTGAGCAAGTAAATGAATTCACTTATCTGGGTTCACAAATAAACAATTTAAATATAATCTCAAACGAAATTAAAACCCGAATAATTAATGGAAATAGATGCTATTATGCATATAAAAATTTAATGAGGTCAACAATTTATATAACAACGCGTAGCTCTTTTTTTTTAGGTTAACAGGCTACATGAGGGTAATCCACATTGTGGCAACTCCCCTTTAATAGCATAGGAAGGGATTTG
This sequence comes from Zhengitettix transpicula, assembly GCA_037074705.1. NCBI lineage: Eukaryota > Metazoa > Arthropoda > Insecta > Orthoptera > Tetrigidae > Zhengitettix > Zhengitettix transpicula. Next base: position 147,256,765 of record CM073591.1, on the reverse strand, counting down.
AAAGGGGGGATGCGGAAGGGTAGAGGAAGGTAGCCAAGGGTTAACTAGGGTCCCCGGGCTATGGTTTAAGGGTCCTAATATATAAAACCATTATAAGACCGGTTGTGACTTACGGATGCGAGAAATGGACCATGACAAGGATGTACGGCCCTAAAAAGAATAATGATGGTAACTACAGGATTCTAATGAACCATGAGCTGGACAATCTGATTAATCAAGCAAATATCTTAAGGTACGTGAAGAGTAGAAGAATTGCATGGTTTGGACATGTGATGAGGATGGTTGAGAACAGAACACCTAAGAAAATTTTGTTGTGGAAACCGGAGGGACGAAGAATAAGAGGAAGACCTCGGTTACGATGGATAGACGGAGTTGACGACTGGCGAATGACAGGGGAGAATGGAATAATATTGTTGAGAAGGTTGTAAAGCCAATAATTGAATTGAATAATTGAGTGCAATCGTAATTTTTTTAACTAACGATAACTTTATACTTTTATTTTAATATTACATTTGGTATGACATATTAAAGTAATTTTACATATAACATGAATATAACCCAGCGACTGTCCCTTACTAGTTTCGTCTTATTTGGATTATGTCTTCTTTACTTCTCTATTTCATCTTGCGGACGTTTTCTTTTCATCCTACGTAAGGGGAACGTGAAGGAGAGTTCTGCAAAATACGGACACAAATTTGTCGCCACTAACCGTAAACCTTCCAATTGTGTGTTCTCGAAGTCACTATCTACGTGAAGGTTGCGTACACTCAAATCAGCCCTGGAACTACATCGATGCAAATTCACACGTTAACTCGCATAAGAAAGATTCAAGCGCGCGCCTTGCCTGTCTGTGACGTCACGCAAACCAAGACCCGCTCTCAGGCTACAAGCAGTGATGTATCTTCACTTCCGCAACGTGCCGTCAATTGTTTCTGTTGCACTGCTTTCGTTGAGCTCGTATTTCCCAACACGCCAACATACCTTACCGTATCATAAGTAGCACATAAAAAAATCAGCTCCAGACATGGAAATATACTTCAAGTATTTTCGCACATCTTTTAATGAACTTACAAAAATTGTTCTTCCTGGAATTTGTATGTAAAATATAAAACATTTTTAGTGTGTTTCCCACATGTTATGACTACGCTAGCAGATTTGCTGGATATTTACCATTGAAAGTTTGTGGCACAAACCTATGACGATACAAATAATTAGCGACTTTCATGCCAAAATATTTAATGTTTTATATCTTGAATTTTGCAACTTATACTCAACATGATAGTTACCTTCTAATAAATAAAGCAGACTGTTTGTATGTTTCGCATATGGAATAAATTTCTCACACTTGTTCTTAGCGACCAGGAAACAAACACCGTCGGGTGAGACACGTCTACCACCCCACCCGGTGCTGGGGTGGAAATATTCAAACATGCTTAAACAGCCGATATTTGAGGCGGATAAATATTTTTAGGGTTCAAAGATATTTACAGTGTTTCTACCGATGTTATCTGTGTAAAATTCAACCCCTTTCGCCATGTGAGATGTGCACGTTTTGAGGTGGAGGTGGAGGGGAGATACAAGAAAATAACGCGTAAACAACCAAGATTATAGTCAAAAGTGTGTTTATAGATGTCGCAGAGTTTATTTTTCAACTTTTCAAACATGTTAAGCGGCCGGTTTTTGAGTCGAATAAATGTATTTTGGGAACAATGAGATTCATAAAATTTCTCTACATGTTCGTAGTGTATAATTTCAAACCCTTTGGGGCTTGGGAGGGGAGCACCCTTATCGGTGGGGGTGGAGTGGCATTACATAAAACAATAGAGATTGGAGTCAAATCCGAGGTTATGAGTGGCGATGACTTTAATTATGACATTCAATTGGCCATTTAACTCCCAGGGGCGGGGTTGGAAAGTTTGAAACATGCAATCGAGGTCGATATTTGCTTTTAATAATTATTTTTAGAATTAATTATATTGATAGTATTTCTACGACTTTGTGTATAATTTCAACCCCTTTCGCTATGGGAGGGAAGCACGGTTAGGGGTGATGGAGCGTTACATGAAATGTAACCGGTTGATTTTTTCGTGGAATAAATACTTTTTGTTTAGCCCACAGTAGCGGGGATGGAAATGTTTGAACATGTTTAAACGGCGATATATTAGTCGAATGAAACTATTTCAGGGTCAATGAGTTGAACTCCTTTCGGAAAGGGAGGTGAACACATTTAGGGATAGGGGTCGTGTTGTGTTACACAAAAGTAACGCAACCATCAACATCATCCGCAAGAACAAATCACTTCGGACGGAAGACGATGCTGTGCGTTTTGTGCGATCAGCAGGGTGTCGTCTACTATGAATTATAGAAACCTGGTGAAACTGTCAATCCCACCGCTACCACCACCAACTGATCAAATTGTACCTTGCTCTGTGTGAAAAAAGGCCGGTTTAATCAGCATATACAAGAGAAGTTTATTTTACTCCACGGCAACGCATCCTGGCACACGTCATCAATGGTCCGAAACTGCTTGGAGGCACTCAACTCGGAGGTGCTACTCTAAGCCGCTTATTCCCCGGACCTGACCACTCCCGACTGCCACCTGTTTTCGTCGATGGGCCACGCGCTCGCTGAACAACACTTAGATTCTTACGAAGACGTCCGAAAATGGCTTGATGAGTGGTTTTCCTCGAAAAGGAAGTTTTTTTTTTGGCGTGGTATCCGCAAATTGCCCGAGAGATGGGAAAAATGTGTAGATAGCGAGGGCCGGTACTTTTAATACTTTTTTTTGCTTCCTATTTAAGCTGATACATCTGCTTATTAACATAAAACGGAGAGGGCGAAACATTTTTTATCCCTCGATACCTCTTATTTCGAAGGTTTTTTCTATTAGAAACAAGGGGTAGTCTGTTTAAGTATAGCACTCAATAATTGAGATCGCTGTTTCTCCCATAAAGAAATCTATGTTTCTAAGTGCGGGATGAACCCTCAACATATTTATTCTTGCTCCTGGATTTGAAACAAAACATTGCATCATCAAATTCGGAAAGGTTTTACTCTTGCGAGAAATATGGTCGAATAAAGATCATAAAAAACGACTGTCGACACTATTATTGCGTGGCGTTACGTTGGACCTTGGCGTGCTATGAATATTGGATCAGATCCTATGAAGCCCTCAGTTCCGTTTCCTCATCTGCACTTATTGTTTAATATTCCAGTAGGGTACTGCTCGATAGCACACGACACGGTACGTCTGGGCCTCATTAATAGTCAAACACGAGCAGATTTTCCGACTGACCTGATGACCGAGCTTTGTGAGGTAGATGGATCTGTCAGTTTTTCATCGCTCAACGACCTATAAATGGTACATTTGACCCACTAAGGAGGCGACCCGTTTCGTTTACCAGTAAAGACCGTCCTACAAATCAACAGATGTGATCTGTACATTAAGGGGCAAGCTTAGGCCGCGTCCTTCTCACCATCGCCTACTTCCTAAATCGGTGAATCTATTCTGCTGAAACAATTGCTTGTGTAGGAGTAACTAAAGAGAACGCGAGTTGGTCAAACGAGCGACTTCACAGGTCTCGTCTGTACGATGGTACAAAAATGAACAAACCTTCAACAGATTTCGCGGAGTTCAAACATGTGTTTGTTACGCACACAATCAAACTGTGATCAGTCGCTTCTCTCTTGAGTGTCAGATTTCTTGTAACAACAGTGTCATTCATCAATTTATCAAAGGCAGTGCAATATTCGACATTTAATGACAGTATTTACAGTTCAACTACTTCAGCCTCAAATAAAGTTGTTTACTGCTGGTAGTAGATTTTATCTTCTTGAGTCATAATCTCCCAACGATGGTTTTCTGGAAGGAACGTGTAAGAAGAGGGCATTTAAAATTCTTGTCAGTTTAAAGCTCTTTTAAATAAATAGAATAAGATCCCGTCTATATAATACACGGTCGTTAATGAAAATTTCTATTTTAGAATACAGTTTGATATTGCAATTACTGCTTTAAAACTGCCAGCCTATAAATTTACAATCGACAACGACATATAATGTTTATAACATATACTTCCCATTGTCAGTGAATATCAAGTGTTAATGTTACATCCATCCTATGTTGTAAATAACAGCTACAAAATAGCTGTTTTTTCTCAAAGTAACTTATTTCAGTATTTCCCCATAATGAACTTTTTGTTGTAGAATAAATACTGCGAATTGCAAGTTTACATTCTTATGATTTGTAATTGGAAACATTCCTTTTTTAAAATTCACGTGTTCAACAATTTATGGAATCTTGTACATACTAATTTATTTAATAAAATAGTCGATCTTACAGTTCTTTAGCATATTAAAACAATGTGCTGCATACTTATATAACCTCCGAAAACTATATTTTCTGAAAATTGATCTCTCTACTATAATAAAAGCAACTAGAGATGTTTCGAACAAGACAAACGAATGAAGATAGTCTCGTTACGGTAGTAGTTACATGCAAAACTGTTCCACTGTAGTAAATGTAATATTTACATGCCTTATTATATTACAATGTACAATAATATAAAACGGAGATTCTCATTTTATCGAGTGACGACGCACTAAAATAAAAGTCATATGTACCACAGATCAATTTTTGTAAACAAAGTATTAGATCGTTTAGCTAAATGAAATATTTTCAGACATTAAAAGTCTGTAAATAAAATTCTAATGAACCGTATTTACCATAATTTATTCGTTTCAGTAATCAGTTCCTACGTTACCATCGCTGCTATGCGTCCACTGCTTGAGAACTCCAGATCTATGATGGAGAAGGCGCGAGTAGTTTCATGAATTACATGTTTTAATAAGAGTGAACCCTTTTATATATCTTAAATAGCAGTAAGGCATGGTAAGTTCTCGGATAAAAAGTTGCTAACTTTAATTACATTATTTTCGCAAATGTAAAGAGTATTATAATAGATTTGAGTAACGATCATAAATGTGAAATTCATTTAATTTTATAATAAAAATCTGTTTGGTCCTTATAATAACTCATCAGAATTAATGACCACGTGAATAATTTTACAGTTTTGATTTCAGATTATTTTAAAATTTCGTTTTTAATTTCTGTATGTAATATATTGTAATGCCAATTAATTAGGCCATTAATTGTTTGGACACAAAATTTGAATTGTTTGAGAAATCCATTATAGCGGTCTGATCGAACAAAGCGACAATGGAAAAGCGAACTCACTTGCTTTGTCGAAAAGTAAAAAATGGCGTATGCGCGCTCAAACTCGGGAGAACTAGGAATGAGTTTGCGGAAAAACATCGTGAGGAGCAGAACAAGTAATATAACTGTTAGTTAGCGGAGAAAGATTGTTAGGAGCTGATGGCGGAAAGACATTATGAGGAGCAGAACAAGAAATATAATTTGAGCAGAGACTAGACATCGTCAATGTATAACTACTTAAAGTTGTAATTTAATACGAGGAAAACATTCACACCGCAAGTATTGCAGCGTAAATAATTGAAAAGTAAGAGCAGTTTAAGTCTACAGCCAGGAGCTAAAGAAAAGTTAGTTCGCTCCGAAAGAATAAACAGTTAAAATAAATCGTTGCAGTTTACGTCCAATTCAGTAAGAGACTAATAAATCTACGAATCATAGGACTCCTGTAAGGCAAGCAGACATCAGATAGCTGACAATCAGGAGGATCTTCCGAGTATCTGTGAGCCTATCAGTTTTGGTTTTAATAGTGTAAAATCTGTGAGTCGTCATTTTATAATCAGTGTATAATTTTTCAATAGTGTACTTCCGAAACAAAAAAGAATGCTGGTACCAGCTGGACACTACGTAAGTAACAAAATCAAAACTAATGATTAATTGTAAACGCTAATTAGAGGATAAGGTCAGATTTCGTTCTCTTTTAAATTGTCAATCAGAGTTAATTTCTTTACTTTTAAATTTCTTTCATTCTAGCGACATATTGTTTTGGTTAATTGTAAACTGTTTGTTAATGAGATTTTTAAATCAATTTGTTGTGTCCATTATCAAACCCAGTGAAGGCTCTGAGAAATTAGTATTTTAAATTGTAATTGTTTTTGAGTTAATTTTACGAAGTGAAAATAAATAAATAATTTTATGTATTGAATTTTATTAATTCTTTCATTTAAACAATCGCCTATCCGTTTGTTTATTAAAATATGTAGTTAATAACATTTTTATTGGTATTTTCTGACGTAAACCCCAATTTCATGTGTTGGGATTCATAACTTTCCATATTTCCAGTGAAGGTATAAATATAGGTGTTAAGGCCATGCGTTTCACGTGGTGAGAACTACTTAGATTTCCCAAAATATTGTTCTTATTTACACTTTTCGTAAAACATTTTTCTTGCGTTGAACGCGGGAAGACGCAGTCGAACGAGATCTGTGCGAACAGAGGAAAGGTAATAAATACCCACTAGACGTCCGAAACCGGTCGAAGAAGAACGTCTCTGTAAAAGGACAAAAGCTGAAGAGAGGTTCTCTACCTCGAAAAGTTAGTTTAGAGCATGAGGTCAACCTTCTTGTTTAAACCCCGAGAACCGGTAAAACGCCTCAAATATTTCGCAGGACCACTGGACTTTTGGGACGATTTATAAAATTTGTTTCCATTACTAACAATTAGAACCTAAAGAAATCTAGTAGCATGTTCTCAATTCCTGCGGAAAAATTCGATAAAGGAAGGGAATTATTTACAACAGAATTAGTGTTATTAATAGTATAACTTTAATTACTCTTACTTATAAAGAGATGCATTCCTGTATATTACTAAAGTTCAGGCGAATATCGCCACTCAAATTAAGTCTGTTTCTTTATTTTATTTTTACTTTAAGTACATATAAAAATCAATTCTCACAAAGTTAGGTTAAAAAATCAAGCAAAACGATTTCCTGTGGCTGTTTAGATAATTGAGGAAATTGACTTCTCACTTCGGGCTATGTCTATAAGCCAAGAACACGGAATTACATTTTAAGTACAGTGTTGCTTGAAAGCTCTGTTAACAATTATTACTTCAATGTCTGAAGGTGGTTCTAGTTACTCGAAGACTAATATGGAACCTGAACCTAACGTACGGTATAAGAACGTAATGAAATGGCCAATTTAACACACAGTTGCCAATTAAAAACAGAGCGTTTCCTCCCCAAATTGGTGTACCTTTGTTTCACTTACGCTGAAATGAAGGGTAACTGTAGTAAGCATGTTTCGTCTCAAATGGTTAAGGTAATTTCTCAGTTATGAACTTATAAACATTAAAACTGCGTTCCTTAATTTAAATAAGTGCTTTGCTCCTTGACAGCCTTGGAATTTCAAAATGAAGCAGTAGGCGACTATATTCACTGTTCATTTTAACGTACAAAATGTGCAATAAAATGTTATTTAACGGGCGCACTTTAACATTAATTATCTTTATGGTGCCTTTAAGTACAGTTTGAAATCTGGCGACATTCCTTTGAAGGCCAATACTTGTCTGTATGTGAAGTAAGCTTCCCTTTCATATCCTTGAACATAGAAACAACCCCATTTTCCATTCCTCCAAAACAGATACATTTTCCCTTTACATATCTTTACCTCTCATGTAAGTATCAAGGGATTGAAGCATTTATTTTCTAGTTGGTGATATTGCCAAAGTTCTACAGAACGTATTACCGTAATGTATGTCGTCTATAGCTAATATATTGTAATTATCACTTACGATGCCTTAAATTTGCCCCACGTTGTGGTAGCCATTTTGTAATAAACACTAAAGATAGGCTTTTTAAATGAAAGATTAATAAAATTTACAAACAAAAGATTTATTTTGTGGCAAATAATTTAAAACAATTTCAAATTTATAATATTGTATTTCCCAGGGTCTTCACTTGGTTTGATAATGGACGAATCAATAATATTTATAATCTTATCAACAACAAATTACAATTAAAAGAAAAAGAAATTTACTCGTCAATTAAACTAGAACGAAATTTAATTGTGAACGCAATTAAAAGTAAAAAGATTGACTCTGATTAACAATTTTAATAAAAAAAAGAGAACGAAATCTGACGGCTATCTTTCAATTACGTTTACATAATTCATTGTTTTGTAAATTGTTACGTCTGCCCAGCATTCCAGCATACCATTAATTTTCGAAGGCACTATTGCGGGGCTTTACACTGCTTCTTCTAAACTCAAAGATCCTGCACCAAATTTTTTAGCCAAAATTTTATATGATGTCAGGAACTCGGATGATCCTCCTTTCGTCATCTATCGGTTGACTGCTCGCCTTAGGTGAATTCTGCGATTTGTCGATTGGGTAGTCTTTATTGTTCCGGACTTAAACCGAAACTTTTGCTATTTCTGGCCGGCTATGGACACAAAAACTGCTTTTTATTAGCAGGTTTCGACGTTATACTTTTATGAATGTTTTACTTTGTCCCGCTAATTGCCAACCCTGTTGAATTCTCCTTCCAAAAACTGTTATACCTCGACGAGGTCTTTCCGTGAACTGTATCTCACCAAATCTCCCTGCGAACTGTCTTTCGTCTCGCAATTTTGAGCGCGCATACGCCATTTTGACGGACCTTCCGACAAAGGAACAGAGCCGGTTTTCTATTGTTGTTTGAAAAGCTCCTGCCCCTACATAGGATTTCTGAAACAATTTAGATTTTCAATTTCACAATTAATGTCTTAATTAATTGGCATTACAATATATTATATACGCATAATTTGTATTATAAGCTACATTGCCAACATAATTTATAGGTTCGTCTATTTCTAAGAGATAATTACTCTTCTTACCTGTTTAACATTTTCATTTGAAATATGAGTAAAACCAATATATTTTAGAAACATTTTTGCTAAACGCAGTCCATATTACATGTTCTTTACCATGGATATGCATTTTTTTAGAATGGGCCAACTACAAATTAAAAGTTTTTGTGCGGACCTCATATAAGAAACGTGTTGGAATAAGAATAATAACAAATTATAGACACAAATTATCTCTTTATTAACAAATATACAAATGCCACTTTTTATTATTTTCGTGGCGCGAAAAAATAACACCCCGCAAAGAGAGTAACTTCCAAAAAGTGTCATCATTTGCATTGCATGTGTCACTAAACGAGGAAATTTTTCGGAAATCATGTAATCTTGATAAAACCACATTCTGAAATTTATTTCTCAAGTTTTATAAATCTATCAACTATAATTGTTACTCATCCAGACTATTTCCATATCTATATTAAATAATAATAACTGAGAATCTAATATACTAAATCCCGATTAAATTTGAGTTTTTAATTTATGTATTTTTTATTTAATTTATGTATTTGCTGAGCATATTTTTCGTGTTATTTTCTCAACTATGGAAGGGGTGACATTTTTTTTGTATTAGATGTTTGTTCAAAATTATGAGTTTCCTTTCACACGCATTAATTTTATCAGATATGTTATGTGATTATTTATATATGAGTAAAGTGATTTATTTTAGTAGATTTTTTGCATAACGCAGTTCATATTGCATGTTATTTACCGGGAATGTTCCATATTTTGAAATGCTGAGTTATGTCGACGTAAAATTAAACACAACCAACGCTTTTATGCATTATTAATAAATTCACAGTTTTCGTTTTCCTAATCTTTTAAAAATTCTTTAAAATGGATATATATTGTAGTATATAACTTAAGAAAATATAATATAAACCACCACGTTGAAACCAATTAATGTAATATTCAAATTCATGAAGTGATAAAAACCACGTTGTGGAGTCAATTAATGTGGAAAACAAATTTAAAGGAAATGACAATTATTATGATTTATACCTGAATTATATCAACTTTTTAAAGATCAAAAGATATTTAATTCAAATTTCTATTTAATTTGGGTTCTGTACATATTTTAAATAATTGTCACCGCTTTTAATGAAGCACTTAATTCTTCAGGGCCTCTTATTGGGCCTCTAATAGTTATAGTAATTTGCAATTATCATCAAATCTTATAAAAATCAAAAGAGTTTAAAAGAATAAAAATTAAATCTTCAATGACAATATAAAAAATCTAAATAAATCTAAAACCTAGTGAACACTATAGAAATTTAAAGAAATCTGACGGCACGCATTTTTATATATGGTTTACAATAGAAGATTGTTAGAGCTGCTCTTGTACCTAATTACTTATGCACTTCACTATTCTTCTTTTAAATTAAATTTATTTTAACAGGCCGTTCACTGTTCACTCTTTGGTTCACTTCGCTAAATTCCGGCCTACTGAGCACCGTACACTTCTACAACAATTGTTCAAGAACTTTCTTTCGTCCTACTTATACCTGCCCAGTTTACTTTAAAAAAGTTATTTACTATCGTGCGCTGAATACGTTATTTTCAGTCGTTATCCAGCATCAATTTTGCTCGACCGCTATTTGTTTACTTGCGAGAACAGCCTTTGCTATGATTATCATCGGCCGTCTCCAAAACCAGACTCGACATGACCATCATCGGTGGACCTCCAAAACCAGACTGCTGTTTCGCCAAAGCTCTGCGTGTTACACACGCTGCGGACAACAGTAGAGACTGGAAACATTCCAATCTCCGTATTATTTCACCACACTGACTGTTACTTACAACGATATGGGCTTTATATTACGCCGACAATGCAAATATTATTAAAAAAAACTTTCATTACACATTAGTGATCTTTACAATATATATATATATATATATATATATATATATATATATATATTGTCAGACTAATTTGTGAGTTTCTCGTTTCATTTCATTTCCAGATGGGGAAACTCATAGAATATTTAAAAGCCAAAAGTAAAGCTCAAACGGGCCCCACCAAAAATAAATGTCGAGCTCCGGTTTAACCATACCTGTTTATACGTCTGTTGAAAGAAGTAAATTTTCCCTGCTTTAGCCATTTGTTCAAAACTTTTTGTATCCCATAATTGAGTGTCCCTAAAAGTCATTTAAATAAATCGATTAATTTTATTTCGCTCATAGTTCTAAATGTTCCTGAAATTTTGTATGTTTTACGTACTAGTCCGATTACACTTCGAAACAAAAGCACATAGAGGTTTCTAATCTGTTTCATCGTCGCAGCTAGAAAATTCTTATTCCATGTACGAACTATCATAGTTACTACGGTATTTGTTTTTTATAATTGACCAAACAACTCTGCGATGCGACACGCGTGTCACGCACTTTCCTAAGACAAAATATTTAAAAACTAGTGCCTACATAAATATTGTCAAATATGTTACCTAACACTTAACAATAATTTCCATGTGTGGAATGAAAGAGGAAAAAGTAATTAGTAACAATAATTTACAAACAGGAAGGGGAAGCGCGAGCAGTAAAATACTTTAATAAACACTTCCCTGATCCAAACTATTGAACGAATAAATTTTTGTTGGTAAATATCGCAGTCTGTTTAAGATATTGTGCCAATATTTAATACGGAGGAAATAGAAGACCTTGGGCATACGGTAAGAGTTGTTTGCTATTGCCATTGGAATAGTCGGACAGCTGCCTCCTAAACTGGTCGAGGCACGGAGAAGGGAATGTTGCGTCCCCATAGCAAATTCCTCTCCCGCTATCGGAAGGGCGTGGGACAAGTACCCCATGCCCGACCTACCCGATGCAGGTTTTTCTAAGGTTTTCCCTGCATTTCTTTAGGCGAATGCCGGGTAGGATCCTTAAAATATAGCCCGGGGGCCCTAGTAACCCTTGGCTACCTTCCTCTACCCTTCCGCATCCCCCCTTTCAAATCCCTTCCTATGCTATTAAAGGAGAGTTGCCCAATGTGGATCACCCTCATGTAGCCTGTTGCCCTAAAAAATAAAAAGAAGTTTTTCTCTCCTCTCCGTTTTTGAACTAAGGTTCCCACAATCCGAGGCTCCTCGGCCTGTTCTGAGAGGTGTATGTTCCGGGGTCACAGACCTTGGGCATACGGTAAGAGTTGTCCGCAATTCCCATTGGAATAGTCGGCCAGCTGCCTCCTAAACTGGTCGAGGCACGGAGAAGAGTATGCTGCGTCCCCACAGCAAACTCCTCTCCCGCTATCGGAAGAGCGTGGGACAAGTACCCAATACCCGACCTACCTGATGCAGGTTTTTCTAGGGTTTTCCCTGCGTTTCTTTAGGCGAATGCCGGGCAGGATCCTTAAAATATAGGCCGGAGGCCCTAGTTAACCCCAAAAAAATCTATTCACGGGCTTGATAATGGGTCTTTTTTTGTTTAAATTTATATGAATAATTTCCACATATTACAATTTACTAATTTTAATTCAACATATTTGTTTTATTTTCCCTATGGTCCGACTGTCTTATTTTTTCGGACCACGGCTACGACTAAAGGAAGTTGTTTATGACAGATCAATTTGAAGACTCCACATACATTCAGGAAGGATTTGTCAATTATGTTAAAATGAGGTATATTTATTCAACAAAATGCCATTTTAAAACAAAATAAATCTTTATAAAATTTGCTTTAATATTTTTAATAATGATATGTGGCTATAATAAGAAAGACAGCCAAATACAGCAAAACAAGTGAAAATACCACACAACATTGCTCTAGGATCTTCTTAGCACCTGAACAAAGGGACAAGATTCCCAGAAACGCTGTGTGGTATTTATATTATCACTTTTTTTGTCTGTACTTGGCTATCTTTCTTATTATTTTCTATTAGCCGCAATTTTTTTCCTTTCGTTATGTGGCTTTCTCAGAATTATTAGTTTGAAATGAAAAACTTTCTCTCGGATTTACTATGGTCTTCTATATGAGACACGTTTTAGCAGTAATTGAATTGGAAAACGTATGTCAATTACCCAAAGTGTGTCACAATGGCTCACATTGGCTTTTGGGCTACTTCGGGCGTGTATGTGCCAAACAACTCCCGACGATTGTGACGGACACTCACGGCTCGAAACGGTTCTCAGCACCGGACTCATGATGACTAATCCAGCGCGTTGTCATCTACAAACATCGGCAAATTCGTGAGTTACACACAACATTCACTATACTTTCCTGTCAATTATTTTTTTTACAGTCAAAGGCTACTTAAGGGTTATCCGCTTTGATCGTTACTCCTCTTTAATAGAATTAGAAAGGAAGGGACGGAAAATGGGGGATGCGGAGGATAGTGCTAGGTAGTCAAGTTTTTACTAAGGTCCCCGGGCTATATTTGAATGATCCTACCCGGCATTTGTCCAAAAGTGGTGTAGGGAAAACCCTAGAACAACTTGCATCAGGTAGGTCCGACATTTGGTCTTGTCCCACGCCCTTCCGATAACGAGATTTTGGTGGGTTGTGGGAACGCAGCATATAAAACTCCATGCCTGGGCCGAATTTGTAGGGCAGATAGCCGACTGGTCCAATAGGACCAACGAATAACTGTTCCCGTATGCCCATTATTTCTGTCAATTAGCTTAGTTGATTGTTATATCTTGCTCACTTACTCGACTTTCCGTTCGATAATCTGTTTCGATTTTCAATTAGTGCAACTACGAATCGATTGTCGTCTCGCCGTTTGTCTTGCTTTTTCGATATCGTTTTTTCTCCTCATTTATCTACGATAAGGTAAACAAAGTTGATGGATATAAGGCGTAAGTTGCCTTTCATATTTGATCAATATACGAAATATTGATCACAATTCCTTATATTATTCTTACTATTATGAGTATTCATTTATTCCGAGATTGTAAATCAACTGATTGCAATCTTAGGAAATGTGGTAAGACAGTGAGCTGCGTGTGATATTGGTCGTAAGTGTGGAATGCAGCGTGCGTATTGTAAACAGAGGAAGCTGCTGCGTCGTCATGGAGACAGCCCGGGAGAGACTCGCTCGATACAGCGAGGAGCCGGCCAATCAATATCGTGCGACCGACTGTCAAGGACCTACACTCATATTTCACTACCTTCTTTTAAAATACAAAAAAAAACGAAATTTCTTTTCATACATATGAATGCCTCGAGTATAGAAATGGATTAGTAAATTGGACGAAGTTCAATGTGAAATCCAGTAACAGAAAGTTAGAAATAAATACAGATTGAGAACAGTAAAGGTACCCAAAAAATGGACGATTTCAAGAAGTAAATGAATGTCTCAGCAGTCACAACTAACATTATATAAACATTTCTTGTTTAGATAACTAAGTCGTGTACCATATTCATGTTCTAATTTAATCTATCTTCTGCTCTAATAAGTAAAATAGTTCTTGTGTGTGTGTGTATGTATGTATGTTCCATATGCAAATCTACACCCATGGAGCAAATTTGACCAAATTTCATACACGAGTTCCTTTCGAACCGGAAACTAACACTGTGGGGCAGAGACACGTCTACCATCCCCAGGGGCTGGAAATTTTCAAACATGCTAAAACAGCTGATATTTGTATCGGATAAATATTTTCAGGATCAGTGAGATTGATACTATTTCTGCCGATATATTTTCAATATTTAATTTCAACCACTTTCGGTATAGAAAAGGAGCACCCTTAGGGGGGAGGGGGCGTGGAAGTGAATTACACAGAAATAACGCGAAAACAACAGAGATTGTGCAGTCGAATCCGGGGTTATGAATGTCGCTGAGTTTAATTATGACAGCTGGGGCATTGCCGGACACCCAGCTAGTCTGAAATAGAATTATTCCAAACATCTATACATATTAATGTAATTGTGTAACTCTCAAAAATAAATCTAACTTTACAACAATAAATATAGTGAATTTAACCATTAAATTAATAATGATTAAAAGAAATGTCAGCAAATAGTTTATCATTTGAGTCTTCTATAAAAATTAAAAAATAAAGGTATTCATTGAATATTTCAGTAGAAGGGTTAAAATTCCACCTATTAGTTATGTTCTCAAATATTTTTAAGCTATTTTTCAGGAGAACATATTAAATAACCTTCTCAAATTTCCATTAAAGAATTGAAACAATTAAACCCCAATTTCAACAAATTAAGTATTAAATATTACATGTAGACCTATTTTTTGTTAGTTTACGCATGAAATTATGTATTAATATGAATACTGTAGATTTTCAACTTATGCTATCGTTTTGACGTTTAATGGTTCAGCAAACAACAAATGTGACCAATAAATGTAAATCTAAAATACTCTTAAACAGTAAATATTTGCGTTGAAATTATAAGTTGAACTTTATGTATCGATGATTTTTGGTTTTCAATTCATATATACTAAGAGCAGATGGTAAATTGGAAACTAAACTAATAAAAAAAGCGTTGGAATAGTGAAAATTGGTAGTATTCATCGGTGTTTCTTATAAAACAGGCACAATCTCTATAAATGGAATGATAGCTTCCTAGCAGTTGAATCAAGTGATTTTAAATCATTCATATTTCCTACATTCATGTATCAGATACCTTGATTTAGTTTGCTTTTTACAAGAACACCCACTGAACGATTTCAGTGCAACTTGATATCATTGTTAAATACAGTTGCAATACGGTTTTTAGTAACATCAAACTGACATCCTCCATGTTGAAAGTAAATGGCGATCGTTCCCAAACCTAATTGTAACTTCTTGGGCAGGGATTTTATTCGCTTTACAGGAAAGCGGCTGAACAGTTTTTTTTCTCCCGAAGGTGTAAATAACTGGGACTATCTTACATTGTCATCCATTTGAAGTAAATAAAACTTATAAATTACATTTACTTTGCTTTTCATGGGATATGTTATTAGTAGACAAACAAAATATTTCTTGTCATCAATGGAGAGAAGATAATTTTATAGATGGAGCCAAAAATTAACTATCAAATGGAAAAATTTACATCTGATTGAAAATTAATTATAGGAAAAATAGCCAAATACAGAAAGCTTTTTTTGTCAACTGATTAGTGCAGTTGTGTCTCTAGGCTCTTGCGTTTTTTCTGCACCTGAAGAAGTAACAAGGCTTCGAGAAACGTTGTGTGGTATTTATATTGTCACTTCTTTTGTCTGTATTTGGCTATATTTATTATTATTACACACAATTGAATCCAAACAAACTTAATTTATTAGCATCGCTTAAAAAACAAATATTCACGAGCTCTATCCTCACATAAGTATACTTACTAACAAATCTGTACGCCAAAAGCGTGCTCAATATTTTCCTCTCTGTACGTAGCACGGGTAACCAGTTAGTTTATTTAATAGTGTTATAACATTAATGCAATTCACTTCATAAATTTTATTTTTTTCAAGACGCAGAAGTAGTGAAAATATTTCGAAATTACTTGTTTACTCTTAATTGATAGTTACTGAGTCCATGTACTGTATTTGCTTTCTTTCTTTTGGTGGTGACAGATTACGTGACGGTCATCCACGTGGTCGTCTCTCGCCTTTAATAGCATAGGAATGAATTTTATGTACAAGGGAGAGCAAGCAGCCAACAGTAGTGACAGGGCCCTGCCTAAGTATGATGCAGGGCAGATCCAAGATAAACACTCATCGTGTAGTTCGGGCTCTTGGTACTGTTAAACATTCTTCCGATGACTGTAGGTTGAAATTTGTTTTGTGGACGCAACATATGCGATTCCATACCTTGACCAAATGTAGGGCCAGCTGGACGATGGTTCCAATGGGAACAGTGGATAACTTGTGCCGTTTCTTAGAGTAAAAAGTGGTCTAGTACAAAATCCCGATACACACTAGCCGGTGCACGATTTCCAAAACGTTGGATTCAACATCAACCTTGGTAGTTATCGCAATTTTTTGTCACCCTACCTCATACCTGTCCTCTTGTCTTTAGGGGATGAAATTCGACACTAAAAGCATAGAAAGTGGCATTATTAATCTGAGCGCCCCTCGTAAACTATTTATTTGGCGCCGATATAGGCAGTTATCGCATATTTTGTATTTTGAAAATGCCACCTCCTTCTACGCCCACCAAGGTGTGCTAGAGTTATCTTAATTCCACAGGGTAGCTCGACGATCTTATGTGATCAGTCAAAGGAAATGGCCTTGTACACAAAAGATTATTAGTACATTATACGAGCGGCCTTTTATTGTCCTTACTGCATATTTCACAGAATTCAACAACTCCATTCATTACCTTGTAGCTTTGTTGATTCCAGTGTGGGTGCGGAGACCAATAAACTGTACATATTCCTTGATGTGAGTGAGGCGCAATTATTTCTCAGGCGAAACTTACATCTCTCCGAGATTGTACAGATATGTCGCTATTTCTACGTTGCTGGTGGTTTCAGAAATGAACGATAAAAATTAATCACTCCTCAAATTCAATACCATGAGTGGCTATCGTATATTATATTACTGTCTGGACGTAAACAATCGTTATTAGATATTTAATTGTTTGTAAAAGTTGAGTGAAAGACAATAATGAAAACAGGACATGTGATTAACGAGACAAATAAACTGTTCTGATTTTGATAACTTTTGGACAGCGGCAACAAGCTGATCTAGCAGCCTCAAATAAGGACGTTACTGAAGAAATAGTAAGGAACAAGAAAAGAAGCAACATTAACACTTGTATTGTGAAGGTGGCTGAGATGAGCCACGAATTTGATACGCATCTTCTCAATGAGAATAGATGAATAAATCCTGCCATTTCAACAACTATTCCACTATCGTGAAGGGCCAGATTGCTACAATTTTTTTTATGTTGCTATTCAGCCAAATGCCAACGCTGTTAACCTTTTCAGTAGACTTATTTGAAATAGCAAGAAGGCCGAGGAACTTACACAAAGAATATTTTTGAATGCCACAGCCGATTGTGCACCAAGTGTACGTATTGGAAAATACTACTTTTATGAGTTAGTTTCGCTTGTTCTTATTGTAGGTTCAGTAAATTAAGCTAAATATAATTCTTGTAATATATTTTCCATTTATACAAAACCCAAAACCTTCGTTTCGAATCAATCTGTAGCATATCTATATTAAATTATTTTATCTGTATGATAATTATTTTAAATTTTGGTAAGGATAATACGGTCCTTTATTCCCTATAATACTTCCGGTATTAGACATATAGATACAGGGTAATCTGTATCTCGGATCTTTACGATTTATCTGTCGGGCAGCAATGCGTATACGGAATGAATGAATTTATTTACAACTAGCTGGGTGCCCGGTGTTACCCGAGATGTCAGTTATCCATAACCCCCGACTTGACTCGAATCTATGTAGCACTGGCGTTATTTTTATGTACGGCAACTCGACCCCTATCCAAAAATTTGATCACCTATTCCGAAGGGGATTGAACTCATTTACCATGAAATAGTTTCATTCGACGAATATATCGCCGTTTGAACATCTATGAAAATTTCCACCCACGCTATCGAGAGTTGAACAAAAACTATTTATTGCACGCAAAAATCGGTTGGTTACATTGTTTAAAAATTTCTACCTCCTTCCTGGTTCACTCCCACCCCCATGCGGTACTCAGCGACATCGATAACCCCAGTACTGACTCGAATATCGGTCTATTCACGTTATTTTCATGTAACGCTCTACCAAATTCCACCCCTAAGCTTTCTCACCTCCCATGCCAATAGGGGATGAATTATACATAGAGAATGCCTACCAAAATATTATGAATTTAAATTACACTTAAAAATATGTATTGACCCAAATATCGGCCGATAAACTTGTTTTAAACTTTGCACCCCCGTTCAGCCCCAACCGTGGGGATTACACTGTAATTTGTCATAATTAATCTCAGCGACATCTATAACCCTGATTTAGACTCCAATCTCCTTTTTTTTAAAATTAAGCTCCACTCAACCCACCATTATTCTCTCATCCGAAGCCAATAGGGGTTGTAATTGTACACAATGCAGCAAGAGGGGTTTAAACTTTACACACATAACATGGGTTGAAATACTGAAAATCTAATTAACCCTGAAAAATATTTATTGAACTCTAATATGAGTCGTGATTTCTTGTTTCAATAATTCCACCCCCGTCCACCTTCATCCCTCGGAGTTATATGTACAATTAAATGTCATAATTGAACTCAGCGACATTCATAACCTTATATTTGACTCTAATCTCGGTTTTATTCGCGTTATTTTCCAATAAGGGAGTATTGCAACTAAGATCCTTGAACTGGACGAAGCGTCCCACACTAACAATCGTGGACGTTATGTTACGTCGCAATCTAGTTCTCTAAATGACAATTTAATACTTCTCGTTATAATCTATAAAAGAAAAATTAAGTAACTTAGGAAGATATTGTCAGACCTGAACTTAAATGAGGGTATTTTAAAAACTCAGAATAGAACCATACTTCTCGCAAAATAGCTCTTGATATTGCTTCATATTATATTTTGGTAAATTAATTAGCTAAATGGAATATTGATGTTATTAATAATCATTCGTCTTCGTGTCTCAGTATTTTAATAGTATGTGACCACTGCGGTTTTATGGTAAGAATGTAGCCATTCTGTATATCCTGCCATTATGATAGATCTTTACAGAATCTTCGTAATACTGTCATTAATTTTGTTGGGCGAGCTGAAGGTTATAATATTGTTTCAAAATATATAAAAAATATATAATTTTTAATTTTACTACAGATTTAAAAATAAAGGAAGCTGTAGAAATTAAATGGTTTTAATATTATTAATATCATTTATCAAGTATATTAATCTGACTTCATTAAATACATGGAAAAGCACCAGCCTATTAGTCAGAAATTTATTATAAAATTTAAATCATTATAATATAACAAACAAAACGTTTCATCCCTAATTCGATGGACAGGAGTAAATTTCAATTAAATTCGTAATTTTAAAAATTCCAAGAAAACTAAATCTTACAAATATAATAATTTATAATAAAATTATATAAAAATAAATTTATGGAGCATTACTTGCAGTTTATTACACGAAATTTAGATGAAACGTTGTGTTTGTTATATTATAATGTTAAACATTTTATATTAAATTTCTGACCTATAGGCTGACGTGGTTCCAATTGATAATCTATATTCATTTAGTTTAATAATCTCTTATTTTTTATATTATTTTTTTATATTATTTTATTTATTTATTTTATTTTGTTAAAGTACTTAAAACGCAGAAGTAATTTTCTTAAAAGTATACAAGTGCCGCAAATTTTTTTAAAGTAAGAATAACGTTTTCATGTTAATGATTTAATATGTTAATAATTTCTCCAAGTAGCCGTTATATTGTCTTCATGTAAAGTACGATTATACTGGCCATTTTGTTCCATATATCAAGAAGTTGTACGTCGAAATCTTTAGATAAAACATGTATGTGGTCCATTATTACTTTAATCGTGTTTCGGAAGAATCCTCTCTGAACTCATGTTGTCAATTTGAGATATTTTTCGGAACGCAGTCAGATAAGATCCAGCTGTGGCAGTAGCAGGCGACTTTGACCTTTCACTACGGCGTGGTCGGGCCGCCGCCGCCGCTGCTGCTGACGTCATAGCCTTGGGCGCCATGATTCATATTCCCAGATGCACTCTGCTCGTTCATTGACTTTATCTACTTTAAACAAACTACTCACACAAATTGAGACGTCAACTTGTAAACATGCCTTATGCTGTATTTTCAAAAAAGACAGCATTATTCAGTAATAGCGTATTACCTAAATTCCACCGTATGCATTATTTGCGTTTACTTAATTTTGTTATTTATTTGATACGGAATTTTGTTCATTTTACATTAATATAATAGTCACATCTGAAAACAAAATTACATGTATAATATATTATCAAATAATTTTTACATAATCATTCGTAAATCAAAATCTTATATTTAAGTTCAGAAAATTTTAAATCAAATAAATCATCATCGAAAGTATTAACCAGATTTGAAAGTTTCATTATGGGAAGTATTAACCAGATTTGAAAGTTTCATTATGGGATGGTTTAAACTATAATTTGCTCTATAATGCATTACCACAAACACGTTTCAATATAGTGGTTTCTGGAAGGAACTCTAAATTCAATTTATCAATTAAATCAACGGAATAAATGTCGGAATTAACAAATTTAAAATAAATTTGAAATTCTTATGGCAACGTTATTATTCCAGAGATGTAATTTTCAATTCTATAGCACTATTTTTATAATTATGGTTTTTAAATGGGTCTGGCAAATTCATTCTATGAGACATGATTCTAAAACATTAATGTTGGTCAGGCATGAAGATAGTTAGTTCTGTACAATAAATTAATTCAGGAAGCCTAAACATTTTCTCACGAATTATTTCTATATTTTATTCTGTCGCAGGAGGGGACTCACCAGTGCTAGCACATATCTTTCATTTCTCCTAGCTATTAGTTTTTTTTAACTAGTTCTTTCAATATTAAACATTAGCAACAATTAGATGTTTATTTATATCAATTTAAAGAATTCTAAAACAACGTTTCGTCCTTCAATTTTGGGACCCCTTCATGTGTAAAATTTAAATGAAATATAAATTCATAACAATTACTTACATGAGAATTAATGAACTGATTTTCAAAGGTGCACTTTGCACAAACGTTACGGCCGAAATGACTGGAAATAATTGGAGTAATTTTTATGGATAAATAATCTGAATTCTCAAAACATATAATCAATTCGAAACATTGATTTTATTGAAGATTATTAAGATTTTAGATGTTGACAATTATATCAGAAATGCTTCGTATTAAAAGTAACAACACTGCAATTAACCTACACATTGATACGATGAAACTAAAAAATGGCTACTATTCCTTCTTGCGACGCTCAGCCATATTAATGTTTACATGGAATCATTTTTAATGTATATGCGAGGACCCAGCGCTGGTTTTAATTTCCAATCGTAGCTACTACTTCATTACTAATGTAAAAATATTCCTATCGGTAGATTGCTTAGAAAACAGGAATTATTATATTATTTCAATTTGAGTTTTTAATAAAGATTATAAGTTAATCTAATTATAAATTGTTGTAACTAGTTTTTTGCTGTATATATTTTGTTGACGCGTCATAAGGAAACATCGGTAAATATCAGGAATTTCTGTGATCGCATTATAAGCACTCAACTTTCAGTTGTTAATTTTTTTTATTGCGTTGCCAATCTACTCTTAGAACATATAGATTAATAAGTAAATATTTTGTCATGATTGCTGAATAACACCGTCCATCGGCGGGTCTCCAGGATTTGTTCAGTGAATCTTCATGTCGTTTCAGTCTTCTCACTGCAGGTTGTTGGCGATGAGTTCCTTGGTGTGATTTGCTTTTAGTGGCATAATTCTTGATGACTTGTACGATGAATGTTATTCTAATGTTGAGATGAATATATTTGATTGGAAAGACTGTAAGACCTTGGTGTTTGATGGCTTACAGCATCCCCAAAATTCGATTCCGTACGACCATACAGGTATTAAGGTGTTGTATAATCGTGGTTTGTTTTGGAGTGTGAATATTTATTAAGTCCAAGTATCCAGATAAAAGTCTTTATATTGAGTCGTCGTTTTCTTGACCTTTATATGGGTTTTCCAAGTCAATCTTTGATCACGGTGAAGTCCTAGCTATTTCACCTCAGTTTAATAGGTAGATTGTATTTTCCGTCTTGCAGACACGTCGTGTGTTTGTTGATAAGTTTTAATGTTATGTATCATGGTGGATATCTCATTTGAATGAAGGTATTGTGATACTGAAATGCTAGTGCTTTTACATTGTGAAGAGAGAAAGAGAGTGAAACGCGCACGCACTCTGCGCGCTTCTGTGTTTATGAGTCAACAGAAGGAAGTTTCGAGCGATAAGTGACGGAAGGGAAGCGGCTTTTCTAACTAAATTATTGTTGAAAGAACATGAACTGATCAGGCATATTTTTGGACTTTATATGACCTTTGCTCCACCAGAAACATATTGAGATACAGGCGGAACATTAGCAAGGGCTGGTGACGTGAGCCACTTTAAAATATATATATATATATATATATATATATATATATGCAGGCCACACAGTCCAAGAAATAACAAAAGTAAGAAGGCTAAATAAACTGATATTCTCCACAAAATAGGTTATATTAGAAGCCAGTTAATTATTATAATTCACTAATATAATTAAAATCAATTTATACTTACTTGAATAAAATCTTAATTGTAGTGACACATACATTGTATGAATTATAAACATATCTCAATTCCTTCATGCATCAAAAATTAAATCAACGAATTAGTCAAAACCTCAATAGTTACGGAAAAAAGGGTTTTAAAGTGTATAATAATCAATTAATGCTAACGTTATCTTCACCACAGACTCAGTTGAACACATTACTTTTGAGGAAAGTCTTTTGGGGCTTACAGCATAAAGTCTTATTTATCATGCTAAAAATATTTAACAAATGATGGGAGTACCTCTTGTATCATCTACCCGAAAGGTCTTTAGGAATCTAAAGATACATCAAGTACGCAAATAACCTTTCTACAATAAAGTATGTATAGTTTAAAGTAGTAGTCGGCAAGCATAATCTCCTCCAAGTTTATCTGTCGCCTACCAGACACATTGTTGCATAGGAACTGATCTCTTGATTGTAAGGGCATGCAGTGTTTGAAGCTAACAATCAACAAAATAGCAATAAAATTCATTAAAAAGCAATGTGTCTGGCAGATAAACTTACGAGGAGATTGTCGTTGCAGACTACTACTTTAAAGTATACATACTTTGTTGTAGAAACGTTTTACACACACACACCTTCGCAACAGTGTATATATGTAAAATATATATATTGCTCTGATCTGATACCCTTGATACCGAAATATATTACATTTGTGCATTCTGCTGTTCTTGTTACCTCGTACCTTTTCATCTTATTATGTTACATATGAACAACATATATTACTGACTCTGAGGTTTGAGATTTGAAATTATATTGAATATGCTATTCTACACGGTCAATAGTAATCAAATTCGTAACCTTTGATAGTTAGGCCCACTACCGTTATTCTGTAACAGGATTAGGAATGTTCACTGACGTGGCAACAACGCTTCGCATATGGAAGGCCATGGCTGATGATGCTTCATTTTATGTTCGGTGCCTTCTCCCATTAAGAAGCATGGTCGTAAAATATTTTATGGGTGCGTTTCCTTTTTTGCAGGGAATTCGTCGACATGGTTTATTCTTTCTGCAAAACTAAAATTATGTACTGATTCCCCCCGCCGCCCAAATCAAACCCCGGATAAAATGTAAATTTATTTACTATTCTTTACAAATAAATTAAGAATTATAATCATCTGATTTCTTAAATAAATGTTAAAAACACCAGCCTATTAGTCGGAAAATTTTATTATCCCATTTAAAGCACATTATTTTAAAATAACACAGCGTTTCATCCCTGATTTAGACTTCTTCATGTGTAAATTTGCTATCAAATTTTGTTGTAATTTATTATATGAAAATTTAGATTAACAAATTTATCATTGAACACCTGAAGAGGTCTCAATCAGGGATGCAACGTTGTGTTTTTTAAATATTATAATTCAAATCCGATAACATTTTTCTAATAGGATGGTGTTTTCAACATTTGCAAATAAATATTGAATATTAGGTTTGTAATTGTTCAGTAAATCGCATGAAATATTTTGTTATTACTTAATATTAATATCTAAATGAAATTATGTTAACAAAAAAATGAAATCATAAATTTGAAAATATATTGAACACATACGTTATTCGCTGACGTTTTCTTCAATTATGATTACTATAATGTCCATTCCCGAAAAATGTGGTTATTTCCAAAATAGTTTAATGAAGCTGAATGTTCAATAATGCAATATATTAGGAGATGATATGTTTTATGTTTCTGAAGATGAAGGAATATAGCTCACAAAATGGAAGGTAAGAAATTGAAATAATACTGAGAACACGTTCTAAGACTCTAGTTTAAATCCCTCTCTACCTCCTCCTCCCCCATCTGTTTATAGTAATAATATCTATTAAAACTCGATAATCTCAATCCCCGCGATGGGCGCCTATTATAGTTTGTACTATTTTGTTTCAAATATCAAGCCCATGTTGGCGCTGCAATTGTAATAAATAATCTTAATACTCTCGATAATCTCAAGCCTACGTTGTCACGACAATTGTACCAAGTTAACTGTTATTAACTTGCTGTGATCAGCTGTTGTAAATACGTAGATACACGCTCTCATCTGCCGTCGCGCATTCAAATGACGTCACACATAGCTAACAGCTGATCAACTAATCATGGATTTTCGTAATATTAAAAAGGACATTAATGAAGGTTTTCAGAACACACAACTTCAATACATTTGCTTATTAACACATTTAACTTTATATTTAATTATATAACACAATTGAATTAAATTTTTAGTGTGCGCCAGAAGATTTTATGTACGGAATTTTACAATGATCTACTATTTATATTTAAAAATTCAAAACAAAAATATGAGGTTTATTTTCTCTGCTGGGCATTACGGACAAATTTCACCGATTCGAAAACAGAGCTTTTGCGATTACTGTGCATAAATTAAGATATTTGACAGGAATAAATACAGGAATTGGTTGATCTTGTCAAGAAATTCACTGCACTTATATAGTCCAACACTTCTTAAGTACAGCAAGCAGGGGCGGAGTTTTTTTTTTTCTTAGGGCAACAGGCTACATGAGGGTAATCCACGTTGGGCAACTCCCCTTTAATAGCATAGGAAGGGATTTGAAAGGGGGGTGCGGAAGGGTAGAGGAAGGTTGCCAAGGGTTAACTAGGGCCCCCCGGCTATATTTTAAGGATCCTACCCGGCATTCGCCTAAAAGTAATGCAGGGAAAAGCCTAGAAAAACCTGCATCAGGTACGTCGGGCATTGGGTACTTGTCCCACGCCCTTCCGATAGCGGGAAAGGAGTTTGCTGTGGGGAGTATTGTAGAACAGCTTATAGACACACGAGTTTTGTCAACTTACTTGCAGTTGTATCTCTCTAGGTTCTTGCGCTTCTTATGCACCTGAAGAAGGGGACAAGGCTTCCAGAAACGTTGTGTGGCATTTATATTATCACTTCTTTTGTCTGTATTTGGCTTTCTTATTATTAATTTTCAATCAGACGTAAATTTTTCATTTTTAATGTACAAACTTTTCCCGTAGAAAATCAGCTTAAAACATCAAACGTAAAATTGTGGTTAGTATAAAAAATATTAATAATAGTAAAATTAGCTCGTCTGGAAGAACTGAGAGTATTATTGATCTTAACAAAATTTCAGTATAGTTTTACACATATGAGCGCTGCGGTTGTAGACGTTGTGACAAGTAGGAAAACATTGAAACCGTGGTTTTGATGCGGGCGCGGAACAAGGTTCCTCCAGACTATAGTGTTACCGGAAAAATCGTATACAAACCTGGTTTGGGTAGATTGGGCTAGTTGCACGTTATTGCTATGACTGTGGGAACGCAACATTCGCGACCCCTTGGTCAGATTTGGAGGCAGCTGGCCGAATGCTCCAATGGGAGCAAAACACTTTTTGTTGTATGGCCAAGGCCTGCGAACTCTGTACATACACCCTCAAAACCAGGGCTTTATGGGAACCTTACTTTAACTACTTCCTTTTATAACCAGAAAATCTGGAAGAGATACTTAAAAAATGCTCGTATGAATATCGGCAAATAACATAGAAATGAAAATATCAGAAACTAATATATACTAAGTAAGAAAACATTCCGTTACAAGAGATAACTCTTATTTTATAATCCGGTTTTAAACTTAATGAGGAAAATTTTTAATATACTGCTGTGAAGAAATTATATGAAAGTAACGAAATAGACGGCTAGAAATTCCCAAAAAGAGAAGATAAATACAAAAATAGAAAGTTTGACAAATAATGAAGGTGACGGGGAAGAAATATTTGAGGTCATTGTGACGAGAAAAAGAAACGTCAGTGAGACGTGATGACTAAATCTGGACTACAATGTAGAGTGGATGGTAAAGGAGTACAGTCACCACGACAATAATTTGAGTAGTTCAGGTCGCTGGATGCAATAAGTGTTGTGTAAGTTTGTTCATACTGAAACAAAATGAACAACATAATCGTCTAATGACGATTCCAGAAGAAATATTGTCTGTGTGAACTTGATTACGAATTTTAGATTTAGAATATGCATTAGGGATATTGCAATAATAAACATGCAATAAAGAAAACTTACGAAGTAAATATCATTATTGCTTTTTTCTGTTTGATTGGTATAATTCTGTCTTGAGACAATTTCGTCGAAAGTTGTATATCGGATAACTTTTGCTATTCTTCTGAAATGAATAAGGCTGTTGTTTCCCGTTGCCGTCCATCAGTTATGATGATGGACCCAATCCGCAACTCAACCGTGCGGGAAATTCGTGATTGGTTTGGTGATGGTGCTGAAAGTGAAATAGACACACACACATGCACGCGACATCCATACCCTGGCTGCGATTCAAAACCTCTGTGATGGGAGGGAAGGCATTTCGGCTCACGTATTCTCGTGTCATGTTTAATTGGAGAAATGTTATACAAACAAACCTATGAAATTTCATGAATTGCAAGTTGATGAAATAATATGACTTGGGAGGGTTTGGTACCTTTTTTTTAAGGCTACATGAGGGTAATCCACATGGTGGCAACTCCCCTTTAATAGCATAGGAAGGGATTTGAAAGGGGAGTACCGACAATTTGTTGC
Source organism: Zhengitettix transpicula (assembly GCA_037074705.1). Taxonomy (NCBI): domain Eukaryota; kingdom Metazoa; phylum Arthropoda; class Insecta; order Orthoptera; family Tetrigidae; genus Zhengitettix; species Zhengitettix transpicula. The sequence continues at coordinate 147,229,125 of CM073591.1, read as the reverse complement.
TTATACAGTTGTATAACAGCAGAAAATATAAGCGGGTTGACACACCATTTTATGACTTCATTGAAGCGGAGTTAAAGGATTTTTGGATTTATTTAATCAGAAATTACAATTTTTTAAGTTAATGTGTTAACTTAGGAATTAGTCAGGTTATTTTTTTCAGATCAATAGGTGTGCATCTTATGTTGTCCTGTTGAATCAGGAGTGGGCACATTAGTGGGTTGCTGTGACTTTCTATTCCTTCTTAGTGCTTGATGTTGGGGTCTTGCCTGACATTGGATCCTGGATATAGCAAGGTCATTGTAAATTATGTCGATTGTTACGTACAATGGGGCATCTCTCGTATATATAAGTATTTTGGCGATGTTTGTCTTAGCAGGTTCAGGAAAATGTGATTTCTAATTAGATATGTAGAGAATGATATAGGATGTCTATGAGGACCATTAAAAAAAATTTAATCAGAAAAAAATACAATCATGTTCGAGAAGTACACTTATATTTGTTGCAAATTCATTATGGCGTAAACGTCTCTTACTTTATAGACGAAATTATTGTATTTTATCGCAAAATACATAGCAGATGCTGCCAGCGTAGTGAATATTTTAAATGTCGTCATTCCTTTGTTCCTTTCTTAACGAGAGAGGATAATTTTCTTATTCTGGAAATAAATGTTTATGAAATACTTAAAAATTAACGCGGGATATTTAAACGGTAATGGCTTTTTATTTATTTGAGGTATTTCAGTAGTACGTTTTTCCGTTATTTGTGCCAGTAGTGGGAGGTGCTGAGATAACCGTCGACAGATCTGGCAACACCGCGTTTATCGCAGTTCGTCAGCTTTAAAACCGGCAGGTTCCGGACGCGCATGCGCGGTGCGGCTGGTGAGGAGGGACCGTACGTGGTGGGGTCTGCGGGGTGGAGAACGCAGCCTCAGTGCAATAGAGACAGCTCGTCGAGTGTCCGAAGGATCTTATCCGTCTCGTTCATGTGAAGCAGGTGCGCCTGCAGTGTGCGCGTGTCACCTTTGTTGCGGCCCTTCAAAAGGGGGCTCACTTTTGGATGAGGATGTCGGTTCTAGGAAAGCGGCAGCACTGCTATCTGTGCGATTTGCCGCGAATGCCATGGGCAATGCTCCACGACTTTACGGAGGCGGTGTGCCGTGGCTGCGTCAACTACGAGGGTGCCGACCGGATAGAACTAGTGCTGGAAACGGCGCGTCAAATGAAGCGGGCACACCACGCGTCTCAAGGGAAACCTCCACAACCGCCCCCGTCGACCGCCGCTCAACACAGGCACGACGCGGCGTCTCAACAAAACGGAGGGTCCATGGACATGCCTCCCGCGGCCCACGCTTCCACCGGCGGCGGTAGACAATCACAGCAGCAGCCGGGTCCTCCACCGCCTCCACAAGGATACGGTGCCGCATCCGCCATGCACCATTCTCGAGGAGGAGGCGGTGGCCTTCTCACGGAATATCAGCCGGGGTTGCCCCGTGGGGGGGCCGCCGACCACGACATAGTGCGACCCGTCAGATTGCCGCACCTCAGCGCGGCCGCCCACCACGCTCTTGCTAACGCGGTCTCGTCGCACCGCCCACCCGGGGGCCTCAAAAGGGGTATGTCAACTTCGGCGGATCCTGCTGACGATGAGCATCACGGCGTAAGCGACGCCAAGCGCTTGCTCGGCGACGAACATGCCGCCCCTGGACGCCCGCCTCTCACGCGAGGAGAGTCCTTGCCAGCTGTGTCCATCAACACGCCGCCTTTCATAGACAGGTCGACGTTCAAGGACAAACACCCGATGCGAGCGCCTTCGTTCGACACTGCAACCGCTTTCAAGGGCAACGGTAAGATCAGAACTTGACTTGATCGGTCGTGTCACAAGGATGGTGCTTGCAAGTTTGGTGACTGGTGTGATTTTATAAATTCATTGATATTCGTATTATCCGTTTTGTGACTTGTATAATATGCAAGTGAGGGTGTATATATCCGAACGTAGCATAGAAGTATGGAACTAATAACGTGTAACTGAGAAATAGTACAAAGTAAATTAAGAACATGGCCGTTCAAACATGAGGGATGCACCGTTCGGAAAACAGCTGTGCGTCATCGTGAAGCTACTTGGTTAGGTCATACACAGACGGAAAACAGCTTTCCTTCCTTTATGTCTCGCCGTAACATGTTCCAACTTAGACTTTTCTTTTACTATTCGCCTTATATTTGATTTCCTCTGCAATTTCCCTTTCCAATTCTATTCAGTCAATGGAAAACACGAATAACGAAATAGTAACACCTTTCGCTGCTTGAAATCCAGACTAATTCGTGACTTCTTTTTATTAGTGCCTATGTGAACCACTAATATGCCGTACTGGACTATTTCCAAGTTGCGATCCTTAATTTATCTGAAGTAAAATTATTGTAAATTGACTATCGTTAAATTAGTTTGTGTATAATGGTTCAAAGATAGATTTGGCTTAATCTTTGACAGGAATGCCTCCTGACAATTACCAGTGTTGCTTCATTACATATACTTTTTGATGTAGGTGGACGCTAATTAAGTATTATAGTTTCGAGAATATATACGTGCATTATTTTCTAAAAAAAACTGACGACGTGCAGTCATAATGCGAATATATCGTACAAACGTTTGGGGTATGATTCCAATTGGTAACTGGTAGGTCATGTTAAAGTAACAAAGAAATATGAGCATTCTCCTCAACGTAGTTTCTGGACTCGATAGTGTTCTCGGATAGATAATGGTTGTCTATTTCTTCTCATGGGCGATTGTAATTTAAAACGGTTGTAATTGTCTATTTCTCGTTGCTTACCATCAACAGGCAACCGGAACTGACTCGATATCTTATTAAACGTAATAAATTGTGTTTAATGAAATACAAATTGTTCAAATATTTCACTGAAGCGTGTATTCACGAACGTCACGTGGAACGTAGGAACCCCGCCTGTTGTAGCTTTACTGTACCAGGATCTGGTCGCATAATATAGGGCGAAAGCTTGTGACGTCAGTAGAGCGTCACTAGACGGTGATGCGCGTGCGCGACATACAACCTCTCAAGTTTACTTTGCAACCAGTACACATTCAGTACTAAAACAGCAGCTATTCATTTGTCCGTTATATACTTCCCATCTCATTGCTGAATAAGCTATTATTCATGACTACACTAAGAATATTGATAAATGGTGAATATTTTAATTTTACCAATAGAGGTTTGGTAAGCAGTCGCGTCACATCTGTGCATGACTATGAACAAGAATTGATTGTCACATTTAACACCGAATGTACGCTGTCGGCGTGGCTAATGGCGTCGAGCAGACGGGGCCTTGTAACCCATATCAGTGGCGGATTGCGCGCGCAGGCCGCGTGACGTCACGCATCGTGCCACAGGCCGCTCACTTCCTGGCTGGCTGCGAGCTCATGGCGGCCCCGGCTGTTATCCCAAGGTTACTATGAGTCTGCCCGGCTTACGTAACGCCGGGACATTATAAAGGAAGCAGTTCGCTGTACTAGGATCCCAAAATTTGACCGCTTGACAATTTTTTTTACGGGTCAATTTAATGACAGCTTTCCTAGTCGTTACTCAAATTTACGATAGTACATCACCACCAATAAAGCGCTACGATACCGTATAAAGAAAAAAAAAGATAGTATAATGAACAGGATTACTATGGTTCTACACGGAGATTCAGCGCCACTTTGATGACAAATACAAATGATGGGTGATATTTGTCTGCGGTCACAAATTCGAAACTTTTATGGTTTTAATATTTGTCTGCAGCACAGTTACACAGTCGCATGCTACTAAATAACGTAGGTTTAATTAATTTTAGCGAATGTGTTATTTATAGGCGGCCGCTTGGTTGGCTTTTGCTGATTGGCAGACAAGCCAGGCCGAGTTAACGGCTTGTCCTCCACGTCACGGGGCCCTCTGAGCTTTCTCCCGGCCTAAATGTCATGCTGCCCAGCTGATGTAACATCTCTCACATGAACCATTTCTATTTGCGGTTCACTCTAGCATCTCACTATTCGAAGTAACTGCACAGAAAAATATTCCGTTCTTATATCGAGATGATTTAGAAGCATGTTATTAAGTGTTTTGTCTACTAGCGACCTGGTCTGAAAATTTCCTTGTCTTGCTCTGTCCTCGGCCATTACTTCATCACCTAATGATCATCTTTCTACTCCTGAATCATCCAAAATCTTCCTTTAAAAGTATTTTAGTCACCACACTTGGAACTGTCTATATAGCCTTTGTTGATATCTTGCAGTAAACTATTTCTCCTCTGATTGTGTCTGATCCACATTGACTTTCTTTTAAAAACTGAGTGAAAATGAATCCCTTCTCATTTACTCTTCTTAGAATTCAAAACTTTCCAGCAATTTCTTCTCCATCTTTTCTTAATGTTTCTGACCCATACAAATCCCTGTTCTAGAATTAGCACTTCACCAGATTCTTCCACAATTATGGTTTCTATTTACTTGTCAGTAGGGCTCTTTTCTTGGTGAATGCTTTCTTGGCCATTTCAATATGACTGTAGCATTGTCTAAAGGTAAATTCATTCATCTGTTCAACATTTTGCAATTATAAAGGATCTGGTTTCTTTGTGATTTTCATTACATAGGATAAATTTATCTGCATAGGTATGAGTTTCTTCTTTGCTAACAATATCAGGTTATCTGCATATTTTCTTCTGCTAATTTATCTTCCCCAGACTTGCCCCCAACTTCTTCCTACCTTCATAATGTTGGTCTCTGGTATCCAGATTCATTTTTACCCTTTGACCCAGATACAAATTCTTGATATGTCTTCTATTCTCCCAATCGAGTTTAATTTCCGTGTGTAAATTTCTATTAACTTTTCCTAATTTATGTGGCCAAACAACTTGTGCTAGTGAGAAAAGCAAACGCATTTCATCTTTGCCTGTAAACCTTGGTTCCTCATATTTTCCTTGTCGACAATTGTGCGCGCCAAGTTTTAGAATCATGTTTCAGTAATATGTGATCTGTGATCAGAAACGGTTCCATAATCTCTCACTGACCACACCATTTTCATTGAAGGTAGATACAGTTCATTTTAAATAAGTTTCCTGTCGAGATTTCGCTCCCAATCTGTTCAATGAAATAATCCAATTAACTACATTTATTCAGATCAATTAAAATTGATACTAATAAATCTGACTAATTGGCTGACGTTATTTCATTAATTCAAAAAGTCAATTAATATAATTGATAATATGTTTAATGTATGTAATTTCGAAAATATAAAGACTTCTGTATTAGATGAAACGCATGGACGATGTGAAGTAGCCAACAGACAACATTAAGTGATTAAAAAAAATTCCTCACAATGTTTCTGTAAATCTCGTTTTCGCACGTTTGTATTGTATGTCATTATTTAATATTTTCATAATGGGAAATAGTTCTTCATATCGGCTCTCTTTATGTTATATTGAATTACGGGCCTTCTTCGGTTTTAAATTCAAAAATAATAAGGAACTAGTATGATGCATTGCATGTGATCTGGACTGAGTGAAACGAGATCGTCAGCCGCCAACGCATCACCGTGACGTCACAGTAGTTGCCGACCGCGGATTGTTGCCAATTTTCGCTTCTACTTGCCCCCTCTCTTTCTCTGTAACGTTTCGCGGGAATGTTGCCAGACCGGCTTCGTATGTCTTTCGTTGCTACAATCGGGTTCTACTTGTGTATATAAAGTGTACTTGAATGAGATCCAGATGTGAACCAGTTCTTTTTGTTATTATCTCGCTTGTTCATTTCTCCATTGTGAGCGAGGTTGCCGGGGTAGAATTTCTATTAGATTCATTGCACGTATTCGCGAGTGCGGAGAAACAAGCCCCTTAATTCTATCACATTTCATTAGTTCATTTTCACAAATATTTTTATCACAGCTTTGAATAAGAATTTCTGCTCAATATTAATCGTATTGGTATAAAAATCCTGGGTGAAATTGGATTTTTCTTTTGAGCATCTATTTGACACGTGTATATATATTCCTTAGCTTACTTGTGCGATTTACACAAGTAAGGGTCACAGGAAATTTTCATTGATGGTTATAATTTTACACATTCCTCTCGGATTTGGAAAGGCTCGCAAACTATTGATGCCTGACGATTTTTAGTGTGAATACAGAACCTGAGGAGACTGCTCAAAGGAAAAAATTATAGAAACAATCTTTCAGTTCACCAGGCGTTCGAAGTTACAGGTTTCTTTGTATAATTAATTTTTCTTACCTAATTGCTCATTTCAGTATGAATTGTGCGCTAGGCGGTTTAATCTTATAAAACTTTTCCCCAATCTCTAATTGAAATTTCAATCGCTTGTAGATGTGCAACTATTATTTGCCACACGAATATATAGTCTTGGGCAGTTACACTGTATACGCATCGCTTATAAGGATGAATCGTATTTATTTAGTGAGCAATTTTCTATTCTGTTCAAAAGACGAGGAAAATCATTTTGTGTTTGGCATTATCACGCGATATTGATAATTTAGGACAGTCGAGTTAGAGCATCCGTGTTTTTTTTTTAGATACGAACGTAATGATTTGGTGTGTAGTTTTTATAGTCGCCATGGTCATGTGTTAAGTTTTAGTTCCGGACAGTGGAATCGGGGTGAGTCACGCGTCCGGCAGTCGATAACGCAGGTGTCTGTTAATACCGACTCGACTGCTACGTGACGTCACGTTCGGCTGACATCGTAGCTTGTCGGGCCGAGGAATGTGCGTTCTTTCATTTCCCATGCCCGACAGCCAGCCTTTACGTGTTTCTTTTCTCCTCCGCCTCAATAACAGCATGAACACGTCACGCGGCGTTGCCAGGCAGACGGTTGAGCGACGTTGCAACGTATGCCTAGCACAACAGAATCTGCGCGTGTCTTGGTAACCAGTAACCGGTGTCAGTCCGCCTTTTTAAAATTACTTTTGACACTAATGAATCTTTGACTGTTACTTTTCCAGACTTACCTCAAAAATTTGCTTAATTATGTTAACATGGAAATTCAGTTAAATTATTGAGAAAAAATTAATGGACTATTATTTTAATGAACGTAATCCGTTTTACCGTAATGGCTTAGGCGTGTCGCCTGAGTTACTTTAATGTGGAGTAAATAATTAACGATGGGTTCCTTCAGAAAACGAACTTTCAGGTTGGAAATAATAATATTTACTGTACCGATGGAGCGTGTAATAAAATCATTGCACATGTAAGCTATATGAAAATTAGCATAGTGACCTTTGCTGGCAGTGCAGCGGTTTGGCCAGACGCCAGTGGAGGCCGTAAGAGAAACCAGTTTTATCCTCATCCCTTTTTCCCGACCGCCATGTCCGTGCCGTCTTTCAGCATTCCCTACGTTGTCTACCATGCGATGCGTCATACCAGCTGTGGAATAACTGTTGTCCCAAGCCAAGATGGCCGTCATAGTTATGTCATATATTCTTTAATGCAGATGATGAGCGCCAATCTTTGATCTCGTAGCGTAGTTAAGTAGGTCTCAATCCAATCGTCTGAAACTGTGCCAAACAATACGTACGATTTATTCTTAAAGTAATGACATTTTAGTATTGTGGACTTGCTCTTGAATTTTGAACATCGTATAAGTATTTTTCAATTCAAATTAACCATGTTTTAATAAAAACCAAATTAATAACAATAAATATTGAAACCTCTCTACCATTTTTCTTCAAAATTTAATGCATAATTGTTTGTAGGACGTAGTAAGAATTTTTATTGCAAATATTGATACATTTTTCAATGATCAGATGAAAAATTTAAATAAATATTTTATTTAAAATGTCTGGTAAATTTAGGTACGTCACATGGCTCAATTTCTATTCAGCGCTACACATTTTCTCAACGTCTTTGCTACAAACACCTGAAATTAAATATAATAAAGCATTTTTGGGTTTTCAACCAACCTAGTAGATACAATTAATTATTTGCTGTAACAAATTTTCAGTTTTAAATATTTGATGACTGTAAAACAGGTGACCTGACACAACGAAGGCAGAGCATGTTACGGAAATGTGTAGTAATGAATATTGAACCACGCTTGAAACCTGAGAATGTTTTATTCAAAAATTTCGCCTGGAAAATCTTTCTTTTGAACTTTCATGGAAAATGAATTTTGTTTAATACCAATGAAAGAAAAGCACAAACCCCTCTGTAAGTTCAGGCTGATACTAAACAAATGAATACATTCTCATGATTCAGAAGAGTTTTGAATATCAAATTTTTTTTGGTCAATGTATTTTCCTAATTACACTTCTATCTGTGAAGCACATTCATAATTGTTTCATATAAAATTCCCTTATGTCTGGAAGTGGGTGGTTGTAAATTATCCTTAAACTACCAACGTGAATATTTTAATATGAATTGACAAATGCCAACTTCAGAATGTGGAGAGTATAATTTGTTAAGTGTAAACAATATTTAAGTTTTATTCTTTGATATGGATATTTATGCTGTGAAAATTGTTCACAGGTTATATTAGGTGATGGAGGTAGAAGATAACGGAGATCTGTTCTAATTTTAATATCTTTGTAGGCTACCCTGGTGTGGCTATGGGTGTTGGAGCTGGAGGTGCTGCATCTCCTCTGGGTCCTCGTACTGGCTCACCTCCAGAGCCAGGATCTGGATCCAGTCAGCAGAATCAAGGTGGGGGCAGTGGACAATCACCAATGGCAGCGCTTATGTCCGTTGCAGATAACCTCCCACCTGGATCACCACGGTCAGCTGGGGGCAGTCCTCCTGGTCCTCCAAGGTCTGCATCCAGGGGATCTCAGCATTCACCAAATTCTTCTGGTGTGTATCTTCATTATTCTCAATAAGATTGATTTATTACTTATGTCTGTTTTTAATCTTTTTTAAAACTATTTTTATAGGGTCGGCTGGTGGCCGCAGGTCGTCAGGAAGTCGTCATGTAAGTTCGACAACTGTGACGACGTCAAGTGATGCAGAGGGTGGTGGTGGAGCGGGTACTCCAGAAGCTGTGGCAGGAGCTGGAGGTGGTTCCAATGTTGGTCCTGCCTCTTCTGGAGGCCCATCCACAGGGGGTGGCAGCACTGCAACACTTAAGTGCACTTTGTGCCAAGAACGTCTAGAGGACACACACTTTGTGCAGTGTCCCTCAGTGCCACAGCACAAGTTCTGTTTCCCTTGTAGTCGTGATAGCATCAAACGTCAAGGAGCTGGATCAGAGGTAATTACCAATTTTATTTGTAGTAATGTAGGGAATATGTTTTTCTAATTCTGTATTTAATGTAAATGGTTTGGTTTTTCAGGTGTATTGTCCAAGTGGAGAAAAATGTCCTCTTGCCAACTCCAATGTTCCATGGGCATTCATGCAGGGTGAGATTGCCACGATTCTTGGAGAGGAATTCAAAGTTAAAAAGGAGCGTGAGACTTAGAGGCAGACACATGTGCCATCGAGTGCTGTTCTGATATGAGTGGGGGGCAATAGCTTTGTATAAGTGGCAGCACATTGTGTGCTGTTAAGAGTCAGAACAGGTGGGGGGGATTGTTGCAGGGAGTTTCCCCCCCACCATGCCCTTGTTTAGGGCTTGCAGGGCTTTGAACCCCAATCTTTCTCCCTAGAATGTGGGGTACCTGAGACAGGGGCCATAATCCCAATACCTCGATATTAAGGTGTAGGTGTGTCATTTTTTTCTATGCTGGGTTGGTTCTTTCTCAACAGTTCTGTGGGAGGCAATTTTTGGGGTTTGTTAGTGTAAAGGTACCTTAAGGAACTGAGTATCCATTTGGAAACAGAAGTTATAACATTATTGAGAACTGCAGACATGCTGTGGGAACAGTATGTTACTGAAACATAATATTAATATGACATTAGCTTTGGCATTGTTTACTCATTTGTCAAGGTGTATGGAGGTTTCATTTTCAAATCATAGAACGTCTCATCTTGATGGTATTAATGTTAGCAATTAGAGAGGGGATGGATTCTGGGCTGTTTTTCATTGTGTAGCCCTGAGACTGAGTTTGTGACAATGTAAGGTCTTCTCTACTTCAGTTTATTTGCAGCAAATATGTACGAATATTATTCAGAGAATTGTTTCGTTGTATATACGTTTGATGTGTAAATATCATACCATTGTAAATATTACTAATACGAACAGTTATTGTGTAGTGTTTATTGTTATAAAATACTGTTTTTAAAACGAAATGGCATACAATCTTCTAGAACTGTCATTTATGCTGTAAAACTATTAACATGTAATATTTTGTTAATTGAAACCATCATGTACAAATGGTGAAACTCCTTAAACATAAGATACTTATTTGAAGAGACTGCAGGCGATGGTAGGAGATTAGTCTTATTCTAACTTCTTGAGTGATTTGGTATCAAAATAAAGTAAAAAATTGAAATGAGCAGCTCTGTTTTGATTTCAAACATTCATGAATTGTAGTGTTGAGAGTACAGGGTGATAAATTTCTTTTGATGTAAGACTACTACAGTTAACATCTTTTTGTATTGTGGAATGAGTAAATTTGTTAAATGGTGTACAAATATAAGTGTATATACATTGTATACAGAGATGCTTATTTAGTTCCCCGGTTGAGTAAATGTTTCTGCAATGTACAAATATAACAAGCGGCTTCATATAAATTTATCCTTTTTATTTAAGCCTGTTACTTGGTTCGAAAATAATTTTACCTAGTTGAAACCTTCTGTTGGAATAACTTATACTGTATAGATTATGTTCCTATATTCATAAAGTATCCCCAGTTATAATCTGCATACAATTAGTTAAATCTTTTGTAAGCAGTTTATCACACAAATTTTGTTATTTTTTTCCAATTTACTGGAGAATTCCATATAAACCGGTGTATTCTTCTTGACCTATAGTGTTGATTGCTTTAATTCTGGAGAAGTAAACATAAAAGTTTTTGTAAATAAATATTTGAAACTATTTGTTTCATGTGGGTATTCATTGAAACAATTAACTAATTTTTTTGTTTTCAATTTAATTTGCTTTTGTTGTAAATTTTGAAGGAAATTATCACACTATTTCAGAAAGTTTTAGATTATATAACATGGCTAAAAAAATAGAATACCTGAGAAGGACTAGTTCAAAGAATTGCACCAGGTTTCTTGAGCTACTCTTATGTTGATCACTTCAGGTGTAAGAAATATTGTAAGCGCTAGAATCATTGTTGGTAGATGTGAAGATTATATGACTGATTAAGCTTTGTGGTAGATTACAAATTGTAGCCTTTAAAATAAAGAAAATAAGAAGCTCACATCAGAGTTCATCACTAAACTTGTTTGGTTAAGACTATAGGAGTCATCTGAAGTATCTCCAACTGTTGGTCAGCACCTATGTTTTCATTTAGTAATGCCTTTCTCAACTGCTGTTAAATATATTTCAACATTCTGTAGTGAGAAACCCACAATTGTTATCAAACTTCCTTATTATGTAGTAAGTAATCTTTATACCCTAGTCAAATGCCTGGACTGCAATGTCCTAAGAAGGAACTCCAAAACTCGCTGGTGTGTTTTAACAAATAATTAAGGAAAATTAATTAAAATCCCTTGTGTAGTTAAAGAAATTATCTTAGAAAATCTTAGGAGTAATATCTGTAACAAACGATAGTTTTGCCACAAAACTCATAATTGTATAGTTAATAACATTTTAAAGCATTATCTTTTTTTAAACACAATAGCTTAATTGCAAACTATTTAATTGCATTTGTTCATATTCAGTAATTTAGATGTTCCTTTATTGTACAAATGAAAATGTTTTTGTGACTCTGCCTATTAAAAATGGTGTGATAATAAAAAAATACATTTTTATGTTAAGTTAATTTTTTATTGTATTGATAATACCAGAATTTGTGTACCTCCAGTTTTTGTACAAGCTACTGTTAACATCGGGTAAATACAAAATTTTAATAGTAACATTTGATTTAACATCAGTCACAACATTAAAATCGTCTTCATAACCACTTAATCAATTCCTTATTTATACAGGCAAATGTCAAATCTATGTACAGTATAAGCAATTTGTTATTTAAATATAAACTTGGACCTAAAGTACTGTAAGATTAAATAGATTCCCGCACATGTTCAAGTAATATATAACTGCAGCAAATATCCATTAGTAACAAGTAAGCTATGTTTCCCTATTTAGAACAAAAATATATAATCGAGCTTTGTGTAGGCAATCTTTATTGTGTGGGAAGGCCAACTTGCCACACACTAAGACAATATCTATATTCAGACAGGTTTTGTGACATAGGTATTAAAGCTGTGAGGCGGAGGTTTTGAAGAAATCTTCAGGAGTATGGTTTGTGTCTGACTAAAGACTTTCATTTGATAAATTCTCTATTGCATTGTATATTTCTTTCATACTTGGGGAAACTAGCTGACATTGTTACATGTTTTTATATATTATTTACCTTTGTAATAGAAGATAAAAATGCATTACACAGTTAAATAAAATTGTGAAAGGTATTTATACTAAAAACATTGTTCACGTGAATCCCTTAAAGTAAACTATATTTTTGTTTTGAAAACAATAGGTCAGAAGTGATTGGCTCAGTTTGGGTGAAGAATAAAAAAATCATTGTCATGATGCCTGAATCTGTTAGATAACCAAACTAAATTGAGGTGAAAAGCAAATACAATTTCAATTATGTCTGTATATTGGGCCTTTATTTTAACCACTACTTGCTTTACCTGCATATGCATATTATTGTCTAATTGGAAACTACAATGTTGCACAAAATAACAAGAATTACACTATTTAGCAGTTGCCAATTGATCCTGTTGTTTATGTTAAATATTGTTCAGATGTTATAACTGCTATATTTTCCCGTAATCTATAACTGGTGTCAAATCATTACTGACCACAAGGTTGCATTGAATTTTACAATGTAAATAATTGTTTTATTAGCAACAATTGCTTACAATATAAATGCTTAGGAATACATTATTTTATGTAAGTGGAATTAATCACAAAGTTATTGTGCAACTGTTGATCAGATATGTATGTTTTATTGAAAATGCAATAATTATTGTCAACATGCTGTAAATATTTCAATTAGGTGTGTGTAACTAAACAATTTTGTCCAAGGAAAGACACATCAAATATTAGCTGCTTCATAAAATGTATGTTTGGTCCTACTTTTAATGTGCTACTACAGTTTGATTTAGACAATCCTTGTGTAGTTAAATGTGAAGGGGACATTCTTGGTTTAAAATTGAATATAAAGTATGTCTGTTGCTTTGTAATGCATTGTCTCCTAATAATTGTATTATAATTTTGTAATACGACAAAAGTCACATGCTCATAAAATAAAAATATTTTTTGGTGTTTACTAGAAAGTTTAAATTTTTTATTACCTTTTCCTTTTTTTATATTTAAATACAATTTATTCTCATAAAAATATAAATTTGTATAAACACATTTTGAAGACTATAGAATGTTAATGTGGGTCTGCTACATTGAAAAAATTGAAAAACCTGACGAGACAATCTTATCTGTTCATATGAAACAACATTTTATATGTGAAGTTATGTAATAATTATTGTATTAAGGGAAAAATAATTTGTAATTCTATGTATTATAATAAGAGGAAATTTAGTAGTTGACATGATATATTTTTTGTTTCAGAAATATTGGCAAATTGAATGTGTCTCAGAACATAGAAACTAGGAGGTAAGATTAGTTATACTAGCACTTCCATTAATCTATTACATATACGCCCTACCAAAGCTTGTGCTTTATTGATTGCTTGATGCAGTACCTATTAAATGCAGGTTCCAGGAACAAATTCTGTATAGTTTGATCTGTCCTGTATCTTCCAAATGAAAATCTGAGCACATTAACTCAGCCTCCTTTATAAGTTTAAACAGATTTTTTATCATCACATATTTTAAAAGAAAGAAATCAACCTTTATTGACATTTGTAAAGTTATTAATTGGGCTTTTTATATAATTTGAAGGTGGTATTTGCACTGTAAAATAAAAGAGAATCCGGTAATTCTCCATTAGAAGTAATATATGAGAAGTAATAAATATGGACGTAGAAAAAAAAAAGAATTTGGAATAGTTTAGAAAACTCTGTGCCAAACTCCTGTAGTGTAGTGGTCAGCGTGACTGCCTCGCATCAAATCCCGGCATGGATGTTTCTGTGCGCGAGAAACTGGTCAAATCAGGTCCCCAAGGCAAAATGAGTTCTCTCAAGTAGTCGCTAATAACCTGAGAAGTCGATGGACGGTAAATAAATCAATATAAAGAAAACCTCTGTCTTGAATAAATGAATTTATTAAAGTACAAATGGACACAAGTCTGGCGGGACTATATTGCGCATTTTCTTCATCGGACTCTTCCCTTCGTGTTATATATAGAAAAATAGCAGTATCATCTGCAAATGTAGCCATGAAAGTATGGTCGTTGGTAGGGATATCTGCCGTGTACAGTACACTACCGCGCGGTAAACCTGAGTTAATATGATGTAATTTTGTTAGTTCATCTTGAAACTTAACCTGGAAGTGTCTGTTGCTCAGATAGGATTTTAAAAGATGATAGTAATTGTGTGGTAAATTTTTCTTGATCTTAAACAGCTATCCCGTGTGCCAGACCTTATCAAACGCCTGAGCTATGTCGAGAAAGGCCGTGGAGCAGTATTTATTTTTTTCGAAAGTCTGGTTGATTATGTTTACTACTCTGTTAACTTGTTCGATAGTGGCGTGGTTCTCTCTAAATCCAAATTGGTGTGCTGGTATTAATTCATTTTCTTGTAGGATTGGATTTAATCTTCTTAGTAACAGTTTTTCAAAAACTTTGGAAATTATTGGCAATAAGCTGATCGATCGGTAAAACGATGGTTCTTCAGGCGACTTTCCTGGTTTAGGTATAAGTATTATTTGGGCCACCTTCATTTGGTCCGGATAATGATTCAATGGCGTTAAATATGGCCGTTATTAGTTTGTATCCTATCTCTGGTAATTGCTTTAGAACTTCACCTGTAATTAAGTCATAGCCAGAAGCTTTTTTACTTTTTAGGTTGCACTTAATTAGCGTTTGTACATTGTTATCTTTTTCTTCGGTAGGCTTAGTTTGTCTGGTGACTCCAGTTATAGTTACTTTTCTGCTTCTTCTTCTGGAGTTAGTTCTGAGGGAAAGGGATGAAATACATGCGCAAGATGTGTTGCAAACAAATTAGCCTTTTCCTGATCACTTCTTGCCCAAGTACTTTCGGGTTTTCGAATCGGTGGTATTGCTTGATGTGGTTGTTTTCATTTCCTCGTGGCTTTCCATAATGGATAACCTGTTGCTTTGGTAGATGAAAGGTTTGATAGACAACATTGTAGGGCCTGGTTCTTTTTCTCTTGAAGAAATGCTTTCAAATTACGTGTAGCTTTATTGAGTCTGTTTTTATCATTTGGAAATCTAGTTGTCTGCTAGATTCTGCGACTCTTCCTTTTCTCAGCTATTGCTTGTTTGATTTTCGTAGGTTGTGTTTGACTCTCTTCGTTCGATTTAACTACATGGGTAGATATCCAAGCCGCATTCTGAATAGTGAGTTGCAGGTATTGAATTGCATCATCAATCTCATTAGTGATTTTGAGGGATATGCTTAGATCTATTTCCTTTTTAATTATTTTTCTCAAAATTGTCCCATTCGGTTTTCTTATTGCAGAGTATAATTGGTCTAGGTTTGTAACATATTTGAATGCTTAGTGTAATTCTGATCGGGGAATGGTCTGATGACATATCAAGACATGATTCAATTAGGAGATAGTTATGAACCATGTGTTTTGTAACACAAAAGTCGAGAAGATCAGGGATTTTATCCTTCTCCGTAGGTCAGTATGTAGGTGAGATAGTTGAGATTATTGACAGTGAGTGATTTTAGCAATTCTCTGCCTTTAGTGGTGGTTATTCTAACACCAAATTGCTGGTGTTTAGCGTTGTAATCACAGCCACAGATGAAGCATGTTACAAGTGTACTAAAGAATTGGGTGTATTGCTCTGCTTTTATATTGTTGCTTCGGGGAACTTTACAAGGCTGTGATTGTAATTGGTCCTGCACAGTCTTCCACGACCACACTGGTACCTTGCATGTGGTCATGAATATATTTATCTGTTTGGTAGTGTTTGAGAGAACGTTTTATAATTATTGCTGAACCCCCGTGTGCAGCTCCACTTGGGTGTTGTGTGCCATACATGCTGTAATTGGTATTGTGAAATAACTTCTTTCTGTAAAATGGGTTTCAAATATTAATACTATGTCCAAATCGTGATTGTTAATAAACGCCCGTAGTTCTAGGGTGTGCTTTGACTAGCTATTGGCATTACATTCTGCAATTTTAAGTTTTTGCGACATTAATTTATTTTGGAGAGGATGGCTGTGAGACGGTTCAGCATTATTTTTATATTCTCATCTAGTTCTATCAACATTTTTTCTAGTTTCACAATGTGGGATGTTGGTGGTGCATTAATTTCCAGAGGAGATTGTTGCCAATTTGAAGCAACGTTTCTATTTGGTACTTGTGTCGTGGTGATATTTGGTTGCTCAACAGGTCCTCGAGGGCGTGGTGGAGGAATTTTAAGGAAGTTTAAGCTCCTGGTAGACTTGGCATTTTTTATAGTTCACAGGGTGTGAAACGTTGCATAAGACGCACTTTGGTTGGTTTTCCTTTGTTTTACTGCACATGGATGTTAGATGGTTGGTGCCGCATTTCACACATCTGGGTTGATGTGTGCAGAACCTTTTAGTATGTCCATATCTTTGGCAATTTGCGCACTGTGGAATATCCCCTTTGCGATGTGGTGGTTCTATTGTTACTTTTGTTTTCAATAGATGTTTAATGTCATATATCTTTTTATTGGACTCACATGGAGCTATATCAACAAAGAACATCAGGAGAGGTTGTTTGGTAATTCTGTGCTTAACATTGTATATGTTCAGAACTTTATGACCTTGGGTTTCTATTTCAGTTTTTAATTCATTAGTATCGACAGCGTAGTGAATGTTCTTAACTACGACGCGGAAACTTCGTTCTTCTTTCATCAGATAAATATGAAATTGTACTTTAAGTTCTATTAGTCTAGCTATCAGTTTCCGGTATATGTCTCCAGTTTCTGCCATTATTTTCACTTGATATCTACCTATTATTTTTAAGGAGTACTTTTTTTCGGCAATTCTTCTGTCAGTGAATTGATATTTAACATGTCCGTAATGAATATTGGCGGTGGTCTTGCTTGATTTCGTTTCTGTATGTGTTTCTGCTTCCATCGTATTATTTAGTTCTGGAAGGGCCTGAAACCAATTGTTAGGTTAAGTAGTGGCTGTTCCAGTATTTTCTGTTTCACTATGCAACTATCATCGCCTTGTGTGCTACAGTTTTTCCCCTTGAGGTGACTGTGGTCCATTCTGCATTTTACTGATTAGACGTTTGTTGACATTGGCGTTGACCTATAGCAGGAACATCATACTGCTGTACTACACTGTGACTTACTTTATTGTTGAATGTAGGCTGTATGTACTGGAGTTGCGTTGTTTGGAGCTGCTGTTGCACTATGTTGCCCGGAAGCTGGGGATATTGCTCTTGATATAGCATTTCTGAAGATGGTGTGTAGAACTCGGAGTAGTGTTGATTAGTGCTAGCTATGACAGCTGGAACTAATATCCGGAGACGACGTTCCTTCTGTTCAACTGATTTCGGCACTTTCTATGCGCAACGAAGTAGAGTGCGAAAAATCGTAAACGTCCGCTTGGTGTGGAGGCAACCGTTGAATTCCCTTCGAAGAATTAAACGCGTCTTTATATAGGCCTATACGGTGCAACAAGCTACACCAAAAATAATACCCCCAAGAAAAATGTCATAAATATTCCATTAGAAATTATAAACCTTGTAGCGGAAAAGAGAAGAGCTAGAGCAAAATGGCAAAGAAGCCATGCCCCAGCTGATAAACTGTATTAAAAAGTCTAAGTAACAAACTCAAAGCAAAATTAAAATCCTGGAACGAAGAATCATTTAAAAGCTATATTACGAGTTTGAATCGTATGATAACTCTATTTGTAAGCCAATGAAATCTTACCGTAAACTAACGATAGCAACGAGTCCAATATATTGTAATAATCAAATAGTTTAATCGTTTAATTTAATTTGCCCATTGTGGAACCATTTATGTAATAATCAAATATTTGCTGTTTATTTAAATTAACGAGCCCCATGTTGAGGTAGCCATTTATGTAATAATCAAATAGTAGTTTATTTAATAATCAACAGGTTAGTTAAAAAGCTTTATTTAATTTTTTAAGAATTCGAGCCCCATGTTGTGGTGACATTTATGTGATAATCAAATAGTAGGTCGTTCATTAAATGAAATAATAATCAAAAATTAACAAACAAAATATTTTTATTTTATTTTGTGGCAATAAATCATAATTACAAACACAAAATTTGAGATCTGATTCTCTCAGGGCCTTGACTGGGTTTGATAATGAACACAACAAATTGATTTAAAATCGCATTTAACAAAACAGTTTACAATTTACCTAAACAATATGTCGATAGAATGAAAGAAATTAAAAGTAAAGAAATTAACTCTGTTTGGCAATTTAAAAGAGAACGAAATCTGACTTTATCCTTTAATTAGCGTTTTCAATTAATCATTAGTTTTGGTTTTTTAACACTATTGCAAAATTATACACTGATTGTAAATATCGACTCACAGATTTTACACTATTGAAGTCAAAATTGATAAGCTCCCAGGAACTCGGATGATCCTCCTGATTGTCAGCTATCTGATGTCTGCTTGCCTTCGTAGATTTATTAGTCTTTTACTGATTTGGACTTAAACTGCAACGTAGCTCCTTGAAGATTTGTTTTAACTGTTTATTCTTTCGGAGCGAACTAACTTTTCTTTAGCTCCTTGCTGTAGACTTAAACTGTCAACTTTACTATTCCGCTCTTTGCTGCTCACCAGAAAAACTTCATCCGTCCACAGCAATCTTTCATCACCAACTCTATCCTAGCTGGCTGTAGACGTAAAAAAAACTGACTTCCTATCCTGGCTGGCTATAGAAGTAAACTACTCGACTTTCATGCGCGCAAACGCCATTTTGATTTTTCAACAAAAGCGGCTAAACTCGCTTTTCCATTGTTGCTTTGTTCGATCAGACCGCTATAATGGATTTATCAAACAATTCAAATTTTATGTCCAAACAATTAATGACCTAATTAATTGACATTACAATATCAACAGACAACTATTGAAGGAAGGTGGACTAAGAGTGATAAAGAAAAGGCTGAAGTGTTTGCGAACCATCTTGTAGAGGTATTTTGTCCTCACAATAATGATCCAGTTGTTGAAATTGATAACTTTCTAAGTACTCCATGTCAAAAGTTGAGAACATAGCACCAGTCACACCGAAGGAACTAAAAAATATGATACAGTATTTGAACGTTAGAAAAGCACCTGGAATGGCTCTCATTACTGTAAAAATGCTGAATTACTTGGGAAAGGTATTTTGATTATTACATACCTATTTAATGCAATATTTAGAATAAATTATTGGCCAGATAAACTAAAGGTAGCAGAAATAATTTTAGTTAACAAACCTGGTAAAGATCCTAAAAAATGTTACTTCTTACCGACCCATTAGTCAGCTCTCATCAGTTTCAAAACTGTTGGAAAAATTATTTATTTCAAGAATTGATCCCGACTTCATAACTAACGCCTGGATTCCACATTATCAGTTTGGCTTTCGACGGGGTCAATATACAACACATCCTTGCTCATCCTTGATAAATCCTCAACTCAGCGTCGCAATACTTTCATTCTGACCATCGCTAACGGCGACCTTCTCTCTCGATGACTCCCGATGAACTAACTTTTTTTTACAAAAATCTCATCTCCTCCACCACTAGGTCGCCGCTATGAGACTTTCAACTATTTTCGGTTCTCACAGATAAACGAGCGTTCAAATTTTACTTATAGACACCCGCGTCCACATATTGTATTCAGACTTTTTCAAAAATAACAAACTTTGTCTGAGAGCTCTATAAATCCAACTTTCCCAAAGCTCTTGCTGACTGTCCAAACGTTTTTCAATCACTTGACCTTTATATCTTACGATTAAAATTATATATATATATATATATATATATATATATGTATCAAACGGATGGTATGATTAATTAAAATTAATTCCCCCATTGTTGGGCCAAAATGTAATGATTAAACAATTAAAAAAATTAAGACAATTGATCTTTAAATTTAAACGAAAGAAATTTAAATGATTTTCCAAATTTTACTAAACAATTGATTTATTTCAAGTAAGATTTTATTACAACATTTCTTGATTTTATATTACAATTTCTCTGCTCTCATCTCAGGGTCGTGTATTTTGCGCCTTCTAAATAAAGAATCAGACTTTACAATTATTATGAAACAATCAAATTCCTCTACAACTTAAAATTAACAATAAAACGGACGTGAAACAAAATAAAACAAATAAATCAGACGTAAAACAAAATCTGCCGATTCTATCTTTAGTTAGCGTTTACAATTAATGAATTTTCAATTAAACTTACTGTTTTGTTGGTACCTGGGCAATCAATTTCTACCTGGTTCCGGAACACTTTCACACCCACTTTAATTTTTATAACAGGCCTTATTTTTCACAGAATTTAACACTGCACTTGATAATTTTGCAAATTGTCTGTAACTCGAACGCTGCTCTGCTCTGCAACAATTTCGTCATTTCGATCACGATCCAACTCCTCATCCGCTGATTTTGATAAAGTTCAGTCCATTCGAAACGGCTACTGCTTTGCAATATTTACTCATGCAAAAATTTGATGAATATTTTACTTTAATGCTGCTCTATATTCTCCAATACATTGTATTAAGCATTAACAGTCTCTGCTCGCTTTTAACTTTAGTTCAATTTCAAACCGCGATCTTTACTCGAAGCAAATCTGTCCGTGACTGGCGTTTGGGCTGGAACTTTCGGTGTGCGTTCGCTAACAATGGCTCGACCTTACATTGTTTCTTTTGATATATTTTTGCCGATAACAATCCATTAAATCAAAATGCTAATGGCCTCTAATTAGTATTACAACATATATATTATAATAATAAACAAATAAAATTTATTTCATGATTCAATTCCCTTAAACAATTGGTTTATTATGCACAACTATTTATTTTATAAAACAATTTACTTGTTGAAACTTTATATCAATTTTAATACAAAATGTTCTTTCCTCTTATCTCAGCGTCTTTATTGGGCCTTTTTAATTAAAGAACAATTAAATTTTTACCATTCACTATTAACAAATAATTTTTATAAATTCTCAAAATTTAATCAAAATAAATTAAATAAACGAAATCGAAATTTATCGATATACTATTTTTATTTAACGTTTACAAATATGAATTTTTAAATGTTTCTCTTTACTTTCTGTTGTACCGGTACCAGGCCAATTGTCGGGATTTTATAACACACTTTGCACCTTGAACATTTTAACAGGCCATGTGTCACTGAATTTACTTTACTTCACTTTGCAATGCTCCAGTATTGACCACCGGACACAATTTTTCCGAACCTTCGTCTCACCGATGTCCACCGACTTTACTTTGAGCTCCATGATTGTCTCCGGCCAAAATGTAGATTGGCGATCTCGTCTCGAATTACCGACCAAATCAAATTTGTTCTCTTCTCTACTAATAAGCTCCACCAACTGCCAGAATCAATTAATTTATATTCCACAATGTCCTGTGGCTGACCAACATATTTCTACTCCTTCTGCATACATCAAGGTTTTGTGGCTGACTAACTGCTCCGTAGCTTACGCGCGCTCCAACAACAATGTCCTGCCTGTTCAGTATTCTCAACCATTATTGTATCTGTGTGTAATTATTAATTCTTTTAATTGCCCTTTTTATAATTACAATATATATATATATATATAATAATGAAAGAATGATAAAATGACAGTTAGCCTCACGTTGAGGTGCCAATTTGTGGTAATCACAAATTAATTAAAAGTTAATCGCCACGTTAATGCAACAATTTGTATTAAATATTAAATAGAAAGGATGCTTTAATAACAATTAAGTTTTTTAGATAAACAAACAAATTGATTTATTAATGCACAAATAGTTAAATTTACAAATGTTATCAAATGAATTTTACAACAGTTACCACGTAATTAACTTTCAATTTATATAATTTATTAGTGTTTTACAATAAAAATTTACTCTCTCTCAGAGCCTTTACTGGGCCTTTAAATAAAGAAAATATTTGTTAAAAATCAAATTTTCTTTGAAGCTATTATCGAGTTACTTCATCAATGTATTATTTACAATGCAAATATAAAATGTTAACTTTAAATTATAAACGATATTCGAAAACCGAAACCTTACTTTAATTGCCTTTACTTAATGGTTTACAAATATGAATTTAGTGAAATTGTAACTTACAGTTTCTGGTAATCAGGGAAATTTGGCTCGCTCAATACACTTACACACTCATTACACTTTATAACAGGTCATTGTTAACACTGACTCTAAATAACACCTTTTTATTTCACAAGCGTTCGTCCTTTGTTCGTTCAGGAAATATTGTTCGATCGTTCTGAAGACTATTAGACGTCGGATGCAATTATTTGGTCTCCCAACAACGAAGCAATGGTCTAATCTGAAAATAGAATAGATTAGACTTCAGGATACGAAATGTTTATCGATGAATATTTGTCTATTTCTCTCGCAAACTGCAACTTATAACAAAACTGTTCTAACTGATTCGCCGTTCTAATACCGGTATCTGGACTCTTTCTGAATATGCTCCTTTTTATCCGTCCACAACAATATAACATCTGCTCTTTGCTATATTCCGACGAAGACTCACTCTGCTATGTCTCGACGACTTTACTCTGCTATATTTCTACGAAGACTCCTTTACTCTGCAATCTTTACATGTCAACTATACTCTGCAATATTTCGACGAAGACTGGCCATACCTTGCGTCTAGTGAACCAACAGCCAACAATACCCAAACATGTGGCATTATTGCCCATTCTTGTGTGCAACTTGTGTGTTTTCTGCCGCTAACAATTCGAGTCCAAATTTTTTAATGATTAATTAATGATTTCCCTTTAATTAATCCTTATAATTATATTATAATATCCAAAATAATTAATATTGTTTAAAGATAGAATGCCAACACGTTGTGGCTCCAAATGAGATAATATACAATATATTGATTTATAAAATTACAAGCCCCACGTTGGAGTGTCAAGTTACGTAATATGCACTTTATAGTTTAATGAAAATAAACCAAATTATATAAAATTCAAATAAACTCTTTAAAATAAAATGCCCCACGTTTTGGTGCCAAATAATGTAATATAGAAAATGTTGATTATTAATTAACAAACAAGGAAGACGAAATTAAACATTACTTTTAAAGGATAACAAAGAATTATTTATTTTATAAGTCTTAACTACATTGATTATACAAATTTTATTAATTTTTCGGCTATTGTGACATCTCTATTTGTGGGCCGCCTATCAGGCTTCTGATAAAAATAGTACAAGAGAAAATATTATTTTAAGTTACAGTAAGAAAATTATTATTATTAAATTAAAAGTTTTTGTAATCTGGCGGTAGTTATTTACTTAATAGGTATTTTGGGGTGCTCAAGCTTGGGTACATGACTTGCTTAAATTTCTCTATTCACAACATTTAAACTAGACATGTCATTACACAGATTTGACTCATATTTTTGAATCACTTTAACAAACTCTTGGCGCCCTCCCTCTTCTCCGAATATCTAATTGTTTGCTCACTGAATTATTAGATATTTTCTGCCTCGTTTATCCGTACCTCCAACACACACTGTCTGAATATATTCAAGTAACTGGTTACGTTCCGTTCTCCCAAAGTCCGATAACTGGAAACTGGCGACCACCAACTCGAACCTCAGAACTGGCTAAAATTGTCGAATTGCCTCTGACAAACACATATAAGATGTGGTAACTGTTATCTCTGCTGTGCTCCCTTACACACTTTCCTCTTACAAACACACTCTCTCTGTGACAAAAACACTCTGTTCTGTATACTTGAAACTGAGAACTGGCGACTACTCTGTCCTCTCTCTCTCCGACAACTCTTACTCTCCTCTCTGACAAACACACTAAAGTTCCACACGTGTAGCCATGCCTTCCCGACAATGCCCATGACAAGCATTTCGGCTCTGTGCTCTTGTCAACAATACGTTCATTCACAATGTCGCCGCTAATAATGAAGGAAACAAATTATTAACATTACATATTTGTAATTTATACAATATAACACCGAGTGCACAAACCAGAGCATCTCTAAATAGAAATTCTACGTAGACACGTTAGTTTGTAAACCTTTTCGTAAATATCATTTACAGCCAGATTTATATAGCTTTTTCTCGATTCACACACACACACACACACACACACACATATATATATATATATATATATTGTAACATGATTGTTGCGAGGTACGGTCGAGCGCCCTTGGCGGGGGTGACTGCCGTGGTTGTGTGTTTATGCAGGTGCCGGAAATGCGATGTTATTTTAGGCCGGCCCAGGGGCAGAAGCGTAATGGTCAGTTCCAGGCTGGACTCGGCCGAGGATGGGCGTGCTCCAAATAATTTACAAAGTTTTACAAACCACGCTCTGTAGTTAAATTATATATCATGTTCGATTAAATAAAATTATGAAAGATTAAAAAAGTGTTTTGGTGATTTTATCCCAAAAATTACCTGGCGCCCAAACATGAATAATCAACAAAAAAACGAAAGGAGGGTAGCGGAGCGGCTACAATATATATAAATATATATATTGTAGTAATTAGTAATTAATCCATTGTTATAATTGCAAAGTAAAGGACTCATTATTAGACTATATAAAGCATACACCGCGACAAAGCGGGCGGCGAGACAAAAGAACCATTGTTGAGACGTACGCAGTCAAAATTCTACGAGACGAACAGACACACAGTCAACGAGGAGAGACGAGTGTAGTTGGAAGTCAGACGCGGGCAAGTGGTTCATCGAGTAAAGTTTGGACATATAATTCGATCAAGTAAAGGTTACAGGAAAGTTTCTCAATAAGTAAAGCCACAAGCAGTAACCTAATAATTTCCTGCCGCAGTAAAAAACTCAATAAGTAAAGAGACCGTCACCGATGTCATCGAGAGGAAGTTGTTAATGATCTGACTGACCATTAATTCGAAAGGAGTAGCCGTTTCCAGCTGCGAGGACATCAAGTTTCGACAAGTGTTTTGTAACCAATTTAAATTCAGTGATATCCCCAAAAACGTGTGCACAGAAAACCCCAAAATTGAGACCTGGTCGGCCGTAAGTAAAAGAACTCTAAATTTATTTGTAAACCATTTCATTAAGATACGTCAGATCGTTCTTCAATTATTTTCTTTTCTTTAATTATTTCTTTTCTTCAATTGTTTTGTTAGATAATTTAAATTCAATTCACCCATTTATCAAACCCAGTAAAGACCCTGAGATTTTAAATATTATTGTGTAATTTTTTATATTGTAATTTTAATAAAAATTGTTTAATTCTTTAAATAAATATTTTTATTTAGACGCCGTTTTAATCTGTTTATTACAATATATATATCTTGTAATGCATTGTTTCGGAACAGCGCACATGTTGGGAGGAGGTTGCAAGTGCAAAGTAATTACGGGTCCTGTCTCGATGTGACATGACGGAGGGGCTAGCTATTTGCTAGGGAACTGCAGCTGCAGAATGTAAATGTCAGTAATGGAGATTCCGTCACCGCGCCGTTGCGACGTAGTCTTGAAACGAAGGGGAAAAAAAGAGGCTAGTAGTATATAAGCGAGAGATAAGCTATTGTGAGTCAGTCAGAGGCAGTCAGAGTTAGTCAGCGTGAGTCAGCGTTAGTCAGCGTGGGAGAGGGGTGCGGTGAGCATCGTGAGTTGAGTTAGTTGGAGATGAGTGTCAGAGCGGAGGGTATGGCGAAAGAAAGCAGCCTGCGAGAGAAATAGAAAATTATTCAACTATAAACATTTTCATATGCAGAAGTTTAATCTGTATTAGTATCAAAATTTGACCACTGTCTTCGATGGTAGGAGACCAGGACACAGCATACAGCGTTGAGTAGTTTTCCCCACGAGCAACCGGGATGTACTTCACCGAGTATGGAGAATCAGCTATTGTCGAACCAATAATATGTGTTAGAGTCAGTGTGTGTAAACGTCCAGTCTATAAAGTGTGTGTTTAATGAACAAGCCAAATGTTCCTGAGCAATCGTGAGTTGAAATTTATGGTATTAACATGTGTAAACGTAATTAAAAGATACAGTCAGATATCGTTCTCTTCTTTTGATAATAAAATAAACTCTTTTAAATTTAGAAGCAATCTGTAGAATAAGTTCGTTCATAAGTTTCGTCGATGTCTAGACGATTAAATACTACTGTTTAATTTAAAGATAAATGTTGGGTTCTTTGATTATTTAAGTTCTGTCCGTTATCAAACCCAGTAAAGACCCATGAGAGAAAGAGATCTTTTTATAATTTGAAATGTATAATTGTAAAATTTATAAGTAATAAATTGTTTGTTTGTTAAAAAAATTATAAAATCTAATCTTTTTATTTTGACGCCACGTTTGTTTATTACATTTTGGCTACCACAACGTGGGGCAAATTAAGGTGGAGTTTATGTGGTTATTACAATATATATATATATAAAGGTTTACAAAATTACGTGTGTACATACCATTTTTTTTCAGAGATGCTCTGGTTTGCGCACTCGTGGTTATTTTAAATTTAATAGAGCAATATCTTACTTACAGGCCATCTCACTTCATAACACTTTCGGCGCTTTTATACTTTACCGTTTCACGAATTTTACTGTCGCACGTATTGTCACACTCATTTTTGCTGTAGAAAACCCCTTTAATACAAAAGGTGATGATATTCAGCCTATACTTTGCTGAATTCGGCCACCATTGGCCGGTTCGCCACAACACACTGCTCCAGCTCCAAGAAAAAGAATAAGGTGTAGACAGGCGATGTATAGGGTAATCCCCATAGTCGCAACTCCCCTCATATAGCGTGGGAAAAGGAGTAAAGGGGGGATATGCGAAAAGGTAAGACAATGTAGCCTAGGGTTAACTAGGGCCCCTGGGCTGTAATTTAAGGATCCTACCCGGCAATTCGCCTATATGTGATGCAGGGAAAACCTAGAAAAACCTGCATCAGTTAATTCGGGCAGCAGGTACTTCTCCCACGCCCTTCCGATGGCGGGAGAGGGTGAGCGTCTTATATACGCCTTTTTGACAACAATCGCAGTAGCAACCTTTACAGCCTGCTTTCTTGCGCCAAACAATGCTGTTCTTTACAATGCTCTAACCTCAAATTTACGCCGCCAATAATTAAAAGAAATAATTTATATAAAATGTACATTATACATTGGTAATGTCCACAATGTATATGACAATACACATCAATATTGGCAATAATGTAATTTTCAAAATGTTACAATTATATACTTTATTTCTTAAGATAATGGTTATGCTGTAGAAATAATGTTTGAATAGTGGTGTGTTATGTGAGTGCGGCTAAATAAAACCATTTCCAGACGTTTTTTTTATTATTATGGATTCTTTTGACGATCAGTTGGAGGCAAATTGAATATTTTGGTTTCAGTGGTGCAGTATCCAGAGCTTTCTAGAAGGCCTACAAGTAAAATTTGACAGTAGCCAGTGGTGTCGAAGTCGGGAAACAGCCAAATGCTTCTTCCGCTATGTTGATGATACATTTATCATATGGCCACATGGAGTTGATGAACTAGAAAGATTTTTGGTACACAAAACCCGGTTTAGAGAAATCCGACTTACTAGGACTTATATTTCTTTTTACCTTATGCAGGTTAGACATCCCTTAAAATTAGCAGAATCCACGACATAAAAGCAGTCTTCAGACCACAAACGAAGCTTAAGAATTTACTGATGAGGTAAAATACAAACTTGACCGAAAAACCCTGGCAAATACCCTGCCAATGTTGTCTAAAATATATATGGCAAACTGTCCGAACCATAGAACAACGGTGCTCAGAACATGCGAGATGCATGAGACTTAAACAGCTAACAAAATCAGCTGTTGCCGAGCACTCTGTCTTAAACGGACACAAAATTGTTTTGGACGAAACAAAAATCCTGGACCGTGGAATAGCGTCATTACAGAAGCCATTGAAATCCTGACCTCAGATAATTTACCGAACCGTGATAGCGGGTTCCAGCTAAGCAAAGCTTGGGATCCACTCATCGCAACCATGAAACACAGA
Organism: Zhengitettix transpicula; assembly: GCA_037074705.1. NCBI lineage: Eukaryota > Metazoa > Arthropoda > Insecta > Orthoptera > Tetrigidae > Zhengitettix > Zhengitettix transpicula. Next base: position 147,200,746 of record CM073591.1, on the reverse strand, counting down.
AATTGTCGACCAAGAAGTCCAGGAAGAAATGATGGAGCGGACCAATCGCAACACAGTGCAGCTCTCAGGGGAGGAGAGTTCAGGACCGAGTATAAGTACGGGTGCCGCGGTCTCGGCATCATGTCTTACTCGATGCAGGTTTTCTAGGGTTTTCTTGCATCAAAGGCGAATGCCGAGTAGGTCAGTAAAATCGTAGCTAAGGGGCCCTAATAACCCGAAGTTGCGTTTCCACCTCTCCCCCTAGGATCATGTTGGTGGCTAGCTCGGTGTACGAACGCGCGGAGGGCGGTTCCTCGGGAGGCATTCTTCCAGGGCACCTATACATCCTACCAATCACTAATACATAACAGTCCCCAAACCCTCAACCTGTTTCCATTCCAGCCTGCTTCCGGTCGGTTGCTGCGGTCTGTCTGTCTTGGTGCGAGCCAAAATTATGAAATAACCAATTGCCGAAGAGGGCGAATAGCTCTATAACGGCTCCGGGAAACTTTTTCCCGTATAAAATACGTTAAATTACATTTCTCAGCATCACAGTGAAGCTGATGACGATGGCGGAGCTTGCTGTCGGAACGTTGTTGTTTAACAAACCATTGCCCCGGGTTGAGACCCGTGAATTGTATCTACAACAGATTCACGGGGAAAACCGTCGTTCTAAATTGAAACCAGAATGATAATTACCATCAACAGATTGCGTTCATGTTAGTGGAAAGGGTGAATTTTTAGGAAGCGAAAGGTGGAGTTTATTGCCAGATTCCGGTGCAGAAGGTTGAAAAAGTTGGAGACCAGAGCATGGAGGGGAGACATGTAAAACGTGGGCAGTTAAAAGTTGGAAGAGCTTCAGTCTCTTGAAGTGTCCGTATCGATGTATTAAGATTTGAGCTGTGAATAAGAATTAAACTCTGCCAGTTGGTAGGTGGTATCTGGAACATTATAATTGACTGGTGTACACGGGCAAACTTTTTCGTTATGTCCATTATTGTGATCACTGTAACACTGACCGGTGTCCACAGTCAAAGTATCTTGGACGTAGGTGATAATACTGGCCGATTGACAGGTGGCAGCGGACGAAACATACTTGGTCCGTAAGCAGGATTCTATTGTCTGGAGCTCGGAAAGAATAGTTGACGTTAGGGACGAAGAAACGCTTTAAATTAATAATCTCTTATTACATTAATTTAAATAAATAATAAATAAATCATGAAATTATTAATATTTTTTATGAAATTATCTTTGTTAGTTTATTATATATTCATTTTTGTTCCATATTAAATCCAAAAAAAAAACGTTAAATGTAAAACAAGACACGTCTGATTTAAATACTGTTTGTGATGGTTTATTAAATACTCTTTGTCAGCTTATATCTTGTATTCATATTCTTTGTAATGGTTTTACCTTTGGCCATATCATTTTCCTTTCAGTCTGGCTCTAGTATTGACAAAGATCTCAACAGTTGATCGAAACGTTTACTCACTTTTAATTGTGGATTGTTCTAAATTAATTTATATTTTGTTTGTTATACGGGTCGTTTATTACTTGTGTTACTTGTCTTATTATTTATTTATTTATTTAAAATTACATTATTTAATATCATTTTTTGTGGTAGTAAGCTTATGCGGCTAAAGTTTATGGTGTGAAATGCGGATTTCATTATTATTTTTTTGCATTTATCCATTAAATCGCAAATCACACGAAATTCTTATTATATGAAATATGCCAATATTCAGTTTTAATAATTTAATATATAATTTATGATTTCACTGAGTAAAATAATGCAAGTAAAAATCATTAATTGAACATACACCCGAAGGCAAACTCTGCGGGATTTACACGACTCTTCCGTTTATGGTTGGTGGATGTAATGGGGTGGAATTTTAAAAATATGCGAAAACAGCCGAATAAATCATTTTCGGGATTGACGATACTGGTTGTGGGTAACAGAATTTATGTTACGCTGTCAGTGTCAAGTATAACCGTAACGGGATGGGCGGGTATCTATTCAAGGTAAGAGGTAGGGGATACAATACAGGATTATGGATGTCGATGAGTTTAATTCTGACATTCGTCGTGCCTGCTAAACTCAAGTTCAGCCCCTAGGGGTGAAAGTGGAAGGAAGTGACGGAAAATAATACGAATATGACCGAGATTGGTGTCGATTCCACGGTTTGAGAGCTCGTTGAGTTGAATACTGACATTCAATATGTAGTTTTAGTTGACGTTCATCCGCCTGGGCATAGTAGGCTTTGAGGTTTGGAGGGAACACTCTGTCAACTTAAAGTAGTGGAGGAACCTTAAGTATGGCAGATGTAAAAATTATGCGATAATAACCGACATTGATGTCGAACCAACTGTTTTCAGGGTCGCTGAGATAAACAGCGATATTCCTTATGTTGATTAAAACCAAGTTCATACGGAGTTAGAAGTGGTTAATTATAAAATGGTTAAAATGTCTGAGATTTGTGTCGAATTAATTTTTTTTTGATCGGTCAGGTAAAAGTTTTATCCTCTTCAATTTCATACATATTCAACAGAATAGAACAAATAGAAACCTTTTTTAAGCTTTAATTGCGTAAATTCGATTATCCTGGCGAAATTTGTGGTCAGCAACTCACAACCAATATCAGAACTCTGCCAATGGTTTCTCCTATTTTCAAAACAGTTCAAAAAGTAAGACTTTTTAAGAAACGTTGTCGGGTACATGTACGAAATTAATTTAACCTGTAATATGTCATTAACTTAAAAAACTTTTTTATACTCTTAATCAAAACAGTAAATTCAGCCAATTATTTATTGGTCCTCCAAATTACCAGTGAAACCAATTTTATAACATTTAATACATTCAGGAGGTTTCGATTGTACAAAAAAGAACCTCAAATATTTAGCGGGCATACATTTTTTGCTAAAATTACAATTATTCATTCTACGACTTGTTACTAGGAGATGTACCTGTAATGTGTTTTCAGGTAGGCGGTTACAGTACATTGACACCTGGTGATCTTTATTATGCTGACAGTGGGGGGTTGCGAGCTAATGTAATTAGCCCATGCACTTAATTTAACTATAGTCGTACGTAAAAGACTGAATCGTTGATAAAATACACGTACATGTCCTCTCATTGTAACTAGTTATAGGGCGAAGAATAATAATTTTAGCAAACAATGTATGTCATTAATATTTATAATTTTTGTATATTTTGCAGATAATGGCCTGAAAGGATGTTTTAAAAATTTGTTTTAATGACACGGAAAATAATTTGGAGGACTAATGAAAAATTGGCTGAATTTACTGTTTGAGTAATTTAACCTTGCTTAGTGAGGTCACCTGGAAGATGACGATAATGCCAACGGTCAGCGCACATCGAGTGGAAACCCGAGAACTTTTCTTACAGTATAACGTAGCTTTCGAAAGCTTTTTTGGTATTTCGTTTCTTGGAGTCTACTACGGGTGGTCTGGAGTCTGTAACGCTGGAGATGACAACGGAGAAAAGATGTATTTAAAATCCCGTTATTTTCCTTTTAATGAAGTAGCTAGTAATATAGAGCAAAAAAGGATAATTAAAATTTAAGTATTTAATAAGTTTCAGTATGCGATATTTATCTGAATAAAAATAAAAGGAGACATGTACGGTGTGGTCGATGACGTCGCTGAGGTTGAGGAAGGTCGGCAACCCGATCAATGCCGCAAACACGACGCATGTGCATTAGTATTCAACAAGTAACTACTGAAGAAGGGCACAGCTAAGTGAAGGATTATAAAGTACGAGGGTATTCCCAGAAATACCTGACCTAACTAAGAAAAAATAACTATTCCTCAACGTATTCTCTTTCCCCAGTGTTGTTCAGTAACTTATGTATCCTGTATAAAGAGAGAACCATCAAACACAGACGCCGCTTTCTTCATTGTTGGCAAATCTATAACCACCGAGACATATTTCCATGTTTGAAGAGAGAAAATAATGTGAGGAAGCTAAATCTAGCGAATAGGGCTGCATGAGAAACAAATTACAACTTCAACTCATTGATTTTGACTGTGGTAAAACGGCCGATATTTAAGTCGGATAAATAATTTTAGAGGTCAAAGAGATTGATAGTGTTTCTACAGATGTTATGTGTGTATAATTTCAACCCCTTTACGGCATGGGAAAAGAGCATCCTTTATGCCTGGGGGAGGGGGGGGGTGGAAGGACGTTACAAAAAAATAACTCGAATACAACCGAGATTTGAATCAAATCCAGGGTTATGGATATGGGTGTGGCTGGATTAAATTATGTCATTCAACTTGCCATTTAACCCACAGGATGGGCGGGGGTTGAATTTTTAAATATGCAAAGACGGCGGATATTTGTGTAACAAATATTTTTCAGGGTTAATTATTTTCTAATATGTTTATTGTGTTTCATTTCAACCCCTTTCCGGCTTGGGAAGAGAGCACCCATAAGGGTGGTGGGTGGAGTGGCATTACATAAAAATAACGCAAAAACAACCGAGATTGAGTCAAATCGGGGGTTATAGATATAAGACAACCCGGACATCGCTGGGCACCCAGATAGTTATCGGAATAAATTGTGCCGCAAGCGAAGGAACTAAAGTTTACGACACCCGTAATAAGTAAACTTAATTATTGAATAAATTTTATGAAGACGACATGACAACGGCATTGAGCATAAAAAGCAAATAACCGATTATAATACAATAATAGAAGTATTTTCTAGTGTAATGTAAATGAAATAATAGTTATTTTAAATTAATTTCTATACGGTAAGAGTTGTGCCGGCTGTTCGCAATTGGAACAGTCGGCCAGCTGTCTCCTAAACGGGTCGATACACGGAGAAGGGAATGCTGCGTCCCCACAGCAAATCCCTCTCCCGCCATCGGCGTGACACAAGTCCTTAATGCCCAACATACCTGATGCAGGTTTTCTAGGGTTTGTCCTGCATCACTTTCAGGCGAATGCCGTGTAGGATCCTTAATCTATAGCCCGGGGCCCTAATTAATCCTTGGCTATCTTCCTCTACCCTTCCGCATCCCCCCTTTCAAATCCCTTCCGATGCTATTAATTACGTTTTAGAGACTTTCTAAAGAGAATACAATCTTTCATTTGAAAGTCTTTAATTGTTGACACCTTTATGGTATCCTTTCCTCACTTTTGAATTTAGAAGGGGAGTTTTGTTTCATTAATAATATTATTTTGATTTTAATTGAATTGAATTAAATAAAGGTTTGATTTATTCCAATTAAATGATGACAATTATTAATGTATGAATGTATATTACAACGTAACTGAAATTACTCTGCAGAGCAAAAATAATTTCTGTGTAGCATCTATGTCTACTCTCAGGAAACGTGGGCGAATAATTTAAAGAAATAAAATTCGAAATGCAAGTTTCACGCTTAGACGAGAATGGTTTTGAATTAAGTAAAGAGTTGAAGAATACCATTTACTGTGTCTTGCCTACTGATTACCGTTGCTGCTAATGGTTTTCGGCAAACGCGTACGGAGCCGATTCTCGTGGACGATTATCGGCTGGTTTATGTCGTTGGCAGATGTTTAGCCTTTCTCGTCGCTGCCACACGCCGGTCGCCAATGTCGGCTTGTCTATCTGGTCTGCAACACTCCTTTGGTTAGCTTTTAATTCATGAAATGTGCGAATTTTAAAACTTTTTTTTGTAGTAAGAACTGACTTTTAAGGCGATTGCATGGTGCCGCCTCTCCGTGGCCAAAACTTCTGCCGGACTCAATTACCAGGTAGGATTTGTTCCCTTTCGAAACGCGCGAGACCGCCAAAAGCTTGCCCAGGAAGTTTTCTCCTTCAATCGCAATCATAATATCACAGGCAGGCACCGACCCTGTTAAAAACATGCTCGAATATACGCCTTGCCTGCGCGCTTCCAAAAAAAATTATTGTTTTTATTGATTTATTTGCAGTCGTATCAACAGCTCTGATTATTAGCGACTCAGTATGGGAACTCATTTTTCCTTGACGGGGGACTGATTTGACAAGAGTTTTCTTACGCACACCAACATTCATGCTCTCGCCGGGATTCGAACCTCTGTGACGTGAGGCAGTCACGCTGACCCCTACACCACAGGAGGTCGGCGAATATAAATTCTCTTTACTTGTCTCAGAAATATAGAATTACTTATACTTAATATTTAATTAACATTTGTGGAGGAATCACGACACTCAGTGATAATAAAAAATAATTTACAAATTTGTTTGAGTTCTGTTGTATGATTGTAAAAAAATACTTATTTTTAAATATCCTTATTTTCCATCATTTATCGTGTTTTAAAGTTGATACTATGTTTATTATCAGTACAAAAATATTTAGACTTAAACAAAAATAATAGTAATGGCTTTCTAGTTCTGCTTTGATGGTAGGAAAATTGGAGAGAGAAATATTGTATTGTGTTTATCGGGTTAGCAGTAAATGAAATGAGACTTCACTATTGTATATAAGGATGTTGGAAATGTTGATATATGGATCTCACCACACGTTTCTATTTAAATTGTATCATCGAGATTTATTTTCAGCTGCTTTCCAGTACTCCATTTGCTTTGTAATCTCGACTACATATAATCCCTTTAGACTTGTAATATTACCAAACAGAATTCAAAATGCAACAATTGTAATAGTTGAAAATATAATAATTGAATGCTTTTGAGCATGTTATTGCAGACGTTAACACGTCTAGCGTAATTGAATCTCGGTGCAAGGAACGTGCATTGCCACACCGTGTTGCCAGGCCTTCTCCTGGGACGAGCTGCGATCAATACGGCTAGGCCTTCTTCGCTGACAACCTTATTTTGCCAGATTGGGATAGCAGAAATTACATACGCTACTGGCCTATCCCAGACCACCTACGTATACGATCCAACAGAAAATATATTTATTTATTTAGGGAACTCTCCGATATTTTAATTATAATTACGTTCTACAATATTGGTAATTATGTACAATATTTCACAGCCACCGAATAATATACAATGATACATAAAGTACAAAATTCTAATCTGATCTTGACAGAGATCAAAGTTTCATATCAAGTTACACCTCTTTAAATTATATAGGACATTCGTGAAATGAGAAGCCCAAGAATAAACTCCATGTGAAATAATAATTTCTGACCGATGATCAGTGAATATTCTTGCTAAGCACGTGAATGGCGAGTTTGCTTACGAGACATATTTGGCAAAGTTAAAGTTTTATTATTATTTAGTCTGCAACTTGGGTATACTTTTCAGATTAAAGCAGACAAACCATTGGACCTCTCATTTATGGACGAAAATAATACTAAAACAATTTTAATTATTAATTTCCCTTACAACGCATGAAATAGAAGTTTTAAGGTCTATTTTATTTCATTCGCCATAATATATTAATTTTAACAGTGGAAAATATCCCGGTTTTTTTCGAGTAAACAATGTGCATGGGGAATACCGCTATGAATATTTCCTTCATATATGGTATATATATATATATATATATATATATATATATATATATATATCATTTCTCCACATAAATTCTAAATAAAAATAAGATAAATATTATAATAGTTTGCTTTCTCAGCTGGTCCGCTGTCGCTGACGTCACGAACAGCTGACTTGCGTATGTTTTCGTTGGTTTTAGTCTGGATTTGAACAGGGTTTTAAAAACTTTAAAATTAATTACATTACATTTCTTGCGAAGAAAATTTAATTTAATTTTTGTCACCGAGTTTGGGACTATCTACAAATTTATATAATTCAATATGTTAAGCTCCGGCGTATGTAAATACAATTCAAATAAGATTATTTCTGCTCGAAGCTTATATGAGTAAGAGTAACTATTAAAAAAGACACAGAGCCGCTACTTTTGATGTGCATAAGATGCGAAATGAAACTGTTTTTAAGAAGTATATGAGCGTGACATGAGTGGTACCAGAAACAGCCAAAAATTCCATCTCACCGGTCCGGTTGTTCTCACGTCCACGTATAGCTAGCTATAAGTTAATTTACTGTAAAGAATTATTTTTGTGGGCTGGGTTTTTACGTTAAATCAAAATAAATATTTGACCAATAAAGAAATTTTATATAAGTTTATTACAGTTAAGCATGAAAAACTCTTATCTCAGGCACCTGTGGTTTTTACATAGAAGAGATCTGCTGCCCGTACCGAATGCGTACTGCTATTCTGTGCTGTGTTGCTTGCTGTAGCTCTCGTACCGACGTACTGGTGTCGACTCAGGGGTTGATCACTGGCTAAGGCGTCGGCCTCCGGGACTGAATGCTGGCAAGCCGTCGTACTAAATTGTGGGGTGCTATTCTGTGAACTCTTCACTAACAAATTGTGGCCCCTTTCTCACGACGATTCTGCCTCGAACTATATCAGAGACAACAACTTTACGGAGCCTCTCTTAATCACGTCCACCAGCTTCGGTGAGCGCAGAACAACTGTCCATTTCAAAAGCTTATCTCCTCCCTTATATCCTCTCATTCTTTTACTTTTTTCATTGTTAGAAAACTTCGTCAGTTTTACTGATTCTTCCATTGTCACAAGATTTATAGCACGCAGCTGCAGTTCCGTAGTCAACAATGTCTAACTATTCTGTCATGTTGAGGCCAACAATCGAGACAGGACACGAAATTACTTGGATGGATATATTTATCTCCTCCACCCCCACGCACGTGCACGGTTTCGAATTCTCAAGACCACAGCAAACAACACTTCCGACACAAAGAAAAACTTAAGCCTAAATAAACGCGTTACATTACACCTCCCAAATCAAGCCCATCTGGCAATATACTTCCTCCATTTGAGTAGTAGCAACCAAAACAAACCTGAACAAAATCCAAGTAATACTAATTAAATCCCTTAGAATGATTTCAGGACGTCCTTGGTATTCAAAAACAACAGACTGCATAGTGACCTCAGCATACATGCAGTCAAATACGTTATAAAAAAATCTTTTGATTCCCTCATTAAGAACTCGCCAGTGCATACCAATCGAACCATAGCAGAACTTACAACTTCAATTCCTCCAGAGCCCCAATAAAGACGACTTAAAAGAATTCGTCGACGAGACCTCCTCTAATAATTACTGTTTAAAATATATAGCTTATTAATGATTTTATTCCAACCTATGTGTAGTGACCACATTATGTTTTATATTTTGTATGCTCATTCAACCTAATTTCAAGAGTGAAAAATATGCGTCTGTTTAGAGAATTTAATAATAAGAAAAATAGCCAAATATTGCCAAAATAAGTGATGAAATAAATACCACACTAATTTTCTGGAAACCTTGTTCCTTTCTTCAGGGGCTGAGGAAACTAAAAAAAATGAACCTTGACCGATGCAACCACACTTTGGTTTGCCCGATATAACATTTTTTGCAATTATGTTAACTACAATTATTTTTGTATATCATATTGCTGTTTTTTATTTTTAAATTTCCAAATCCTTCTACAAGATATCCGCTAATATTAATCAGAGATCTTGTCGACAAAACATTGCCTTAGTACCTAAATTTGGTAAAAACGTTTTAAAATAGTCACTATATTAAACATAATATGGAAGGAAAATAATTTTTTCCAGTAAAGATTGAACATTTATTCTTGTGAATTTTACCATTATAATTATTAATTGTCTGTTATGTTTATAAAGTTTAAACGGTGATGATTATTAATTAAAATGTTCTTAACAATTTTAATATTTTCGTTGTGGTACTTATAATTTTATAGTCTGATAAATATGGCAGAGTCCGCCATTGACACGTCGTGTATTAAGCTTCTTTTGACCCGAGTGGAATCCCGAAAACTGCTTATCCACAAATTTTTGTTATTATTTCCCAATTCAATAGTGAATTGTAGGTTATGATGTAACTGACAAATGTTTATGATAATATTATTTGAATTCGTGTTCAAACTACACTTTAATACGTTTTCAAGATTTTGTAACATTTAGTTTTTAATGAAATCCTTCGACAATCTATCCACCATTATCCACAGATCGAGAGATCTGGTCGACGAAAAAAATACAAAATGTAGCTGCTAAAATGTAGTTTATAAACTGGATTGTAGCAATATTTTTCGCTTTTTACACAGTCATAAACCAAATAACTTTAATTAAGGAACAGAGATATATCAAGCTTGTACAGGACAACTTCAGTCATTTTGGTCACAAATGACACTACCAATCGAGAATTTTTTTTATTTATATTTATATTTTAGATATAGGCCTAGACAAAATTCTAAATGTAAATTGGTTTCAGAAAACTTATTTATATATTAAGCACGATACACATTCACTCAATGTTAAAACTGACACAGCTTCTTTAAGTAATATTTACAATCTTACAATTCATAATTCATGAACTTCCAATTAATTATTAATCCCCAATATTATGTTTCAATGTTTTATCTTTGTCATTTAATTTGCTTAGTCAATAATGTTTTTATTTTGGTTGTTATTATAATTGTATTGTTACGTCTGTCACTATCTGATTGGTAAGGGTCCACATATTGTTATTAAATAATGAGAAATCAAATTTTGTCTGAAAATAAAATATAATACGTCTTTTTTTATAATATACTAATTAGATCATTTAGTCAAATAACAGGCAAAATAAAGTGGTAATATAAATACGACACAACGTTTCTGGAATCCGCGTTCCTTGCCTCAGGTGATTAAAACCGTGAGAACGACACAAACAGTTTTGAGTCACGTTGTATGGTAGTTATATTATAACTTCATTTTGTCTGTTATTTGGCTAGTTTATCTATTTAGTAAATTTTGTCTGTCTATTCCTTTAATTTAAAACTATCTATTATAGACGTAAATGTAAAACATTCATTATGGTTTTACCATCATTAATGAGTGTTCTTGATTAGACGTAAACATGCACCCCATTTTGTAACTTTGTAGACATTTTTCTGCATACCTGTAAATTGTTCAGAAGCCTTTTATCATTGTTGCAGTTCAACGCCGTGGAAAGATATGGACAGAAGCTTCCTTGATGGTCTGACATTCCCTGAACACTTGGTAAATACCCGTTTTTTTTGTGTGTGAATTTAACAAACTAGTTAGAAATGCTGGAATCAAATGTTTTACAGGTGCATAGCTTTTAAATAAATCCATATCAATGTTTTCATGTTTCCTTCATTTATGCAGGCTATATATGATAATAATACATTTATGACTGCCGGGCGTGACACACTATGTTTAAGAAAGCATACAGTTGTTTATACTGCTTAACAGTTTAGTCAAGTTACGTGTGTTATGCTGGATCTTCCAGGGAATGTCATGGAGCAGTCCAGATGGACCCTGATTTTGAGTTGACCCAACTGTCCTTCATTCAGGTCAATACCACACCAAACGATGAGGGTAAAAAAACAGGTTCTCGCATCGAGGATAAAATGGCCTAACAACATCCCGCCATTCATGAATACTACTAACGATAATCACCGCTCGGAGTAGACACAGATTCCATTTTCCGTGACTATATTCAGGGAACAAGTAACTAATCCACAAAACCGTTGGGGTTGATTGATAGCGAAAATAAAATATCTGAAAATAGAAAAACAATGGCTGCTGGTGTTGATAAATCTGTCAATGCGCTGCGCAGGTTGGCGATATAGAAACGGTGATGGAAGAAGTTGCGCCAACTTAATACGTTGGGTATACTGGGTTGTTCCCAGCCATAGGCGAGATCAATGACATCGTGATCTATTTCTTGTTTCTTTTTTAAAAAGTTCTCGGCGCATTTTCTTATGACCTGATGTTTTCAAATTCTTTTGATTGCTCATCACGTCATTTAAATTAAGACAGAATTAGTCGTGATTATGTACATTGATTCGATATAAAGAAGTGTCCGATTAAATAATTTAAGGATCTAATTATTAATTTTTTAACGTAAACATATTTAAAATCAGTCTTTGGTGGGGTGGGTCGCTTGCGATCGCATATAATGGATGTGACATAGTTTGCGAAATGGAAGTGTAGTATATAAACGTTGAGTTTCATAACTATTTTATTAAAACAGCTTGCTATGGAAACGGACGTAAATAAACACAGGAAACACATATTATCAAGGAATACAAGCATAGTCCTCATTATAGTGCTTATACTATATGAACTTCTACGATGACGGATCCACTATACGCGAACCAGGCGGAAACCAGCGACTCGAACGCAGACATGCCGTGTCACTCTAAAAATAATAATAATATAATTGTATAATCTGTTAAAATTGTGTATTTTGTACTACTACAAACTGCATATTCAGATTCTGCAGCACGGACAAGACGTTGCTTACCCCACTGCAGCTGCGGTCCTGATAATTAAAAATTTCAATGGTTGTTCTTGCCAATCAGTTATTTTATAACTATTAAAAATCTGATATAGGTTTGACGCACAGCTTCAATCCTCAGTTATAAATAATAAAATGTAGTCTCAAAAACATGGATCTATGTTAGTTTTTTTTAAAAAAAACTAAGGTGACCAGTTCATGAAAATCGGAGTAGTGGTTCTTGATATATTTTAATTCTAACTTACAGCAGTATTATTTTAACTTAGGCGAAATGAACGACACAGTCGCGAACCGATTCAAGGAGCCAGAGCTTCTTTTAATGGGCTCTTAGCAGATTGTATTGGTTGTCAACATTGTGCAAAATTAGACCAACGAAATACACCCATTGAGGAATAATAAAAAGATTGAATTTCAGCTTTCAAATGGTCCAATAGCAATAATGTTGACAACTACGTTGATCGTGATTCTGTAGGGAGACTCAGAAAACAGATGAAAATAAATTGGCGTTTCACTGAAACCCTGTTCATAAGTTTAATTCGATATTTTTTTATCTTAACTCGGCTTAATTAGGGTAAAAAAATAGTAAGTAATAAATTAGTTTTAAGTTTATTGTTTTTTATTGTATTTTAAAATAAAACATTCTAAAATAACTTATAATACGTTTTATATTTATCAGCGGAATGTAAGGTTTTTTAAAATAGAATTTGCTTTTTATTTTCAAAGTAATATTTTGGATTGTAAAAACCACAGTGTGTAATGAAAATTTAATTAATCTCCGCTCAATTCTCTGCCATGATGAAGTATCCCAACACTTGGTCGTGCTTCTGCGTTTACGTAGGTAGACGTAACGATGTCACGATCTTCGAAATTGGTGCATAATCCATCCTTCTTGAAGTAGGTGAGTGGAATTCACCGTCCTGGTTAAGTTGAAGTTCAATCTGCATAAGCATGGTAGAGGAAGGTAGAAAGGGGAAAAAGTAAAAAATTCCCTTCTAAGTAATAATAAAAATAGCCAAATACAGACAAAAGAAGTCCTGACTAGTCGATAAGCTGTGCCGTGACAAAGTGTTGATTGTGAACTATTGTAAACAATCAAGAGATTAGTATCGAATTAATTTCTTTTTCAGTCTGATATAAGTTCACTATAAATAAATAATCGGGCAACCAACTAGTACAAGCAAGCACAGACAAACCCATTTGGTTATGAAAGAGAGCAGCTGACTTATCCTTAAAACAATAATTGACCGAGCCGGGCTTGGAAGAAGTAATAATAGTAAAAATTTTCGAGGACCTGAGCCCAGCTCTTCAGGAGAGTAGGCCTGAACGTAGAGCCCGCCGGCGGTTGTAATTAGTGGACCATAAAGCGGAGGCAGCCCGGCTCGACGTATTCCCTACTATCATGTAGAAGGGAGCTCAGGTCCTCGAAAAAATATTATACTATTTCTTCCCAGCCCGAATGGACCAACTATTGTTTTAAGGTAAATCGGTTGCTCTCTTTCACCTCTTTCCTATTCAATTAAGTAAATTCGACTGTCACATTTCATTCCTTGCATTATATATATTGTAATACTTATCAATTATTTTTAATTTACTTCGCCCCACAGCTGGAATCAAATTAATGTAATATCCTAATTTAACTAATTAAATTAAACCTATTAATTTTTCATTATAATTTTAAAATTTTGGGGGATTAAGGGTTCTAATTAATTTAATGAATTGATTAATTAATGATAACACAGAATTTTAGTTAATACACGATTTACTAAATTTATTCAAGAAGATAAAGCAACAGTTATAAATATTTCCTCAACTATTTTACAATTTTCTATCTCTTAGTGCTTTAACAGGCCTCGAAATAAGCATGGAATGATATTTACTTTTCAAATGAAAAAATTTATGTCTAATTGAAAATAATGACTAAGAAAGATAGCCAATACAGAGAAAAAAGGTAATATAAATACCACACAACGTTTCTGGGGTCCTTGTCCCTTTCGTCAGGCTCTTCTTAGAACAACAATCCCAGATATTACCTTTTTTCTCTGTATTGGCTATCTTTCTTATTCAATATTTACTTTTATTTTTGATGTACTTTGACTTCAACACAATAAAATGTGGAAATTAATAAATTTTAATTTAACAAAATTTAAATTTATAAAATATCCCCAATTTAATATTACACAATGTAAATGTTGACAGTATAAAATATGCAATTATTTACAATGTGTTTATTATTAATACTTAATAGGAACTTACATACCAATCCCTGATTAATCCTTTGATTAGTTCAATTTTATACCACCAAACAATTAACACCAACCAAATATTTTAGATAAATTTTTATTTGTTATAGTTGCACACACTCTTTCACTCACTTAGCACACAACAATTCAATATGCACCACCATCCAAGTCATCCATGAGCTCCAGACAATTGAGGATTCAGCCGACTGACCCTAATTTGTTTCACCCGTGGACACCAGTCAAAATTACAGTCACTAAGAACGGTGACAGAGCCCAACTCTGACACTTCCTTATAGACCCACATCCACCTTTCTACACCTACATTCTTACAGACTGAAATCCAACTTCAACTCTTACTAACATGTTCATCCCCTACACCTGATTTTGAAGAACAACCTTCAATTCAGGTAAGCCACAACCTATCTCTCTTTCCTTTCCATACCAATAATACCATAATTTTTGACAATGTCATATTCTTACTAATATTGTGTATATATGAAGGTCTGGGAAATGAACTGCAGTTTTGAGGGACTCAGACTGGCAGTGAGTGTTATGATATTCTTCACTTTGCTGCTTGTCATGAGTAATGCCTCTGTTTTATGCATTTTATGGTCCACTAATTGAATGCCAACCAATATGAGCTGCTTGTGGATAGTAGCATAACATAACCTCCCCTATGTATTTGCAGAAGGTGGCTACTAAGGCTGTCATCTGCAAAATTAATGGTTTTGACATCTGTACCCATGGCTAGCCTGAGTACCGCGGCATACATCATGTTCCGCAGCATACATCCAAGAACTAAGTATTGGAACACTACTGGTGATGTAAGTCTAATTGTGGTGTCAGCATAGTACATCCCAGTACGGTACATGGACATATCTTGAGAGTATTTTCCTGATGTACGAAGAAAGCCTCATGGAGCTAAGTGTGCATAGAATGCAATTCCAGTTCACTACATTGAACAAGATCCTCACATCCAACATTATGATAGCAATGTACTTCTTGAATCCACCCATCGAATGTTTGTCTTATATAACCTCTCAAGCTTTATCGACTATGACTATAATAGAATTGGCCATTGATCTCACTCTCCACCTTTCTGAGAGTCCTTGGTGTCCAAGCTTTTTTACACTGCTTACAGAGTCTAGGATGCAAATTGGCCAATAGGACCATTATCTGAATTTTTTCTCTTTGACAGTAGAATTAGTCTTTTATGTTTCTATTGTATTGGGAATATTGCACCATTGCATTATTCCAATAATAATTATGGTCTATACCTGGTGGCAGGTTTGAGGACTGTTCAGTACACAGTATGAGTCTGGGGCCTTTGAACCCCCAATCTTATTGTATGCCTTTGACAGTTCTGTTGTCACCAGAATTATGAAATTCAAATACTTTTTTCTCATGTTAATTTTTTATTAATAGACGGCAGTTGTTATCAACAATTACAAAAATTTAGTACAAATTCTGAGATAACCACATTAAATACAAGAAACAAAAGAAATTTGGATATTGCATAGTGCCGGCTGGTATGATGTTGAAACCTACTGTCCTCAAGAAGGAGGCTTAGGATTTTGAAAATTTCACATATTAATGGTTTCCAGCCTGGTGACTCCAACCTTCAATTTAAGTTAAGTCGGCTGCTCTCTATCAGTCTTTCCTATCCAATTGAAAGTAAATGTATGATTAAAAAATTATGTTATGACAAAGATTACACTGAGTTGTCTTCTATTTTAGTAATTAGTTAATTTTGTTCCATGTTGAAATTTATGTATTTGGTTATGTGTGTGGAGAAGAGAATATTAGGGAGAGTGTGTTGCAGAATGATGTGCTGTCACCACCAGATAATGCCCTGGAACATGCTGAACACCTTTTGCTAGCTACCCGTTTACAGCTCAGTCAGCTCTCAAGTTGTCTTCATGATACAGAAGCACTCACACTGGCTCATGACAGGTGATTTCATTATATATATAATTGTCAGTAATGAACAACTTTAGTCATGATAATGATGACAATGAAACACTATTTGATGTAAATTTATTGAGAATGTATTTATAAAATGGCAAATTATCAAGTTTCCAAATTAATATTTAAGTTTTTATCAAGATCTAAATGGGCATTCCTCTGTACAGACAATGAGGCAAATGCTATATTTGAATATTTGATGGTTCCACTGTTCTGGGATTTCAATTAACCTTTGGTTCTATAAATTGTTATGTAACACTCTTCAGTATTAGAAAAACTTATATATAATTGCTGGGGAAACAAGCCACCCAATCAAGAACAACACAAAAAAATCAACACTTGTTTTAGTGACTCAAATTTTTCCTTAAAGCAGCAGTTTTTTTAATTTTTTTTTTTTGCATCCAATGTATATTTGCTATAGTCTAGTGACTTAGTTTGATATTTAAAATATAAGGGAGTTTCTATAATTTGCACTATTTTGAGGATTTTCACTAAATTATAAAATGAATGACAGAGTCATCACATAACTGTAACTATATTTTGTAGGTTAGAAGTTCTCTGAACTAATCTTCTTCTGTGTATATATTATATATATATTGTAATGATCATACAGTTACTTTTTAATTTGCCCCACATTGTGGTAGCCAAAATGTAATAATCAAACGTGATAGGTTTTTAAATTAAAAATTATAGACTTTAAAACATCCAAAATTATTTATCAAAACTTAGCAATCTATACAATTTAAAATTATAAAAAGGATCTCAATCTCTCATGGGTCTTTACTGGGTTTGATAACGGACAGAACACTTAAATAATAAAAGAACCCAACATTTATCTTTAAATTAAAAAGAAATATTTAATCGTCTATACATAGACGAAATTAATGATCGACGAACTTACTCTATAAGGTTGATTTTAAATTGAAAGAGTTTATTTTATTAACACAAAAGAAAAGAACGATATCTGACTGTATCTTTTAATTCTGTTTACACATATTAATACCATGAAATTTCAACTTACGATTACTCAGGAAAATTTGGCTCGTTCTCACACTTTAAATCCTAGACATTTTAAACACTGACTCTAACACACACTGTTGGTTCGGGCAATAGCTGGTTCTCTGTTCGTGAAGGACATATCACTTGCTCGTGGTGAAAACTACTCGACGATGGATGCAGTGTCCTGGTCTCCTACCATCGAAGACAGTGGTCTAATTTTGATATTACAACAGATTAGACTTCAGCATACAAAAATGTTTATCGTTGAATATTTTGCTATTTCTCTCGCAGGCTGCAAAATTTCTCCATTCTCGGTGCTCGCCGTACACCTCTCCCACTCTAACTCCAACTCCTGACTCCTAAACTCAGCTAACTTCAGTCTCGGTGCTCACAGCCCCCTCTCCCACTCTAACTAACTTCCAAAAATCTTATCTTCCCTTTATATATCCCAGACCCTTCCTTTTTCCTTTGTTCCAAAACTACGTCGCAACTGCCCGTTGACAGTTTCCTCCATTATCCCGAGATTTACATTCTGCAGCTGCAGTTCCTTAGCTAGTAAATATCTAGCCACTCTGTCTTGTCACAACGCCGACAATCGAGACAGGTCTAATTTGTCTTTGCACCCTCAATTACTTTAGACTTGTCTTCTCACCCTCACTCACACGTGTGTGGTTCTAAATTCACCAGACCGCCCAAACTGCACCCTCAATTAATTTTGACTTGTCTTCTCACCCTCACATGACCAGCGCTCCCAAGAACCTAAATAAACACATTACAGAATGTCTTTTCAACTGTCCAGGCCATTATCAGAAACAATGCCTGCCTTAACAGATTTATTTATTCTCAAGACCTGTCCTAAGTAAGCATTACAAACTGTCCCTTCGCAGTCCAGACCATTTATCAGAAACAATGCCTGCCTTAACAGATTTATTTTGCGACAGGCCACCCGCACACGTCCATTGCTCCGAATTCTTAAGACTTGTCCTAAGTAAACATTACAAACTGTCCCTTCGCAGTCCAGACCATTTATCAGAAACAATGCCTTTCCTCCAAGGCATTACAATATATATATATATATATATATATATATATATATATATATATATATATAATATTAGAAATGAGTTCCTATTTCATAATGGATTCTTCTAATATTGTATTTATTCCTTAATGGATGCTCCTAATACTTCATTCCCTTTACTCTATCCATTCCTCCTCTAAATAACTATATATATATATATATATATATATATATATATATATATATATATATATATTATTATTATTATTATTATTATTAAGTGACAAAGTCACATTTGAGAAAATATTGAAATATAGGACAAAGGTTGAGAATACGCTATGAAGAAAGCACATGTATACTTTAGGCATAGTATTACATTCAAAGGAAGCAATGTTCAAGGCATAGAGAGGAAAGGAAGAAATGGGAAAGACTGAAAATATTTGACAGTGATACACACACACACACACATTGTAATAGTAAGAATGTGACATTGTCAAAAATATTGGTATGGAAAGGATAGAGAGATAGGTTGTGGCTTACCTGAAAGTGAAGTGCGGTGTCGCCATGAGGAACTGAAGGTTGTTCTTCAGTTCCTCATGGCGACACCGCACTTCACTTTCAGGTAAGCCACAACCTATCTCTCTATCCTTTCCATACCAATATATAT
Organism: Zhengitettix transpicula; assembly: GCA_037074705.1. Taxonomy (NCBI): domain Eukaryota; kingdom Metazoa; phylum Arthropoda; class Insecta; order Orthoptera; family Tetrigidae; genus Zhengitettix; species Zhengitettix transpicula. The sequence continues at coordinate 147,181,563 of CM073591.1, read as the reverse complement.
ATATATATATATAACTTACCTTTTGTCACTCATGCTTATTCTACTGCATTTGAACTGTTAAATCCACTGATAAACAAATTGTCTTGGTAAAACATTTTCACCATATTGTACTGAAAGTCTTCTAGCGATTTAAATTTCAGCTAAATCTTCCGAGCATAAAAACAGATAACAGAATGTTAGCTGTGAAAACAGTTATTGGTGAAGACATGATTATTTTGCAACTGTGCAAAGAAAAATTATAATTTAGCTGTAGTTGGCCAAATATGAAGGCAGTGGTGCTTTCTATTGGCCTGCTGAAGGAGAAAGCCATACAACTAACCCACAGATATTTAGAAGATTCATGTGTTTGCTCATTATTTATGCTCATATATATAAATGTGTGCTTTTTCTTTCAGACCTTTTTGAAAATTTATCTTAAATTTTTATAGAAAGAAGAAATTGAACTCTGGAGAAGACAGAGAAAAGATATATGCAGAGAACACAGTTTTGAATTGCCCTACTACAGTAAGTATACAAACACTGTTTTACAAGAACAGTTACGAGATTATTATGCCATAAATGGCAGACAAATTTCCTGTATATTGGGTTCAGTCATTGGCGAGTCAAATTGCGTGAACTTGTTTGTGTCACAGTCATATCCCCTGAAAATAACCAATATTGTTTATATAACCAATTATTTTTCTAACTGATTAGAATTAACACAGTGACGTTTCGATAACTTTTTCTGTCATCTTCTGGCAAAGTGACTGTGTGGGTATGTAGACTCCCATTCATTTGTTTGTCTGATGCAATTCAATTTTTTGAGTGATTACTTTTCTTTGAAGTAATAACATGATAAGGCAGGATTTCACACAGTACTTGATATGAAGACCCAAGTCCCTGATTTTGATCACTTATAATCAAATGCTGTTCCATAACTTTTGCATTTGATTTCAGATATTGGTCTTATTAAATTATATTTTGAGGCCGAGCATCACTGCGGATTGTTTGAGTCTGATGCTCTGAGAAGTCAAAGAAGAAAGCATTATAGAGGGAACATTCTCTCTATTTTTAAACTTATTCCAATATTGAAATTATATTAAATATGTATTGTAGTTTTTTTTACAATTTTTTGAGCCTAGTATTTTTTATCAATTGAAATTTTAAAACAACCATTTGAAGTGTACAACAAAGTATCACAAAGCAGAATCGCGATCTTACACTGCCTACTTCCCTGTTGTTGACGTGTAGATGTATATTGGTAGACTACACATTGACAAAAAACTTTGATAACATGTTGCTGAATGATTGTTACCCAATCTATACTTGGCTCAAAGCAATGGAAAAAAGATTGAATGTCAAATAATGAGGTTAATAAAGTGTGTACTATCATTGCAATATATTAATGAATAATCAGGAATATTGTTGGTTGAATATGACTGGGAAAAAATTAGTATATATACATCATCATCATCACCACTTAAATGAAAATGTAGAATTTTAATATTTGAGGCATGAAAGTCACAAACAATTAATTAATATACATTATTGAACAAACCTCTTTTCTTTATAGAATTGTTTTCTAGGTCAAATTCCATAAAGCATATGTTATCATAGGCCTTAAGGGAGTTGAAAGTGTTACAATTAGCAGAAAATATAATAATAATAATACTGTGTATTTATTATAAGCTATATAATAAATTACTTTCTTTGAAAATTGTAATATTATTTACAAAAGATTTAATTTAAAATAAACCTAATTCTATAAATAATAATAGGAGTGACGAAAACTTTTTTTTTTTTAGTTCTTTTGGGAATTTGATTTTATTATCTTTTTATCAGTTTTATATGGTCTGGAAGTTTATTACATAAAGTAATGCCACTCTAATGGTCTCTTCTGTTTAATTAACACTTTTATGTGAAAATTTTTGAAAAGTCCCTTTATTCGATGATTTTGGAAACATAAGTTAAACAAATTGTCTAGATATATTAACCATTTGTTTGAAATATAAAAATTTCCTCTTTCCAAGAAAAAATACTATAGAAAATTAATATAAAAGAACATAAATGTTTTTTAATGTGTAACATAATAATTTATATATACTTTTTGATTACTATAAACAGTCAATATACTTTATAAATAATTTACTTTATAGATAAATCACAAGGAATTGGAAAGTCAACCTCAGAATGTGTATCACAAAAAGCGCCAAACGAGAAATCACATGCCTGGATGCCGTTATCATAAGGATTCCTTCCATAACCAAAAACTATCAGGAGATCAGGGGCAAAAACATGACAAAGATCTGGTTTCTCAAAATACATCTAGATCACATCTTCAGTGGCAGTTTCTCCCATCTGTAAATATAAAACAAAATTTTCAGGTAATTTTGAATGTTCAAGTTATATTTATTTGTTCTCATCCTGCTTTAGTAATTTTTGTATTACTATAAAATATACGTTTTTAAATTAGTAGAAGCAACATTATAGACAATAAATTGGACAAGACAGAATGAACATTCCTTAACTGGCTATGTGATATGGTATACACTAACCAGAATTAATTAATATAACATGCCCGTGAGCCTTTCCCAAAAATTGGAGTTAATATGTTGATAACATTAAACAATAATTAAATGGGTGTTCCTAGATTTGAAAGTTAACAATGGTATGGAAATATTTAGAGTGCTGTTGATCAGGTTTTCCACTGTCTTTTGAAGGACTGTCATACCAGACTGCATTCATCTATCCTTGAAAATTGGACATCTACTAAGTATTTATCAACTTTCAAGTTTTATGGACATTTTAGGTTCTCTGAACTTTTGACTTTTAACTTTCAATTCAAATGACTTACAGCTTCTCTAAATTCTCTTCCAGGCTTGAATTCTTCTAGTAACTTCTACTTCTCATCTGATTTCTGACCAACATCTGTATTCTCTAAAATCAACTTTCAACTTCTCCAGTCTGCAGTATTACCACTTACTGCTCTGTAAAATCCAATCACCTGAATTTTAACTTTTCATTGTGTACAATATCTGTTTTATCTGTCCCATTCCTCACACAGAGTCCAGTAAATATCTCCTTTCATCATAATTTATATATGTATAAATTAAATAAGGAAATGTGACAAAGTCAAATTAATTAACTCATTTGGGTAGGAAAGAGGGTCAGAAGCACTTGACTTATCATAAATAAACAGTTGGTCCAGTCAGGCTGGCCGGCCAGCTCAACATTCAGACCTCCTGTCCTGAAGAAGAGGGATCAGGTCTTTTAAGTTTCGAAATACCAATTCTTTCCAACCCGACTGGACCAACTTCGCTGTTCCTCTTTCCTATGCAAATGTGTTATTTAATTTGACGTTGTCATATATATATATAATGGAAAGGAAAGAGAGATAGGTTGTGGCTTACCTGAAAGTGAAGTGTGATGTCGCCATAAGGAACTGATTCTTCAGTTCTGAAATTTTCAGAGGCTCTCAGCCTCCTTCTTCAGAAAGAAGTGTTACACCATTTCATGCACCGGCCGGCTGCAGAATGCCAGAACAACCTTAAGTTCCTTATGGCGACACTGCACTTCACTTTCAGGTAAGCCACAACCTAGCTCCCTTTCCATTTTTCCTTTCCATACCAATATTGCAATTATTTTTGCCAATGTCATATCCTTGCTAATATCATATATATATATATATATATATATATATATATATATATATATATATATATATATTAGGAGAATCCATTATGGAATTGGAACTAATTTGGTGACAAAGTAACATTCAAACTCTATATTTGCCTTGTCAGGAACTTGACCCAGTGGCCGAGATGGTTAAGGCGTCTGTGTACTGAGCAGAATACGTGGGTTCAAGTCCCGCCTGGGTCAAATATTTTCAGTCTTTCCTTCTTCTTCCATCCTTCTCTCTGGTTTGAACATATGCTTTTCTATGTGCGTAATTCTTCGCCCAAGCATATGAATTCACATAAAGCGTAATCCTCCTATTTATTTATTTCCTTCGTCACTATCCAAGTTTGAATGTGACTTTGTCACCAAATTAGTTCCAATTCCTTAATGGATTCTCCTAATATAATATATATATATATATATATATTGGTATGGAAAGGATAGAGAGATAGGTTGTGGCTTACCTGAAGAAGGAGGCTGGGAGCCTCCGAAAATTTGAAGAACAACCTTCAGTTCCTCATGGCGACACCGCACTTCACTTTCAGGTAAGCCACAACCTATCTCTCTATCCTTTCCATACCAATATTTTTGACAATGTCACATTCTTACTATTACAATATATATATATATATATATATATAGCCATGAGGAACTGAAGGTTGTTCTTCAAATTTTCGGAGGCTCTCAGCCTCCTTCTTCAGGAAGGAGTTGACAATGTCACATTCTCACTATTACAATATATATATATATATATATATATATATATATATATATATATATATATATATATATATATATATGTTTTAAAGCAGTTCTTGACTTTTTTGTTTTCAATTGATAACTAAAAAGTCACTATCAGTGTAGAAGTAAAAAAACAATTGAAATGATATTATATAAAGTGATCATATTTTTAATGATATTATTTGACTTTCTTTTTTACAGATCCAGCAAGGTCCCACTGTATCAGTTCCTACAACTGGTCATAAAACTTTCTCTCATTCAAATAGTAATATACAAGTCATAGAAACGGTTCATAATTCATACAAAGATAGATGTAATGAAAAACTCAATCAATTTTCTTCTAATTTTGAAACAAATAGTAGTCCATCTGTCATAACATTGGATTCAAAAACTAATAAAATGGTTAGCAACAGAATTCACCATGACAATACTAATTTTGACCCCAAATTTCAAGATTCTGAGACTGAATATTCATCATCTGGAAATAAAGTGTCTCAATTTCCCAATAATGAATTAAATAGTAATAAAATGGAATCAAAAGGGATAAACAAAAGTATAGTTTCACAAACCATACATGATGTTAAATTTTCTTCATTTGATTCAAAATTTAAGCATAAAGCATCTCAAAAAGCCCATAATAATACATTTTTAAATCACCAAACACAAACTGTGAATAAAGGCATGATGATTAAACATAAAAAAATGGCAGGAGGTAGGAAGACATTATCAAGACCAAGTTCAAAACCATGTACAAAGAAACATGTTGTCTGTAAACCGTCCTATCCAATTCAATGTACTCTTAAAGCATCTGTTCATCAAATTAATTCACAAACTAATAATTCATTGCTCCATAATTCATTGTTGCAAAATTGTACACCTTCAAATGATATTAATTTTGAATCAGATGATGTGTTATCAAATAAAACAGAAAACTCTCATGATGAACCATCCAAAATAATACCAAATTCAATGTCATATGTATATGATACAAATGTATTGATAAGTAGCACATCTCAAAATTCTCTCAATAATCATCCCAATTCAGAAATCGAACACAGTAATCAAATCAGTCAGTCATGTATAATAAACACAGAAGATATCCAGAATAAATGGCATACTCAACTTAATACAACACACACAAGTACTAAGACAGTGGATAACAATGATGCAAAAATGAGCCAACTTGAATTGACTGTATTTAAGGCGTAAGTTATCCATTTCTTATGTGTATATTTCAGAAATCAAAAAAAAAAAATTAACAGAATAGCTTATTTAATTTTCATCTTACACTATAATTTAGTAGAGAAAATTTTATAGAAAATATTAAAATGTGTGTTTATTGATTAAGACTAATTAGATAAAGACATAGACAACATTAAGTGATAAAATAAATTCCATATTATGTTTGCAAGTATCGACTTTTCTTAACTTAAGATTTAATAAAAATACTAATGAGTTAATATTATTAAACTGAAAAAGGATGGAAAAAATTATAATTTTATATCTTCAATGAAAACCTTTTTATTGATATTGTTCTATTTACAAAAAATATTCCTAACTTCTCCATAACTTATGATTGCTAAGGTCATTAATGTAATAACCCTACCAATTTTAAATGTGGTTATTGTTTGATATTTAAAGAACCTGCTATTTCTGCTGACTGTAAGTTACAATTCTGCTACGTATTTTTGATTAACTTCAGCATTGTATTTACAGGGCTATTACAATTGTATGTGATTGGAGCATATGTGTATATTAAGGAAGTAAAGGAAATGTCACATTGTTAAATTAATTCAATTGGATAGGAAAGAGGAATATGGAACAGACACATTAAATTGAAAGTCCGAGCCACCAAGCAGGCAACGTGTAAAATGAAAAATTTTCAAGGTCCTAGACACCCTTCTTCAGGGCAGTAGGTCTTAAATCACCCGAACTGTCAACTCAGTTAAACTGTGAAATTTTCAGATGTTTGAAGAAAGGTCCTTAGGGCCTTGAAAATTTGTGATATTCCCTCTCCTTACTGGACCAACTATTGATTTCAGTTAAGTCAACTTCGCTGTATCTCTTTCCTATCTACATGTGTTATTTAATTTGACATTGTCACATTTTCTTTAAGTGTTATATATATATATTGTTACTCTATTATATGAAAGAAGTTACTAACATATAATTGTTTGCTCAAATATTGGTTGTTTTTAACAGTATAAGCAGTGAAGTTCTGTCTGGATTATTGCAGAATGTGCAATGTACTTCTTCACAGAATTCAAGGAGAAAGGTATGAGAATTTGTGATGATAAGTATAAATATTTTTTTATAAGTATATCATACTTACAATAGTATTGAAATACAATTTATTTTATGTGAATCATTAAGATAACTCAAGCGCTTATAAGGCTAGTGGTATTGTATTGTAACAGTATTCAGTTTTGATTAAATTGGTTGTGAACCTCAGACTTAAGTTCAAACAACGATATACGATACATTTGTTGTTATTAATAGTGCAACCAACAGTGCTTCTGTTTGACATAAATATGCCTTGAGTATTGGTTTGCAGTTTGCTTGTTCATTAAAACATCGGTCCAATCAGTCTGTGCAGAAATAAAAGTCCAAATTTTTGAAAAATAGGAATACACGTGGAATTTTCAACAGAAGTACTAAAGAGTTTAGGAAGTAAAGGAAAGAGAGAGATAGTCCACCTCTGTAATGAGATATATGGCAAAGGAGATGGTCAGAAGACTTTCTTCATGTAGTAACAGCAACTGATAACACAGGCAGCTCGTGGGGTAGATCCATTGTGCCATGGCACCGCTAATAAATAAGATTTTTTTAATTACACATTTCATTAACATATACATATAATATATGTTTTACAAATTATATTCTAATAAATTTGAAGTAGCACACGGGTCAATTTATTCCATTTGAAGCAGCGCACAAGTTGGCGTGCACCAGTGGCAGCTCGTGAGTTTTTTAACCCAAGCAACCATTTTTACGATGAGAACTATGTAAAATAATAAAACCACATCAAAGATAGTGTTACCAATACTCTGACCCATCATGTAATATACTACATTTCTAATTCTGTCTACATTTTAAACGAGGAACTACTCTCTCTCTCTCTCTCTCTCTATATATATATATATATATATATATATATATATATATATATATATATATGTATATGTATATATATATATATATATGTATATGTATATATATATATATATATATATATATATATATATATATATATATATATATATATAATAAAATTTGAACTTCCACCTAAGCCAGACTGAACCAAATATTAATTTCAGGTAAGTCGGCATCGCTGTCTCTCTTTCCTATCCAAATGTGTTATTTTATTTGACTTCATCACATTTTAATTAAGTGTTACAATATATTCGCTAATGTTTTGGAAGTGAAAACAACATTATATAGTAAGCATCTGCAGTATGTTGACTTTCAAGAATAAAGTTTTTTTATATGTTTGTGTTTTGTGTATTAGATTTCATAAATGAAAATTATTTTTATTTCTTGTTACAGTTTAATTTGGAGATACAACAAACAGAATCTATGGATCAAAACTTGCAGTCTGAATATTCACCTAATGAATGCTGCTCTGATGACAGAAGTTTCAGTAAGAACAATGATGGTGATCAAAGCTATGATGATGATTTTGAAGATGAAGATGATAGACAAAATAAAGATCAATGTAATGAAATGGAAAGCTCAGAGATAGTGTCAAGAATAGTGTCAAGCCCACCAAAAAATAATGAAGTCACAATTCAAAATGAAAATTCTGAAGAAGGAATTATCAATGATTGTTTTGTTGAAAACAATACTGAATTGAACCCAAAATCCCTAAGTTTATCTCCAAAACAAATTTCCAATATTTCTTCATCTTTGAGGTCACCCTCACCACCTTCACTCTCAAAGGAATTATTAGAACAAGATTTACCTGAAATAAAAATAAGGACTCAAGTAATAAGCCCCAAAGATTTTGATACCAGTAAGTTTGATTTATAATTTCAAATAAATTCTTACCACCATTTATTATTGTTCTACAGATTTCTGCTAAATATAGGAAACTTAACTATTACTGTACACAAAAATTATATTTCATCTTGATTATTATTTTTTAGAACATAAATTATTTTTGTGAAGTTTGATAAAAAATTTTGAATGATTAGAAAGATATTTTGGGTTATTCATAATATGCTCATGTATTTAACAAGTTCCACATTCATTTGTGGAAAATGAAGGTATCTGATACCTTTTTGTTTTCAACTTTTATTATATTTGATCCTTTCTTTGTCTCATACCCTACATAATTTATTATTTTTAATTTGTTAAAATCACTTCAATGGAAGACAGAAAATGTTCTGTAAAAGAAAATGGCATGCTTAAATATGGAAGAATAGTGAAGGAATGGCTTATTCTCTCTACCACTGATAGTGTGTTTCGTGTTTAATGCTACTGTACGTCATAAATTCCATTTGAGACTGAAATACCCATATTTTCATCAGCATTATTAATAACCTCACAATAGCAACCCAATTTATAGTAGTGTTTGAAAGTTAATTAATTTTTTAATTTTATTTCAAGTATATAATATTTAATAAGAGACATTTTAGATATTGTAGTTACAAAACTTATGATGTAGTGAATTTAATAGTAAATTTTCAATATAGTCATATTTAAATAAGTAAAACAATAACAGAAAAGTCATACCTTCCCACTAGATCAGGAGTCATGCAGTGTACTGCACCATAATTTTTTCTAAAAATATTACCATATTAAATGGAATATCTATTATAACTAATAAAAATGGATGTGTGTATGTTCTGCTTACACCCTTAAATGCATGGAACAATTTCAACCAAAGTTGGCACACATATAACTTCCAATCAAAGAAAACACTAGGGTGAGGTGATGAAGTGACAACATTTAAAAATAATGTAAAACTGATTGACATTAGCGTATAATAAATAGTTTTTGTGTTCTGTGAGATTAACATTGTCGCTCTCAATTTAGTTTACATATAATTTAAATTGATAACTGCATGGCAATGAAGCACATCTATGGCATTGAAGGGGGTCACATAAACTTAATGTGAAAATGACCATTATTGATGTAAAATCCATTGTTTCATAATTACAATATCTAAAATGTCTCTTTTGAGATGTGATGGGGTTGGTGAATAGGGGAAAATGGTCAAAGAATCACACATTAGTGTCAAATTATTCATTTTCAGTGTCACAGAGATGTACAATGACACTCCTAATGTTGGCTAAGTCACGTGTTCAGTCCCTGTTAGTATGTGGCTATATGAGAAAGGGTTAATCATAAAATATTTTAAATGTCCAATAGATCGGTGCTGAATTAATTCCTTTCTCTAGACTTACTAAAACTGGGATAAGTAAATACTCAGTCAATTCTAGGTATTAGTTTTTATCTTATAAAAACTTAGGAAATTGTAAGTAATACCTGTACTTCAAGGTAAACACATTCAATACATTATTATTCCTAATAAAATTTATGTATGTGAATGGAATTCTTTGAAATAAAAAGAACTATGCTTATGAAGTGTTTTGCACAGAATTTAGGTCATTTCTGATGTTTCGAACACTTATTGATGTAACAAATTTACTAGAAATTATATGTATGGTCATTATAAATTTTCTTTTAAACCTATAGTTTTCAGAGTTTACAATGGAAATTTTTTTGTTCTCTTTACTGTGACTATTTTGCCAGTTTGAATATTGTGGTTTCTTCTCACTTTATTTTATGTAAAAAATAAAAATGATGCATGACTGACATCAAATGAAAGTAAAACTTGACTTAAAAATAATAAAGATTCTCATCAAATTTAATGCTGATTTTAGGTCATCTATTCTTCAAAAATTGAAAGCAGGCATACAATTTTTTACTGTTAAAAATTATATTACTTTATGGAATTCTATACTTATGTGCAATTAATTTGTGTGTTCTAATTTATACATTCATTATATTAATATTTTTATAAATTTGATCCATATTTTACAGTTATCACATTTTATAAAATTCAGAAAGATAATGATTTTTTACACTTCTTTAAATTGATGGAGACTATATGGGTCAAAGGAATGCAATTTTAAAATTCAGCAAGCAGACGTTGCTATAATTTTATTTCAATATGCAAAGAAACCATATTAAGTAATGTGAATAATGTTTTTATGTGTAAAACAGAACAAGTAAATATAAACTATACTATCTTTATATATTTTGAAGGTAACACGCAAAATTTGGAGCCAAACTATATTAAATCACCAGTGCCAACACCGACACAAGAGTGTTCTTTGCCTACCACACCTGCGCCCAGTTGTTCATTCAGCTATTTTCCTGTAGATTACTATAAATCTTTACAACCTAATATGAGTGTGAAAGAAACAAAAAGTCAAAAATTTGTTTCCAAGGAATCACCAGAAAGCACCACCAATGTATCATCATTGGAATCAGATTCATCTACTGAAAGCCGAACAGTGAGTTTTTTTGATAGACAATTTCATAACATTTCTTCAGCAATAAGTGCATGTTTATTCGGTATATTTTATAAGTATAAGCTCAATAGAACTCTTTAAAATATATTAGTTTCTATAGTCTATGATTAGCCTACTCACTGATGTTTAATAAATAAAATTATGAAAGAAATTTAGTTATATTTTATATCAATACTTTGTGCCAAAACATTGTTACATCCCTTGTTTTATCAGTCCATAAAGTACAGAATGTATAGTAAATGATATTGATTCTTCTCTCACTGCTTTGAAGCTCAAATGATGCATTATAAAGAATTGATTAAAATACCCACTTTTTTTAACAGGAAGTTAATGAAGTAAGTAATAAACACACAAAATTATATGATGACATAGAACCCACACAATATTTATGCAAACCTTGTTGCTTACATAGGGTGTATAAAAATCAAAAGTTTTAAGAATGACATGCACATTTGTGCTGCATGTTGTTGTTAAAGCTATTAAAATTTTTTATTTATAACTGGCAAAAGCTGCAAGCATTGCAGAAACATTGTGTGGTATTTATCTTATCACTTAATTTGTCTGTTTAATGGCTACTTCGACATTTATGTGTTAATATTTATATTATATAAAATTATATTTTTACAAAATATTTACTTTTATGTCATATATGTTTTTCTATCAATTATGGTAAGCAAATATTAATTATAGCCAAAAATAAAAGCTATATTGAAGTGTTATTTATGAAACCTATCTAAGAATTCAGTAAAAATTTTCAATTTATGATTGATTCAACTGATAGTAATTTTAAACATTAAATTTTATTTGAATATAATAACATTTGTATGTTCCAGGAGATGAACTTAACAGAGTCATTATCCTTGGGTGAGATTCCTCCAAAACTATGCTCATTTCAAGCCTCATTGAATTTTCATAAAACGGTAAACTTTAGTTTTAATACTGTATGGATTAAAAATTATTACCATTACCTTGTGTTTACTGTTCGATGCATTTTTTATTATTCTTCAATACAAATTGGAAGAATTACAAATACATTTTTAATGATAAATTTTTAGGGGATAATTAAATCTAATTCTTTGTTATTATTTAACACTTTGCACAATTATATGACACAAATACATTGCTATAAATTATTTTTAGTTATATTATATAAAATTATATGTATTTCAATATATTTATACTGGTACAGTAAATTAAAATATAATAAAAAAATTCCACAATGATATATTTACTAGGAGCTCCTAATAATTAAATAATTAAAACCAGAGGCTCTTCTTTCAGACTTGTATTAATTAGGGTCTATATATGAATCAAATAAGGAAATATGACAACTTGAAATCGACAACTCATTTTGATAGGAAAGTGAGGCAGGGGACAGTTGACTTATATTAAATAGACAGGTGGAATAGTCAGAATATATTTTCAAATAGTAGATCTGAACTGGGTGTCAGCTGTGCATGAAATACACACACAAATGTTAAGGATATTAATCATTAAGTGACGAAGTCACATTTGATAATTGGATAATGAGAAAGATAGAAATATAGGACAAAAGTTGGGAATACACTCTGAAGAATGCATATGCTTTCTTCAGAGTGTAATCCCTACCTTTCTCACTATCCAATTATCATATATATTAATTAGAATAATGATATAATTTTATTAATTATTGAAAATTTTATTGAAGATGTAAATTTTATTTATCAAAAATATTTAATACTAATTTTGTCTGTGCAGGATATGATCGTTACAGAATCTTTGTCTTGTGGGGAAATTAATCCAAAAGTCTCACAACAATTTTTTATTCATGATAAGGTAAATTTTATTTAAATTATAAAATAAGAAATGTCTGTTAAAAGTATGATAAATAAAAATTTATCCATCTAAATAATATATTTTATTTATATTAGTATTTATAAATGCAAACATTCCTGTGTGGTTAAGTTGAAGTACAATTATCACTACCATTATTCACGAGTGAATAATTATTTTTGTCACTTGTTGGTTACCAAACCTTCATAAAGGAAAAAATTCTACGTTTCCTATGTGTCAGTTGGCTAAACAAAATCTTTGTTGTTGAAAGTAAGTGATATATTTTTAAAAATCCAAGAAGTAACAAAAATTCTTAAAACAAGAGAAATTGATGATGGAACCATGAATTGTTAGTAGAATGTTTGAACTAAAACTGAGCCAAGCGCTACCCTATTAATAGCATACTATAAAATGTAGACAAATCTTAAAGTTTAGATCCAGGCCCAATGTTTTCATTCACATATGAAGCACCCAATTACTAAAACTTAATGAAAACCTAATTAACTTGCCTTGTGCACTGGGGAAGTTATGATTCTCAACAAATTTAATGAAAAATGGAAAACTCTTAATTTGTTGTAGTTGTCCATGAAAACCATTTCACAAGCATTTTAATTACTTTGTACCTATTGTCCCACACAGTTAATATGTTTGACTAAAAAATACATGTATACTACAATGTAACTCTATGACTACAATCTTATAAATAAAAAAGAGTGTATGTATGTTTGTATGTTTGTATGTTTGTATGTTTGTTTGTTTGTATGTTTGTTTGTATGTTTGTATGTTCGTTATACAAATCTACACCGGTAGAGCAAATTTCACCAAATTTCGTACACGTGTTCTTTACGACCAGGAAACAAACACTGTCGGGGTGAGACATGTCTACCACCCCCAGAAGCGCGGGTGCACGGGGGTTGAAATATTTAAACATGCTAAAACAGCCGATATTTTAGTCGGATAATAATTTTTAGGGGTCCAAGATATTGATGGTGTTTCTACCGATGTTTTCTGAATATAATTTTCATCCCCTACACCCTGGGGAAAGAGCACCCCTAGCGTTTGGGGTGGAGAATACAAATCTACACCGCTGGAGCAAATTTCACCAAATTTCGTACACGTGTTCTTTGCGACCAGGAAAACAACACTGTCGGGGTCAGACGCGTCTACCAACCCCAGAAGCGGGGGTGGACGGGGGTTGAAATACTTAAACATGCTGAAACAGCTGATATTTTAGTCGGATAATATTTTTTAGGGGTCCAAGATATTTATGGTGTTTCTACCGATGTTTTCTGAATATAATTTTCATCCCCAACACCCTGGGAAAAGGGCACCCTTAGGGTTTGGGGTGGAGAATACAAATCTATACCGGTGGATCAAATTTCACCAAATTTCGTACACGTGTTCTTTGCGACCAGGAAAACAACACTATCGGGGTGAGACGCGCCTACCACCCCCTGAAGCGGGAGTGGACGGGGGTTGAAATATTTGAACATGCTAAAACAGTCGATATTTCAGTCGGATAAATATTTTTAGGGGTCAAAGATATTTATAGTCTTTCCACTGTTGATATCTGAATATAATTTTCAACCTCTACACCCTGGGGAAAGAACATCCCTAGCGTTTGGGGTGGAGAGTACAAATCTACACCGCTGGAGCAAATTTCACCAAATTTCGTACACGGGTTCTTTGCGACCAGGAAAACAACACTGTCGGGGTGAGACGCGCCTACCACCTCCAGAAGCGGGGGTGGACGGGGGTGGAAATATTTGAACATGCTAAAACAGTCGATATTTCAGTCGGATAAATATTTTTAGGGGTCAAAGATATTTATAGTCTTTCCACTGATGATATCTGAATATAATTTTCAACCTCTACACCCTGGGGAAAGAACACCCCTAGCGTTTGGGGTGGAGAGTACAAATCTACACCGCTGGAGCAAATTTCACCAAATTTCGTACACGGGTTCTTTGCGACCAGGAAAACAACACTGTCGGAGTGAGATGCGCCTACCACCTCCAGAAGCGGGGGTGGACGGGGGTGGAAATATTTGAACATGCTAAAACAGCATAATAATTTTATAGGTCCAACATATTTATGGAGTTTCTACCAATGTTTTCAGAATATAATTTTCATCCCCTACACCCTGGGAAAAGGGCACCCTTAGGGTTTGGGGTGGAGAATACAAGTCTATACCGGTGGATCAAATTTCACCGAATTTCGTACACGGGTTCTTTGCGACCAGGAAAACAACACTGTCGAGGTGAGACGCGTCTACCAACCCCAGAAGCGGGGGTGGACGGAGGTTGAAATACTTAAACATGCTAAAACAGCAGGTATTAGATTTGGATAAATATTTTCGGGGTCAAAGATATTGATTGTGTTTCTACCGATGTTATCTGAATATAATATTCATCTCCTACGCCCTGGGAAAAGGGCACCCTTAGGGTTTGGGGTGGAGTTGCTTTACAGAAAAATAACGCGAATACAACCGAGTTTGGAGTCAAATCGAAGGTTATGGATGTCAGTGAGTTTACTTCGGATAAATATTTTTAATTGCCCATTTAACCCGAAAGGGTGGGGGTTGGAAGGGGAGATAAATAGTCAGTTCTTGCGCGTTCTTGGAGGAGAATTACGTGGATACTATTTCAACGGATTTTGTTGAAAATATAAATCCCTTTAGACATTAGCGGTGAGCTTGCTTAGGGCTGGGGGTGAGAATTGTCTATTATTCTAAAATTGCCAAAATGTTATGTGTTTATGGGTAAGCTAGATTTATAGTGTTTCTACCGATGTGATATAAGTAAAAATTCAACCCTTTCCACCACGGGAAAGTAGCATATTTAGGGGTGGTGTTGTTCATACTATTTTATCGATGTTGTTTCCATTAATAACGACGTTTAATTTTATAAATAAAAATGAGTGTATGTATGTATGTATGTTTGTATATTTGTATGTTTGTATATTTGTATGTTCGTTATACAAATCTACACAGCTGGAGAAAATTTCACCAAATTTCGTACACGTGTTCTTTGCGACCAGGAAACAAACACTGTCGGGGTGAGACGCGTCTACCAACTCCAGAAGCGGGGGCGGACGGGGGTTGAAATATTTAAACACGCTAAAACAGTCGTTATTTCCGTCGGATAAATATTTTTAGGGGTCACAGATATTGATAGTGTTTCTACCGACTGTTGGGCTGAGACGCGTCTACCACCCCCAGAAGCGGGTCGGTATTATCAGTAGAGCACTTTTAGGTGTTGGGTGGAGGAACGCTGCAATAAAATAACGCGAATACAACCGAGATTGGAGTCAAATCCAAGGATATGGATGTCGTTCAGTTCAATTATAGCATCAAATTGGCCATTTAGCCCCAA
This sequence comes from Zhengitettix transpicula, assembly GCA_037074705.1. Lineage (NCBI taxonomy): Eukaryota > Metazoa > Arthropoda > Insecta > Orthoptera > Tetrigidae > Zhengitettix > Zhengitettix transpicula. Next base: position 147,165,437 of record CM073591.1, on the reverse strand, counting down.
TGGGCGGCAGTGGATGGGATGGAAATTTTCTAACATGTTAAATCATCGATATTAGCGTGGAATAAATAAATGCCGGGACCATTGACGTTAATAGTATTTCTACCGATGTTGTTTGTAGGCATGATAGGGGTGGTGCTGGAGGGGATTTCCTTGAAAATAACGGGAAAACAACCGAGATTCGAGTCAAATCGAAGGTAATGGATGTCCCTGAATTTATTTATGACAATCTGGACAACGCGCGGGTATCGGCTGGGTTGGGATTTGTTGACCGGCTGTTTTTTGCGTCGATTAAATATATTTCGGGATGAATTACATTAATAAAATTTCCCTACATGTTCTCTGTGAATAATTTCAACCCCTGTCGGACTCATAAGGGTGCACATTTAAGGGTGGGCGTGAAGTAGCATTACATAAAAAGAAACCAGAAACTATCGGGATTGTCACTGAGTTTAATTAAATTCCTTGAAAATAACGGGAAAACAACCGAGATTCGAGTCAAATCGAAGGTAATGGATGTCCCTGAATTTATTTATGACAATCTGGACAACGCGCGGGTATCGGCTGGGTTGGGATTTGTTGACCGGCTGTTTTTTGCGTCGATTAAATATATTTCGGGATGAATTACATTAATAAAATTTCCCTACATGTTCTCTGTGAATAATTTCAACCCCTTTCGGACTCATAAGGGTGCACATTTAAGGGTGGGCGTGAAGTAGCATTACATAAAAAGAAACCAGAAACTATCGGGATTGTCACTGAGTTTAATTAAATTCCTTGAAAATAACGGGAAAACAACCGAGATTCGAGTCAAATCGAAGGTAATGGATGTCCCTGAATTTATTTATGACAATCTGGACAACGCGCGGGTATCGGCTGGGTTGGGATTTGTTGACCGGCTGTTTTTTGCGTCTATTAAATATATTTCGGGATGAATTACATTAATAAAATTTCCCTACATGTTCTCTGTGAATAATTTCAACCCCTTTCGGACTCATAAGGGTGCACATTTAAGGGTGGGCGTGAAGTAGCATTACATAAAAAGAAACCAGAAACTATCGGGATTGTCACTGAGTAAATTAAATTCCTTGAAAATAACGGGAAAACAACCGAGATTCGAGTCAAATCGAAGGTAATGGATGTCCCTGAATTTATTTATGACAATCTGGACAACGCGCGGGTATCGGCTGGGTTGGGAAGAGTTGACCAGCTGTTTTTTGCGTCGATTAAATATATTTCGGGATGAATTACATTAATACAATTTCCCTACATGTTCTCTGTGTATAATTTCAACCCCTTTCGGACTCATAAGGGTGCACATTTAAGGGTGGGCGTGAAGTAGCATTACATAAAAAGAAACCAGAAACTATCGGGATTGTCACTGAGTTTAATTAATTTCCTTGAAAATAACGGGAAATCAACCGAGATTCGAGTCAAATCGAAGATAATGGATGTTGCTGAATTTATTTATGACAATCTGGACAACGCGCGGGTATCGGCTGGGTTGGGATGAGTTGACCGGCTTTTTTTTCGTCAATTAAATATATTTCGGGATGAATTAGATTAATAAAATTTCCCTACATGTTCTCTGTGTGTAATTTCAACCCCTTTCAGACTAGGAAGGGTGCACCCTTAAGGGTTTGCGTGGAAGTAGCATTAGATAAAAATAAACCAGAAACTATCAGGATTGTCACTGAGTTTAATTATGACATTAAACTTGACCGTTTAAGTCCCCGAAGCGGGAGTGGTCGGGGGTGAAAAATTTCAAACATGTTAAACGGTCGATATTTGCGATAATTATTTCCTGGGGTTAATTACTTTGATAGTATTTATACCGATGTTGTTTGTGTATAATTTAACCCGTGTGAGGGGAGCAAGCTTAGGGGTGGGGTGGAGGTACGTTAAATAAAATCCCGCAGAAACAACCGAGAATCGAATCAATTCCGAGACTATGAATGTCGCTGAATCTAATTGTGACAACCTGGGTAACGCGACGGGTTTGGGAGTTGTTGGGCGAGGGAATAAATTTTCAGACAATGTAATCGGCCGATTTTTGCGTGGAATACATTCTTTTTCATTATCGCATATTTGTGGGGGTGGTCATCTTCTAACATGTAAAAACGGCCGATATATTTAGTCAATGACTTCATCCCCCTTCGGCATGGGAGGTGAGCACATTTAGGGATAGGGTTCGAGGAGCTTTACATAAAAATAGCGCAAATTGGAGTCTTATGGATGGTTATAGATAAATGACATCTCGGGCAACGCCGGGCACCCAGCTAGTGTAATTATATTTTTCAGTCATCATATTTTCTGTGTCATTTTACAAATTTACAGCCATTTTTTCTATGTCTTTTTTTTAGTAACAGGTTACATGAGGGTAATCCTCATGGTGACAACTCCCATTTAATAGAATAAGAAGGCATGTGGAAAGGTAGAGCAAGGTAGCAAGGGTTAACTAGGGCTCCTGGGCTGTAGTTTAAGGATCCCATCTGGCATTCACCTGAAGTGATGCAGGACGAACCCTAGAAAACCTGCATCAGGTTATCTGTCCCAACTTATCAGAGCATACATTAATAATAATAATAAAGAAAAGTGACAATATATCCAATGCTCTTCTCTTGAGTTGTGTCAACTAACAGGTACAGTTGTGTTGCTCTAGGCTCTCCTTAGCAGCTGACGAAAGGCAGAAGGATCCCAGAAATGTTGTGTGGTATTTATATTACCCTTTTTTGTCTGAATTGGCTATCTTTCTTATTCATTCAAAAATCCAGTATTACAGTATATCAATAAAATCTTGTGAATCAGTTACTGTTAGCTAATAAACTATTAAAACTGATCATAACAGAGAAAAGAATTATTTATCATTTTAATTCCACAGAATCAGACTCAAAGTGAAGGTGGAATATCATTAAACTATGATCAATATTATGGATGTAGCAGAATTGTTGTTAAAAACAAAAGCCAGGTAAATATCCAACAGTTCTATTAATGTATAAGTTATTTGGTTGACATTATATTGGTATTTCAGTAATATTCACATGTTTTTGGGCTGAAATACAAAAATCCATTTAAATTAAACTTAAATTCCGTATATGCACTGTTACCAATGCACTACAAATCAGCCATACTTGGACTGACCTTGGATGACTAACATTGGCAAACAGAACAGTGTCAAACCCAATAATTAATTTTCGTTAAGTTTCATGTACCACAAAAACCACTTACATTTTTTTGATAACTTAGTTCTTTGTAGATTCACAGAAAAAGATTATACATAGGATACAATTTTTTTAAGTTCAAATTCAATAATCTTGTATTAAATACCTCAAATTTGGTGCTGTGCATATAATTTAAATGTAGCATATAAAACTATATATTTAATTAAATATAAAGTATAATTCTGTTTCCAGCCATATCAAACTCAATGCAAGAAGGTTAATTGGAATGATTTACCACAAGATAATCCAAACAGGCTTAACGGTAAGTTACATACTTATTTTAGCCAATTTAATTACTGTAATAATAATTTTGATCTGACTACTTCATGCACTTTTTATATAATTTCAGTTGAACGCAGTGAAGGAGAACTTAGTGACAGTTTGGATTTTTTCAATAATGTTTCTGGTGGAGGGAGTTCCAGTTTGTCACATCTATAGTGAAGTAAGATAATAAAATAATTATATTTTCTTAAAATATTGACACACACACAGATATATATGTATATATACAAACACACACATAATATTAGAAGAATCGATTAAGGAATAGGAACTGATTTGGTGACGATGTCATATTTGAACTTGGATAGTGAGGAAGGTTACAAATAAATATGAGAAATAGGAGAGGATTATGCTTTATGTGAATTCATATGCTCAGGAATAGAATCATGCACATAGAAAAACATATGTTCAAAGCAGGGAGAAGGAAGGAGAAGAAGGAAAGACTGAAAATATTTGACCCAGACATTACTTGAACCTGCATTATTTGCTCAGTACACAGATGTCTTAACTTTCTCGGCCACTGGGTCAAGTTTCGGACCAGGCAAATATAGTCTTATTATGGATATTGTTAGGTCTATGGAAAGGCATAGTAGCTCAATGGTAGAGCATTTGCGTACAAAGGAAAAAACCTGGGTTCAATTCCTGGCCCTGCCAAATATTTTCAGTCTTTCCTTCTTATTCCTATCCTCTCTATACCTTAAACATATTGAGCCTATTACTATTGCCTAAAGCATATGCTTTCTTCAGAGTGTATTCCCAACCTTTGTCCTGTATTTCTATCTTTCTCACTGTCCAATTATCAAATGTAACTTTGTCACTTAATAATTAATATCCTTAACATTTATATATATAACACTTAAGGAAAATGTGATGAGGTCAAATTAAATAACACAATTAGATAGAAAAGAGAGACAGTGAAGTCAACTTACTCTTAAATCGACAGTTGGTCCAGTCGGGCTAAGGAGTGAAAATATTTTAAATTTTCGAGGACCTGAGTTCACTTTGTCAGAAAGAAAGGTTTGAACTGTGTGCCAGTTGGGCATGAATTTGTACATAACTGCATCACTCTGAAATGCACCCTCACATCTTATTTGGCAGATGAATATATATTATAGTTGTATTGAATTCAGAGGCCAAGTATAGTATCAAGCAAACATCAAGATTCTAGAATTAGTGTGCTGTTTTCCTGGTCTTTGATACACAATCCTTGATCAATTTTCGACTTATCAATTAATGTTAGACTGAAAGAAGACTAATGTCAGAATCTAGAATCAAGATAGAATCCAGGAAGAATGAATTCATCTAGACGCTTTTGCCCCATCTTGTGCCTTCTCTCCTTTCTTTCAGTTTTGTTGTTGATATGTTCAATATTCTCCAATTATGGTTCTTTGCCACTTCAAATTTCAGATTTATGATATTTTCATGTCTCATTCCCAAGCATTGAGAAACAGTGTTTTTTTACATATACTTGCCAACCTTTTATTGCCCAAAGCACATAGTAAGGTTTGGTTGCAGCTCCCCTTTAATAGCATAGGAAGAGATTCAAAAAGTATGTTGCTGAAGGGACAGCAAGGCCACTGGGCTATATAGTAGTAAGTCCTTTTGCTTTGATATTATTGCCTGTTGAAGACAACTGCAATGTCTCTACTGTATATCATTTCATATATTTAAATAATTAAATTACATATGTATAGCAGGGTACCCAGCATTACCCGGGTAGTTATTTATACGAGCACGAAAAGGTATTTAATTCCACATTAATCTATCAAGAAGTGATTTATCATACCCATGCAGGGAGAATGCTAATTTCATCATAGCCCATCAGTGCCTTTAGAGAAGCCCCAAAACTCCCAATACCAAATATTATCAAAAATACTCTTAAAAAATTATACTTGGTAACTTAGAACAAGCATAAAGGTATGCACTACCTTAAGCGAGTTAAATTTTCTTCATGTAAATGTAACTCAAGAATTTAAAAAATAGTTCTGGTATCATTGAGCATGAAATATACTCCCAGTAGCTTTTAAGTCTTTCCTTAAGAGAGTAAAAAATTACTTTTGGTTCCTTAAGAGAGTTAAAAACACTCAAGGTATACTAATAGAATCAACAATACTTATTTAAGAAATTCAAAAATAGTTCATTTACGTTAAGAGAGTCAAAAAGAGTCTCCGTATCGTAACAGAGTAAAAAAATTCTCCTGGGACCGTAAGGGAGTCAGAGATACTCTTAGTACCTTAAGAGAATGAAAAATAGTCCTGATACTTTAAGAGACACAAAAATACTCATGGTACTCTAAAAGTGTCAAAAATACTCCCAACAATTTAGAATGTCTTAAAAATTATATATATAGGCATGTTTTACTGACACAGTGTTTGTTATGTGAAGTAAGTCTCGGTTGTATTCATGTTATTTTCTTGTAACGCCCCCCCCCCCATACCAACCATTAGGGTACTCCTTTTCTATGCTGTAAAGGGTTGAAATTATACACAGATCACATTGGTAGGAACAATATCAATCGCTTTGACCCCTAAAATATGCCTGGTTGGCATGCAGTTCAAATCTCTTTCCTATACAAATGTGTTATTTAATTTGACCTCGTCACTTTTCCTTAGGTGTTATATATTGTAATAACCAAATAAACGTGGGTCTAAATAAAAAAATTAATATTTTAACAAACAAATTTTATTAAAAATTATCAGAATTTACAACAGAATTTAATATTTAATATTATAAAAAGATCTCTCTCTCTCTCATGGGTCTCTACTGGGTTTGATAACGGACAGAACACTTAAATAATCAAAGAACCCAACATTTATCTTTAAATTAAACAGAAATATTTAATCATCTAGACATCGACGAAACTTATTAACAAACTTAGAATTACCAGATTGCTTCTAAATTTAAAAGAATTTATTTTATTAACACAAGAAGAGAACGATATCTGACTGTATCTTTTAATTCCATTTACACATGTTAATACCATAAATTTCAACTCACGATTTCTCAGGAACATTTGGCTCGTTCATTAAACACACACTTTATAGACTGGACGTTTACACACACTGACTCTAACACATATTATTGGTTCGACGATAGCTGATTCTCCATACTTGGTGAAGGGCATCCCAGTTGTTCGTGCTGAAACTACTCAACGCTGTATGCTGTGTCCTGGTCTCCTACCATCGAAGACAGTGGTCAAATTTTGATATTATTACAGATTGAACTTCTGCATATGAAAATGTTTATAGTTGAATAATTTTCTATTTCTCTCGCTGGCTGCAAATTTTCTCCATTCCCTCCGCTCTGACACTCAACTCCAACTAACTTCCAAGTTCGATGCCCACAGCATCCCTCCTCCACTCTATCTCCAAAACTCAACTCACAATGCTCACAGCACCCCTCTCCCACGCTGACTAACGCTGACTGGCTCTGACTGCCTCACAATAGCTTATCTCTCGCTTATATACTACTAGCCTCTTTGTTTTCCCTTTGTTTCAAGACTACGTCGCAATGGCGCGGTGACAGAATCCCCATTACTGAGATTTACATTCTGCAGCTGCAGTTCCCTAGCAAATAGCTAGCCCCTCCGTCATGTCACATCGAGACAGGACCCGTAATTACTTTGCACTTGTATCCTCCCCTCAATTACTCTGGACTTGTCTTTTCACCCTCACACGACTTGCGCTGACCCCTCCTTACAAATCCTAAGTAAATACGCCACTGGTCAGGCCATTAACATAATAATTTTGCGACAGGCCACTCGCCCACGTCCTGCGCTTCGGATTCTCAAGACTTCCATAACGATCCTAAGTCAATAAGCTGACGGTCAAGCCCATTAACCAGACACAATGCCCTTCCTAAACCGATATATCTTGTGGCCATCCGCGCGCGTCCCTTGATCTGCTTTACAAATCCTAAGTACACATAGTCACTTCCTGTGCCGGCCAAGACCATTCATCCGAAACAAATATCTTTCCGCTCTGTCTTGTCACATCGAGATAGGACCCGTAATTACTTTGCACTTGCAACCTCCTCCCAACATGTGCGCTGTTCCGAAACAATGCATTCCCCAATGCATTACAATATATAATTAGTATGAATATGTGTTTCATACTACAACTAGAAATACAATATCTAAACCAGAATTAATTCATTTGCACATAATAATTAATCATTGTGGTGCTTATAAGTTACCAGCATGAATATTTCATTGTCTCCTGACAGGCTGGAGACGAAAACTTGGAACAATGAATAGTTTCATTTGATGGCAAAGTTTTCTGCAGAACTTGCCAGGCCTTACATATAATTGAAGAAGATGTCTGTAAATAGCTGGCAAATAATGATCATTTCAGGCTGTGACATTCTGCATCAAATGTTGCTTCATCTGCCCTTGTGACATTTATTGTTGGTTGTAATTAATATTGTTCTGCATTACTATAAAATGTTTCTAGCAAACTCTTCTGTATCTTCAAGTGTACCATTTTGAGGATAAAATATGGATAAGAAATAAATGAAATTTATAACTCCAGTTTTAAATATTTTATAAAATCTAAAAGCATTCTATTTATTGTGATTTAAATTTAAATTTTAAGTGGTGGACTATGATTTATGTAATCTATCTTCTTCTTCTATATAATAAAAAGGATGTATATTTGTATGTATGTATGTATTTACGTTGTTCTTTATATAAATTTTATCGCTTGGACAGATATATATATATATCTTAGGTAGGGTCATTATCATTTTTAAGAAATAGGGCTTACAGCTGATTTTGCCTTGATGTTTCTCATATAACATATTCATACACATTATTTAAAACAATTTCCAAATTTGTATATATATACAAACACACACACACACACACACACACATATATATATATATGTATTACATAATAGCTCATAAATGGAAAAATATTACATATGTAAATTTAACTAGCTCTTCCCAAATATGGAATCTAAATTAATGTGCACTACGTCAAAAGTTCATCTGATTGAGATTAATATATGTGATGTTAGGTAAGTCAGTTCTAATTATTAAAGCTGATAAATCCATACTGAAGAGTAAAAACATAATTAACTATACATATAGAACCAAATGGTGATAATTTTGTTTTCTGAGATATGTCATAGTCAAAAATATTAAGTCATTTGGATAGGAAATAGAGACAGATTCATTAACTTTCACATTTTTGTTATATAAACCCCCTTATTCTGTATAATAGGATTTAAAATGACAGTTATTTGCTACTGGCATATGTTGGGTTTTTTCCATAAAGGGGTTAATATGTGATGGTCTTATGCCAGTTACATCACGTGTTAACCATTAACCATATAGAATTAATTTCTCTACCAGTGCAAATATAAATAAAAACCCTGCACTCAGTTGCCTATGTAAGAAAAATAATGTATGTTTGTACATTATTTATGAACAATTAAACTTGTGGATAAATTGCAATAATTCTGGGTAGACATATTCTTAAAAATCTGGAAAAACTGTGGGGTTAAGACTTGGCGAGGATAGCGGGGTTGTAAATTAATAAAAACAACAGGTTAAAACAGTCAATATTTGCGTTGAGTAATTATTTGTCGGTGTCATTGGATTTGTTAGTGTTTTTCTGGATGCTGTTTGTGTATAACTTCACGCCCTTCGGCATGAGAAAGGAGCATCTTACGGGTGGGGGTGGAAATAATCAAACTTGCTAATATTGCAGATATTATAGGTGGATAAAAATTTTTTGGGGTCAAAGATATTCATATTGTTTCTACAGATGTTATATGAGTATAATTTCAACCCTTTTTTACTATAGGAAAGGAGCACTCTTACGAGTGTTAGTAGAAAATAACGCGTATACAACCGAGATAGGTGTCAAATCCAGGGTAATGGATGTCGGTGAGTTTAATTTTGACATTCAATGGACCATTTAACCTCGAGGGGTGGAGGGGGAAGGAGGTTGAAATTTAAAAACATGAAATTACGGCCGATGTTAGTGTTGAATAAATATATTCAGGGTTAATTAGTTTGATAGTGTACTCATGTTATGTGTGTAAAATTTCAACCACTTGCAGCAGGAGGGGCTGAACGCTTACGGTTGGTGGTGGAGAGGAGTTTCACAGAAAATAACGCTAAAACAACCGAGATTCAAGTCAAATCAAAGGTAATGCCTGACGTTTAGTTTCTTTACGACAATTTCGGCAACGCTCGAGGGTTGACTGTGGTGAGAGGAGTTGGGCGGGGGTAGAAATTGTAAATAATGTTTTTAGGCCGTTTATTGCGTCGAATAGATATATTTCGGGATCAATGAGATTAATAAAATTTCTCTATATGGTATCCGTGTATAATTTCAACCCCTTTCAGGATTTGGAGGGGAGCTGCCCTTAGGGTTGATGGTGGAGTGGCATTACAAAAAAATAACGCAAAAACAATCGAGATTGGAGTCGAATCCAGGGTTATGGTTGCCGCTGGGTTTAATTATGACATTAAATTCGCCATTTAACTCCAAGGGACGGGGTGGTCAGGGTGGAAATTTTGAAACATGTAATCGAGTTCCGTACTTGCTTTTAATAATTATTTTTAGCATTAATTTGAGTGATAGTATTTCTACAACTTTATTTTTGTATAATTTTAACAACTTTCAGTTTGTAAGGCGAGCACGGGCAGGTGTGGAGGGGTGTTACAAGAAAATAACGCGAAAACAACCGAGATTCGAGAAAAATCGGGGTTATGGATGTTGCTGAATTTATTTATGACAACCTGGTTAACGCGTAGAGCCGAGCGAGATTGAGTGGGGCTGGGCGGACGTGGGTGGGGGTATAAAAAATGTTAACCTATCGATAGTTACGTCAAATAAATATTTAGCGGTGTTAATGACACTAATAATATTTTTTAATATATTCTGTGTATAATTACAACCCCTATCGACTTGAGAGGAAAGAACCATGAAGGGTAGGTTTCATTACATAAAAATAACACACAGAACCGATATAGGAATCGAATATGAGGTTATGGATGCCGAAGAGATTAATTATGACATTCAACTTGCAGTTTAACCCCCACGAGTGGGACTGAACAGAGATAAAAATTTTCAAACATGTTAATCGGCCCACATTTGCGTCCAATAAATATTTTTCGGTATAATTTAAATTCATTATATTAAGGTCGATATTGTCTGTGAATAATTTCAATCTCTATCGCCATGGAAGGGGAGCACGCTTTGGGGTGGCGTTTGGTGTTTCGTTACATGAAAATAACGCGAATAGACCAAAATTTTGTGGCTATGGATGTCGATGAGTTTCATTGTGACAAACTGAATAACGCGCGGTGTGGGTGGGAGGGGGTCTGAACGGGGGTAGAAATTTCCAAACGATGTTACCGACCGATTTTTGCGTGGAAATTTTTCTTTGTTTAACCTACTGTAGCGGGGCTGGAAATTTTCAAACATGTTAAAACGACGATATATTCGTTCAATGAATCTATTTCAGGGTCAATGAGTTCAACTTCTTTCGGAATGGGAGGTGAACATATTTGGGGATAGGGGTCGAGTTGTGTCATAAAATAACGCAAAAGCTACTTAGATTGGAGTCAAATCGGGGGTTATGGATAACGACATCTCGGGCAACGCCGGGCATCCAGCTAGTCTATATAATAAAAAAGGATGTATATTTGTATGTATGTATTTACGTTAATTTCTATACAAATTTTTATGCGTGGACAGAATGCAGCAAAAATTGGCATATATATTCTGCAAAAATTGAGAACCGGTACTGTGGGGGTGAGAAACCCCTAGCATAACGGTGGAAAGAATTGTAGTTAATATTATTTACGAGTAAATGCGAATATTTGCGAACGAGTTAAATATTACTGCGCGCGCAGCTATCGTGACGTCACAGCACACGGACTCACGAGAGTGAGATGTTAATACGCACCTATACTGCACATCACAGGAAACAGTTCCGTATTTCGTAATGAAATAAAACATAAATACTTGATTGAATAAAAAGTATAATTTTATTCAGTAATACTCCGTTGAATGATAATAAAGAACAATACTCAATCATCCTTGCGCAAAATTAATTGGAAAAAATAATTATTGCCAATATGGAGTCCATTTGTTTACATTCTGCGTTTCAAATGGCTGTCGACGGGGATTTATAAAATTTCATTCTCTACTGCTGGTCATATAGTACTATTGTATCCTGTAATATTGTAATATTACAGGATATTTAAGGAGGTAATAAGAGTTGTATAACGTACAGCTGATGAGTTATATGTATATAAAGTATTGTAAATGACTTACAGAACCCCCAATAAGATTTTGGTATTGTCGTTATTCAATTAATGCACTGTCAGTGAAAGGTATGTAAAGAAATAGGAACATTTAGATTGAATTAAGAGTACAATTAATTGTAATTTATACAATTTATTTCTATAAAATTGTATAAATGTAAAATTAGTGCGTGTAATATGTGTAATAAAACAAAGTTGGCTTTTCAGTAGGACAACAGAATTTGTTTCTTCACATTATTTGTGAGTAATAATACATCATCTAATTTATATTTCATATTTGTGAAGGACGTTGTAAGTGTACAATTTCTGAGCTATTAATCATAAAAACTGACGAATTTCTTCAGTCGATATTTGTGAAAAAAATTGCGTGTATATCCTTATCATTTCACATATTTGAAAGTAAATGTGTAAAGATTAAGGGAACGTATTTCAATTTCTGATCTACTTTCAGCATTTATTTCCAGTAAAAAAAACAACATATATATCCAAATTGGGAATAATTCTGATAAGATAAATATATATCTTAACTGTGAACCAAATTTTGATGTTAGGTGGTTACAATTGACTGTACAATTACTTAAAAGACTTCTCAAATTTTGCATCTAAATCAGATGATTTTTTTACAATCAAACCTATTTTTATGACAGTTACAAAAAAAATTGGTAAACAGTAATGATGAATCATGAATGAATCTACAGCATGTACATATATGTTCCTAGATATAGGAGAAGGAGAAGTAACATAAACTAAATCTATAAACGTAGTTAGATACATTGAGTCACAAAAAAATAAGTATAGTTCACATTAAAAAATTCATTTATTCAATAATAACAGTTCTTCACTAGGAATATTATATTTGAAGATATTTAAATCAGAATATTTTTCCAGCTGAAAATTGTCTACATTACATAGTAGTTGATAAATGGGAAAATATTGCACACATAAATTTAACTAGCTATTCCTAAATATGGAATCTAAATTAATGTGCACTATGTCAAAATTCATTTGATTTGGATCAATTATTGTCAAGTCTTATAAATAAAATAAAATTTTGAATATGAATCAGATAATATTTTTACAAACAGACCTGTCACAGATACAGATAATAATTGGTGCATAGTCATTAATTTAGCTTAGAAGCAAAATTGTAATAGAAGTTACAAGGTTTAGGAAACAATAACCCATTTACGATTAACATTTTTATATTTAAAAAAATTAAGCTGTCGAACCAGATATATATATATTTTTAAAAAGTTTGTAACTATGGTGTTTTAATCTGTATAAATATTCTTTATTTATTTTAAATGGAATAATTTTTTTTTTCTGCAAATTGTCAGTTCTTTATGCTGAAATATTAGTCGTATATTTTATTTTCACATCTGTTTTTAACAATGAATATCCTTAACTGCCATAAACAGACGATTTTTGTAATTTAAAATAATTATTAATCCTAAAATCTTTAATTAACACAAAAACGTTTCTGCACATATTTGTAAAATCTACTGGCTGTGTGAGTGGACGAAAGGTTTGTTTTGATGCTTAGTCTGATTTTATTTTCATGTTGATTGATCGTTAAATATATCTTCTTGGTCACAGTGTAATTAATCTGGATTTTAATATTCATACATAATGTGACATATGTGGTATATTATGACTGCTAATATCGTCTTCTAATGTAACAATTTATATGTATAATAAATTTTTCACGGTTACGCACCATGTTCAGATTTCTCGACGTTGCGTTTCTACCGTTGTCTTCAACCTGTGTGGCGCTGCGTGACGTTGCGAGCTATATATAGTACCAGACAAGCTGCGACCTGGTTGGCCGCTGAGGATCGCCTGACCACAGCATCAAGGACACATGTCGCGTAGTAAATGTCAGGCGATCCTTAACGGCCAATCAGGTCGCAGCATGACCGACCACTATAAATACCCCACGTACACGTCACGCAGCGCCACACAGGCTGCAGACAGCCGTGTACCATGGTCGCAGAAACGTCAATATCCAGAACCTGGTGCGTAACCGTGAAACATTAGTTAATAATTTACACCAGGAAAGCTGTCTCTCTTATTAAAATTATTTCCGTTGTGAGAGTCTGTGCGTTATTTAGGAAGTTAAATTTATCAGTTATTTTATTTAAGATGCATATCTTTAAAATGAGAACAAGAAATTCACGTGAATATTGGGAACTGGGCGAAAATTGCATTAGACACCTACTTTTTTTATTTTCATATTATAGAAAGCCATTAAATTGTGTTTATGGGTCTTTATATGAAAACTTATGGAACGAATAAAAAAATGATTGACTATAATTTTACATTTGTAATTATTGTAAGTATAGTAATTATTGATTTAAAAATAATAACTACAAAAAATACGAAGAAGATGAATATGGGGACGCCAACATCATTCCGCTTAAAAAAAATTGATTTGCATAAAAATAAATTAAATTAAACAAATATTTTTTTAATCAAAATAAAAATTAATTATTTAATTTTGAAAATTACTAAATTAAGTACCACATTATTAATTTAATTTAGTGAATTTTCAAACAATGCAACCTGGCCGATAACACATTTAGGTCGAGTTTGTTACATAAAAATGAAAAAATCCGGGGGTTACGGATAAATGACATCTCGGGCAACGCCGGGCACTCAGCTAGTCTAATAAATAAAAATGAGTGTATGTGTGTATGTTCCTTATAGAAATCTACACCCGTTGAGAAAATTTCACCAAACTTCGTACACGTGTTCTATGCAACCAGGAGACGGTCACTGTCGGGGTGATACACATCTACAAACCCCAGGAGCGGGGGTGGAAAATTTCATACATGCTAAAACGGCCTTTATTAGAGCCGGACAAATATTTTTCTGTGTCAAAGAGATTCATAGTGTTTCTAACGATGTAATGTGTGTATAATTTCGACCCCTAACAGCATGGGAAAGGAACACCTTTAGCGGGGGGGGGGGAGATTCTTTACAGGAAAATAACGCGAATACAACCGAGGTTCGAGTCAAATCCAGTGTAATGGATGTCGTTGCGTTCAATTGTGACATTCAATTGGCCATTTAACCCCCACGGTCGGGGGTAGACGGAGGTGGAATTTTTCATATATGATAAATGGTCGATATTTGCGTGGAATAAATATTTATTATTCAAGTCAAATCGGGGTTATAGATGCCGCTGAGCCTATTTATGACAAACTGAGAAACGTACGGGGGTGGGAAATGGCGGTGATGACAAGGGGTGGGCGGAAAATAATTTTTAAAAATGTTAACCGGCCGGTTTTTGCGTCAAATCAATATAATTCAGGATCAATGGCATTCATAAAATTTCACTATTTTTCTGGTTCACTGAGATTTATAAAATTTCTGTACATTTTCCATGTTCCATATATATTTTATATATTTATAACCTCTTTCGGGATCTGGAGTGGAGCACCCTTAAGGGTGGGGTTGGAGTGGATTTATATAAAAATATCGCAGACACAATCGAGATTGGGGTTATGGTTTCCAGTGAGTTTAATTATGATATTTAAGTTGCCGTTTCAGTCCCCCAAGTTGGGGTGGTTAGGGGTGGAAATCTTCAAACTGGCTAACAAGTCCAATATTTGAATCGGATAAATATATTCGGGGTAAACGTGATAAAAAGTGTTTGTATTAACGTATGTGAGTAAAATTTCAACATTTTACGGCATGGGAAAGGAGCACCTAGGGGAGGGGGTGGAGGTTCGTTACAATTAATACAACCGAAATTGGAGTAAAATCCATGTTTATAGATGTTGCTGAGTTAAATTATAACATGCAATTGGCCATTTAAACCCCAGGGGCAGGGGTGGACGGGGGAAGAATTTTCTAACATATTAAACGGTCGATATTTGCGTTAAATAATTAATTGTCGAGGTCAATGGCATTAATAATTTATCTACCGATAATGTTTGTAAAATTTAACCCCTTTCGGCATGAAAGGGAAGTACACTTAGGGTAGGGGGTGGAAACTTTCAAACATGCTAAAACAGCCGATATTTTGGTAGATAAATATTAGGGATCGAAGAGATACATAGTGTTTCAACCGATGTTATCTGAGTATAGTTTCAACCCCTTACAGCATGGGAAATGAGCACTCTTACGTGTTAGGGTTGACGGGCATTACAAATAAATAACGTGAATAAAACCGAGATTGGTGTCTAATACAGGGTTTTGGGTTTAATTATGACATTTATTTGGACATTTAACTCCGAGGGGTGGAGGTGGACGGGGGTAGGAATATTGAAACAAGAAATTACGACCGATATTAGAGTTGAGGGTTAATTAGATTTATAGTATTTCTAACCAAGGTGTGTGTGTAAAATTTCAACCCGTACTGCGGCAAGATGGACGGCACGGTAAGTTGGGGCGGTGGAGGGGACGTACAAGAAAATAACGTGAGAAAAACCGAGACTTGTGTCAAATAGAAGGTAAGGGAAGTCACTGAGTTTATTTATGACAATCTGGACAACACGCGAGGGGTGGGCTGGAGTGGGAGGAGTTGGGCGGAGATGAGCGGTGGTTAGAAATTTAAAAACATGTTGACCGGCAATTTTTTGCGTCGAATAAATAAATTTTGGGATAAAATAAAATAAATTAAATTTTTTTCTATATGTTCTCCGTGTTTCATTTAAACCCCTTTCGGGATTTGGAAGGTAGCTCCCCTTAGATACATAAAAATATGGCAAAAGCAATTGAGATTGGAGTCTATACTAGGGTTATGGATGTTATCGAGTTTTATATGACATTAGATTGGCCGTTTAATCCCCCGGGAGCGGAAATGAACGGGGTGGAATTTTTCAAACATGTTAAATCGTCGATATTAGCGTGAAATAAATAAATGCCAGGGCCATTGACGTTGATAGTATTTCTAATTATGTTGTTTGTAAAATTTCATACGCTTTCGGCGTAAGAGGGGAACACGCTTAGGGGTACGGGTTGAAACATTATAACATAATAAGACAACCGATATTTAATTCGGATAAATATTTTAAGTTGTCAAAGAAATTGGTAGCATTTAGCGATGTTATTTGAGTATAATTGTAACCCCCTTACAGCATGGGAAAGAAGCACCCTTAGGGTGAGGGTGAACGGCGTCACAAGGAAATGACGCGAATACAACCGAGATTAGAGTCAAAACCAGGGTTGTCGATGTCTCTGAGTTTAATTATGATATTCATTTGGAAAATTTTGAAACAAGAAATCACGGTGGTTACTAACGTAAATAAATATTTACAAGGGTTAATTAGATAGTATTTCGAACGATGTTGTGTGTGTAAAATTTTCACCTTTATCGGCATAAAAGGGGAGCACGCTTAGGGGTGGGGGTGGAAATATTCAAACTTGATAAAACAGCCGATATTTGAGCCGGATAAATATTTTTATGGGTAAAAGAGATTGATAAAGTTTCTAGCAATGTTATATGAGTATAATATCAACCCCTTATAGCTTTGTAAAGGAGCACCCTTAGGGATAGG
Organism: Zhengitettix transpicula; assembly: GCA_037074705.1. Lineage (NCBI taxonomy): Eukaryota > Metazoa > Arthropoda > Insecta > Orthoptera > Tetrigidae > Zhengitettix > Zhengitettix transpicula. The sequence goes on along the minus strand of CM073591.1, from coordinate 147,148,147 downwards.
AAGGGATACTTTACAGTAAAATTACGCGAATTAACCCGATATTGGAGCCAAAACCAAGGTTATTTATGTCACTGAGTTTAATTATAACATTCAACTTAGCATTTAATAAATATTTTTCATGGTTAATTATATTGATTGTATTTCTATTGATGTTGTTTGTGTATTATTTGAACGCCTTTCGTTACGGGTAGCGGTGGACCTTTAGGGGTGGAGGGGCGCTTCATAAAATTAACACAAAGACAAAGTGATATTCGAGTCAAATCGGGGTTATGACAATCTGGTCAATGAGCGGGTGTGTGTGGGGGTTGGCGGGGTTTACAGGTGCTGGGTGGAGGAGGGCGGGGATACAAGCTTTGAACAGGCTAACCGGTTGATTTTTGCATTGAATCAATATAATTCTGGATCAACGGCATTCATAAAATTTCGCTACATGTTCTCTGTGTATAATTTACACCTTTTTCAGGCTTGGGAGTGGTGCACCTTTAAGGGTGAGGGTGGAGTGGCATTACATAAAAATAACTTAAACAAATTCGAGTTTGGAGTCGTGTCCGGGGTTATGGATGTCTCTGAGCTTAATTATGACATTCAACTTGCGGTTTAACCCACACGGGTGAATGTGAACTGGGATGGAAATTCTTCAAACATGTTAATCGCCCGATGTTTGCCTAATATTTTTCGCAGTCAATTCAATTCAGAATATTTGTCTTTACGTTGTTTGTGTATAATTTCAACCCCTTTTGTGCTTAGGAGGTGATTACAGATAGGGGTGATGTTGGGTGGTTCGTTACAGCAAAATAATGCCCATACGACTGGTATTGGAATCATATCAGGGATTTGGAAATCGCTGAGTTTATTTATAACAATCTGGTTAACGCGCATTGGTGGGTGGCGGTGGGAGGGGGTTGTGCCGTGATGGATGATGTTGGGAGGAAGTTAAAAATTTGCAAACATTTCAAACAGCCGATTTTTGTGTCGAATAAATATATTTCGGGATCAATGAACCTTATAATATCTCTCTAAATGTTCTCCATGTATAATTTCAACCCTTTACTGGTTCGGGAGGGAAGCATCTTTAAGGGTGTTGCATTACTAAAAATTATGTAAAACAATGGAGATTCGAGTTGAATCCAAGGTTTTGTACGTCACTGAGTATAATTATTACATTAAATTTGCCGTTTAACTCCCACATGTTAATTGTCCGATATTAGCGTCGCAAAAACTGTTTTTAGGGTCAATTAAATTCATAATATTTCTCTAGATGATCTCGATGTATAATTTTAATCACTGTCGGCATGGATGGGAGCAAGCTTCGTAGTAGGTTATGCTGGGACGTTACAAGAAAATAACGCTAATACGATTGGAATCAAATCCGGGGGTATCTACAACTCTGAATATAATAATTACATTCAACATTTTGTTGAACCCAAAGTACAGTGTGGATGTTTTTGGAAATTTTTTAAATGTTGAAACGGACGATATGATTTATGAAAGAAACTTTTTCGGGGTCAATGAGTTCAACCCCTTTCGGCATGGGAGGTGAGAACATGTAGGGATAGGAGACGAAGTGCATTACATAAAAATAACGCAAAAGCAACCGAGATTGGAGTAAAATTGGGCGTTATGGATATACGACATCCCGGGAAACGCCGGGCACCCAGCTAGTAAGTTAATAATGTAACACACTTCATTTATTGCCAATATTTATTACAACATAAGTTAGTCATTAATTGTTCAGCTCTTATAGCTATATTCATCTGAAGAACTTTTTATACATGGGAATCATAATGACAAACATTTTTTGTAATATTGTCAATAAATGAAGAAAGGGCAGTCCATTATTAAGATCCATCCAATACAACAGTCGTTATAACATTATTACTGTAATAAGTTAAGTTAATTTATATCAATTAGATATTGGACAAGAAATGGTGACATGACAAACAAATGAAAAGGAAAACATAACTTGATTTATTATTAAAATAAATTGGTAAATTTAATTAATAACAGAAATTGAAATTTTATAAGCATTTCATTTCCCTTAAAATGGATGGGCAATTTTCCAACTCAACAGGGAGCATGTATTTCTTCACACAAGGATTGCAGTGAACATTATAAAGAAAAGTTGGAAATGGATATTTTAATGTTTCATCTGCATCGAGGATCTTTATTTATTTTTAAGATATTTAATTTTATTTTAATTATTTAATTTGGTTGCAGGGGAGAAATGACTCACAATTTTTATATTTTATTATCAGAATAACATTAAGTTCCTGCTCTCATTAACAATTTAAATTCCCACGGCTAATTACCAAAATAAATTAAACAGAACAAACAAACAAAGAAAAGCAGAGACAATTTCCAACAGGGATTGGTGGGCCAAAATACAATGGTGATATGGCTTTAATGAACCAACTTTGATGGCATTATTTCCAGTACATTACCACTTGCTAAGCCCAGATGTTGCAGATGCTGCAATCCCACATAATTCCAGGAACATTATAATCTCCAAACAAACTTCCGCTCCAACACTCAAAACTAAAATCAAACTCCACATAAACTAAAATCCACATTCTCCAAACTACAATCTTACTTCTCAAAACTTAAATCTCACATCTTAATACTTAATTATCACTTCTCCTAAACTACAGTCTAACTTCTCAAAGTTAAATGTAACTTTTCAATACTGGAATCTAACTCACGCCTAAAATCCAAGTCTAACTCATGACTAAAATTTAAATAACTCTCGCTTGCTTGGTTTTTACACCTTGGCTGTTCGAAATTTCCCTCCTCAAGGTATTGGATTCTGCACCCAATCGGAATTATATTTCTGCTCCCACAAATCTTAATTTATGAATTAGCCAAACCCCCTCCGAGGGTCACATGGCCAAAATCAGGGGAAGAGATGGTCGCGATGGCGCCAATCGGGTCACACATCTTGTGTGAACGAGCTAAAATCTGGAGACCGCAGATTAGCCTAGCACAGGCATGCTCAATATTATAATATCTACAAAGGATTTCCGCCTCGTGGTCGTGAGTATTGACCCTTGCCAGATCCAAACCGAAAATATCAATTTCTCAAGATAATTTATTTCGTAAAAATAATACATAACGAATAAAATAAATGATCCACAATTAATTAATCTGCAACACAATATTAAGCATACTTTACAAATATATAATCAGGTGCGAGAATCGTGAATTTCTGTACATCGGCCTTCCGTTTGTAGAACAGCACCAATCTGGAATTATGTGGCAGAACATGGACTGGCAGACGTTTTCTTCCTATCATCAGTTCCAATTGGTGGAACCGGCTGCTCATTGGTGTATATCTTGTTCAATTTTGTGACTAGTGTACCATCTGTGTCAGCAGGTATGTACTGACACTATAAGTATCAGTATACTAGTAAATAATAGCAAAATGATATTGGTTATTTGTAATGACAACTGATGGTAACTGTACCGAAGAATGAGAAATATCTGAAACAAAACATAAGTCTTCCAAAATCCTAAAAATTTGCATGAATGTCCGATTCTCCTCAGAGTTCTACATTTTATATGTTGGATGAAGTTTTCTCGGGATACCAACCGGGTAGCGTCGTTTAATATCCACAACGTTTCGATAGCTTGCACCGCCATATTCTTCAGGTGAAGACTACACCTGGAAAACCTACGTTGCTTATTTTATATGTTATTAAATCCTTCCAAATGCAATCAGCAAGAGAAGAGGTATGTTATCCGCCAACAAGGTCTTTATCCTAGAGAAATCTTGGTGGTCTGATTTTATCTCCGTATGTTCTGTCTGTTATTCCAATTGCTTAAACGTTAGTACTTTGATAGATATTTAGTTGCGATTTCCTGGTTCGTCAGCTCTCTGTCTCATTTCATGCCATGGATTTGAAAGACTGCAACAAATCGCATCACGTGATGACACTATTTCCGGGGTTGCTTGTGCCCGAAATTCCCAGTAGCCTTTCGGCCTTTTGATGTTTCAGAAATCGCCTGGACTCTGCGCGTTTTGTCGGTTCACCCAAGTGAGGTACTTAGGACAATGTGTATTGTTAGACGTCTGCATGCAAGTAGTCATAAATCGCACTTGCACCCAGTCACCAAATAGCTTTTGCAACTTGTTCCAGCTTTTAATGTAGTAACTTTCCTTCGTTTATTTCTCAAACAACAATATTGAGCAATATGGCGTCAGTTACTCGTTGTGTGTTCTTCTTTTTTAACACCTTAAGTCTTCTTCGTTTTACATATGTTTTTCTAAGACTTGTTATATGTAATTCATCGTACTCTGTTCAGTTTTTAATGTTTCTACGATCAGAGTCTTCGTTGAAAGCGTATCGTTTTCGAGTTGGTCAGAAACAAAAGATTTTCGTGAAACTGACCTTACACAAAGTTACCTAACTAACCTACAAAAATCTAAAGAAAAGTGAACGAGAACAAATCTGCATTGGCGGCTCGTCCGTATGTGCTCATGTAAGAATTAATTTTTCTCAATTTTAAGAACCTTCATAATAATTTTGATTTAACACTGCGAATCTATGCTTCGATATCGAAGACTTGCGGTGCATAGCCCCTCTTAATGCAGCCAGCTAGAAAGCCAATGCTATCCCAGCTACAGCACTGGATCCGGCGCTTTATTGACAACTGCGCATGCTCAGTAACCCTTTTCAACCCCCTGCGCCATCCGTAAGATTATATTTTCAAAACAAAATAAATAATATTTGTTCATTTTGGCAAAATTAAAAAATCACAATTTAAGGTTATTTTAAAGAAAACAACATTTAAGAGGCATCATAGTGCGAAAATAAACTGCATGATCCTGAATACAACCCTGCCTAGTGGCTTGTTCCGAATATTAACTTTATTTAAAATATTTAGAGAGGAAAAATACTTTCGCAATAGAAATTCTAAATTATACCGCGTTTAAAAATGGGACACTATTGGAAATTATGTGGACAGAATAAAAAATGTCAGAGGATAGGTAACACTATCACTTTTCTAGTTTTATTACTTTACATAGTTTTCGTCGCAAAAAAGGTTGTTTGGGATGATGTAGCACATAACTTAAAAAACTCACGAGCCGCCAATGGAAAGCTGCACAGATTACATTCACTCTCAGCAAAGAAACCTGCCTTTAGATACAAAGCTGACTTAGTTAAGTTAACCTTTGGTGAGACTGGCTCTGCGAGGGTTATTCTCTCGCAGGCAGTACGTGCGAGGGATGTTCTCTCGCAGGCAGAACCTTGTAGGAGAGATACGAAGGGGCTACCTATTGGGGATGCCTTTTCCTCTCCATTTTTGAACTAAGGTTCCCACAAGCCGAGGCACCTCGGCCTGTTTTGAGAGGTGTATGTTCGGGGGTCACAGACCTTGGGCATACGGTAAGAGTTGTCCGCTATTCCCATTGGAATAGTCGGCCAGCTGCCTTCTAAATTGGTCAGGGCACGGCGAGGGGAAAGCTGCGACCCCACAGCTACACCCTCTCCCGCCGTCGGAAGGGCGTGGGACAAGCACCAAATGCCCGACCTACCATATGCAGGTTTTTCTAGGGTTTTCCCTGCATCACTTTTAGGCGAATTGCAGGGTAGGATCCTTAAACCATAGCCCGGGGGCCCTAGTTAACCCTTAGCTAACTTGCTCTACCCTTCCGCATTCCCCCTTTCAAATCCCTTTCCTATGCTATAAGAGGGGAGTTGTCACTATGTGGATTACCCTATACATAGCCTGTCTACACCCAAAAAAAACCTATATGAGGTCGAACTATGGAGATGTGCATACAAATGAGATACAGTGTGCCCGTAAAGTCACGGTGCTCATTTGACCGGTCACGAGAAATCAACGAAAGAAATCTTCACCAAATGAAAGGAAAACTCTCCAAGCTATTCAAAGCAGTTCGATGTGGCTTCTTTTGTTGCCCTACACCATCTAAACGATATTCAAGTTCTTCGCACACACTGTTAAGGACGTCTGGTGTAGGCTTAGAGTTAATTAGCGTCTGCGATTCTCTGTTTTAAATTATTAATGTCGTTGCTACCTTCACTGTGCAGCTGTTGCTTCACATAACCCCACAAGTAAAAGTCTAAGAGCGTTAGATCTTGGGATCGTGGTGGCCATGGCTTGACGCAGTTCTTTATTTGATTATTTTTTTGCTTTTCTGCGGTCGGGTAAAAATGCATCATGACTTTACGAACACACTGTATAAAAATCATTCAAACATGCTATCCAAGATACTCCATGGTATGTTACGAACCTCACGCTACATCCAGATCTGCAAGTTCCTATTTTGCAGGAAGACATCCGTAAAAATGCCATCAAGCATCACGCAGTTTTAGACAAACATCCTAATACGCTACTGTATCAATTCCTAGAACCAATGACAAGCAAACGATTCAAAATGATGTGGTCCAATGAATTAGTTCAAGTCACAGTTTTTCCTATTTTAATTTCTACAATCTTCCTGATCATATATCTTGCTACTAGTAGACCTACATCTGGCAGCCACAAGAAATTTAGTTTATAGAACTATGTACTATTCTGAATGCAAAAAAAATTGTATTGTAAAAAACGAAATGCGTGTCAATTATTCCGATTTAAAAAAAATGATACCCTATTGGAAACCATGTAGGCGAAATTATAAATTTAGAGTATTACGGGTCGGGTCATTTGCCCCAGCGTATTGGTAACACTATCGCTGTTATATTATTATTTTACATAGTCGTAATTTTTTTTTTCGCGGTGATGTAGCACATAACTTAGGAAGAGTTACGAGGCGCCATTGTTGTTAGGTCATTACATTCTTAAGCCCAGTCCACGCCGGAGCATTTTTGCGAAACTGCCCCGATTCAATGTCCCACTTCTGTTCAGGGACAATCCCGCAACAAAGAGTCTCGTCCACATGCTGGGGGCAGTTCTGCTCGTCAGCCCAAGCAGGTCTCTCTCTTTCTCATTTCATTCTAATGATAAATGGAAATAAAAAAAACCGGAAAAGATGGGGAATACTGAAGCTATTCAGTGCTCCTAAAGAGCCATGCAATGATCTCCTGGATATATTAAAACTGGAATATGACAGCGGATTTGTCCATTTTTTAAGGATGACACCCAGTCGTTTTGAATACCTTCTACAAATGGTTGGATGCCCCCGAAACTGGATTTCATTATGTATTTTTTTTTTCAATTTCATTATTGAAACTTCAAACTTTTCTATGCCTGTGCTCGTTTGTCACTTTTTCTGTAGTGGACAGTTATGATTTCTCACAAGCAGCTATTAATTTGAAGATCTTCAATCAGATTTAACGTAACTTCTGTCGTCCACTTATTGATCCTATATACGAGGGTGAATCAAATATAAACGAGACTTTTGGACCTGCGCGCGCAATAGTGATGGAAGAGCGTTCCGCTGTTATTGGCTGTTAGGTTGGTTTGTCAGGAGTGGGGGAAGCACGTGACTCATCATCATAGACTCGCTCAGTGTCCATCGTTACGATGTCCGAGCAGGAGGTACCTCCCCCTATTGCGCAACGTATTGTTATCAAGTTTTTAGCTGCAGAAGGTGTAAAACCGGCCGAAATATTGAGAAGATTGACTGCACAGTTCGGGGAAGAGACGCTGTCGCGAGCTAGAGTGTTTGCTTGGCATAAACAGTTCGTGGAGGGCCGTGAACGTGTTGAAAATGAGAGCCATGACCGCAGACCCCGCACCAGCATTACAGCGGGCAACATCGACAGTGTTCGTCAACTTGTTGAAGGTGATAGGCGTCTAACAACTTCGGATATTGCAATTGAGGTTGGAATAAGTTATGGAAGGAGCACTTACTCGAACTGGAAACTCGGCAGTAAAATAAGTTCATCGTCAGTGAAAGTGTACAAATTACATATGCTTAACAAAGCTCCAGTGAATGATATTGGCTGTGCAAGTTTTGTGGCAGCACGAGAAATATCTATCCGAGAGGAACAAGGCAAGTACTTAGGAGATCTCTTTGATGAACTATTCGAAATGGAGATGTTAAGAGTTCAGTTGTCAACTGTATTCTGCGGAATTAGACCTGCGGGAGAATTCTCTCGCAGGTAACCTGGGAGGGATATTCTCTCGCAGGTCGAACCTTTTAGGAGAGATACGAAGGGGCTACCTTTGGGGATGCCTTTTCCTCTCCATTTTTGAACTAAGGTTCCCACAAGCCGAGGCACCTCGGCCTGTTTTGAGATGTGTATGTTCCGGGGTCACAGACCTTGCGCATACGGTAAGAGTTGTCCGCTATTCCCATTGGAATAGTCGGTCAGCTGCCTCCTAAACTGGTCGAGGCACGGAGAAGGGAATGCTGCGTCCCCACAGCAAACTCCTCTCCCGCTATCGGAAGGGCGTGGGACAAGTACACAATGCCCGACCTACCCGATGCAGGTTTTCCTAGGGTTTTCCCTGCATTTCTTTAGGTGAATGCCGGGTAGGATCCTTAAAATATAATCTACTGTAGAATGAACTAAACCGTCACAAACAAATTAAGTTTGTGGTTCTAGTACAGCGTAGACTACATGATGTCACACAAAAATTACTCGAGACTGCACAACACATATGACTGGACTCCATCATCGATAACATTGTGTCGTACAAAACCGCTGAGGTTCCATCGAACCGGTAATTTCTAAGTCTTTGATTCCCATAACGTTCAGCTCACGAATTGCAACGTAACGTGCAATCGGACTAAAATTATCGGAATAGTCAAGCCGCTATATATCATAGACGACCTACATAGCACGATTTTCCGTAAAGTTAATTAACAGTTATTGACAGTGTTTTACTTGCGGCAGTGCCATTTTCTTCAAAATAAATCAGTTCCTCCTCCATTGCATACAGTCATTATGTGAATCGTGTCATTTCATGGCATCATATCTTCGCGACTGAGAATCAATTCGAGTTCAATAGGATAGTTTCTTGTACAGTTCCTCAACGTCACACGATTTCACAAATATGATGTTTTGACGGTACTCAGGTTTTTAGCAGGTATCGTTCTGTCGTTATATACCCATAGTAATCACAGACCGGCTTATTTTATTATAAAATTTCTTTGGTGGTTTAATGAAGCATTTGGTGAGCATATAGTCGAAATTATTTAAACAATTTGTCGATCTATACTCAAATTGGCGCATTACCATGAACACAACTTTGTGTGTGGTGGGCCGTTTGCCAACCGAAAGCAAATTTACGATAACCTGGACGAATAGTCTATATATATATATATATATTGTAATAATTAAATATAAAAACGTTTTTCAAAATAAAATAAAAAGATTGTTAAGTGAAACAATTAACAAATTTATTAACAATTTTAAAATACAATAATATTTGGGATCTCAGGGTCTTTATCTGGGTTTGATAAATGGGTGAATTTTATACAATCAATTACATTTAGCTTTTTAGGTAAATTAATTCGTCTGAACATCGACGAAATTTGTTGCGGACGAAAATAAGACTAAAGATTGAATTTAAATTAAAGAACTAAATAACTAAAGAAGTAATAATTAACGAAAGTGAATAATTAAAGAACGATCTGACATATCTTTTAAAAGTGGTTTACAATCAATTTTAAAGTTTTCTACTTACGGCCGCCCAGGTCTCATTTTTGGTGCACACGATTTGGGAATATCACTGATTCTAGTATTCACAGGCTTTAAATTTTAACACATCCTAATTGGCGTAGTTTCTCGAAGCTTTGCTGCAACCTGGATTTGCAGATCTCGTGTAGTTTTAGTTGTATTTTGTCTATGGTTCTCCGGGTTGAATTTCCGCTCTGCCACCAATTACGACTTTAATTTCAATCTCTCCTTCCCTACTGAAGATTGTTTTAATATTTTAGAGAATGTTTGTCACTGCTATCAGACTGTTCTATTTGCGTCTGCTCGCCGTTCATTGCCTGACTGAAGATTGCTTTCGAACTGTTCTATGTCCGCTGCCCAACTGCAAAACTTCTTTATAATATGAATTTTCTGAATTGATGTCTGCCTGCCACTGTGTCCGCCGTCCGACTGCACTTCCCTTCCTCGTCTCGTAGATTTTGAGCGCGTAAAATTCTCAACAATGTTTCCTTTGCTTCGCCGCCTTGTTGCGGTGTCCGCTTTATCCACTAATAATGAGTCCTCTACTTTCCAATTATAACAATGTCTTAATTACTAATATATATATATATATATATGAATGAACAATGCGTTATTTTATTTGAAGATAACATAATTACGATTAACGATTGGGTGGATAAATAATTGTTCCGGTTACATCTGCATTTACCAAGTGTTTATAGACGAACTTTGCTCGCACAAAACTAATTTTGAAACGCGATTTATCAATATTACATCCTTCACCTGAATCAATCACCAATCCAGTTTTAGATATTTCGAATTAAGAACCCGATCCTATAATACCTACTAATTAAAGTACAATTTTCCAGATTCCCGGAGTTTGGTTCATCTTTAGCGCATCTAGTATGAGTAATGAAAGACGTTTGGTGTGGACTATTGTCTATTTTGTTACATATTGTAATAAATAAACGGGATACTTTTTAATTTGCCCCACTTTGTGGTAGCCAAAATGTAATAATTAAATATGATGGGTATTTAAATGAACAATTATAGACTTTCAAACAAACAAATTTTATTTAACAAAAATTAGCAATTTATACAATTTAAATTTATAAAAAGATCCCATTCTCTCAAAGGTCTTTACTGGGTTTGATAACGGACAGAACATTTAAATAATCAAAGAACATAACATTTAATTTAAAAAGGACATTTATTCGTCTATACATAGACGAAATTAATTATTGACGAACTTATTCTATAAGGTTGATTTTAAATTTAAAAGAGTTTATTTTGTTAACACAAAAGAAAAGAACGATATCTGACTATCTTTTAATTCGGTTTACACATATTAATACCATAAAATTTCAACTTACGATTACTCAGGAAAATTTGGCTCGTTCATACACACACACACTTTATAGACTGGGCGTTTTAAACACTGGCTCTAACACACACTGTTGTTTGATGAAAGCTGGTTCTCCGTTCGTGAAGGACATCTCACTTGCTCGTGGTGAAACTACTCGACGCTGGATGCAGTGTCCTGGTCTCCTATCATCGAAGACAGTGGTCTAATTTTGATATTACAACAGATTAGACTTCAGCATACAAAAATGTTTATCGTTGAATATTTTGCTATTTCTCTTGCAGGCTGCAACTTATAAGACATTATCCTCCCTTAAACGATGTCTGTCTTAGTCATTCTTCGGTGGTCGCAGAATAACTAACTCCTCACAATTCTCCAGTCTCGGGGCTCACAGCACCCCTCTCCCACTCTAACTCCAACTGCTGACTCCAAAACTCAACTAACCTTTTCAAAAGCCGCTCTCGCTTATATATCACAGTCCCTTCCTTTTTTCTTTGTTGCAAAACTACGTCGCAACTGCCCGATGACAGTTTCCTCCATTATCCCGAGATTTATATTATGCAGCTGCAGTTCCTTAGTTAGCAAGTAGCTCTCTACTCTGTCTTGTCCCAAAGCCGACCATCGAGACAGGTCTAACTTGTCTTTGCACCCTCAATTACTTTGAACTTATCTTCTCACCACCGAACGCACGTGCGCTGTTCTAAATTCTCCAGACCGCCCAAACTGCCCCTCAATCCTAAGTAAACAACATTACAAACTGTTATTTGAACTGTCCAGGCCATTAATCAGAAACAATGTCTGCATTAACAGCGTTATCTTGCGACAGGCCACCCACACCCACCTTGCTCTGACTCCTCAATACCAATCCTAAGTATACAAAATTACAACTTCCTCTGACAGCCAAGACCATTAATCTGAAACAATGCCTTTCCTTCAAGACATTAAAATATATATTGTACAATTTGATGAAAAATACTTAAACCCCCTGTATAATTCTCTAAGGATTCGGCCAGCTCACTAAGTTTCCCTGACTATCACTCCACTTTCCAAATCTAAACTTAGCTGATTCATTTATAAGTTATTGCTTTCCTGCACTGTTTAATTGTAATCCAGGAGTTGTATGTATGTTTCTGTTACAATTTAGTATTCTTAAATCTAAAGACAATATTATCAATAATTACTCATCTTCTCACTCAATAATGTGGAATATTTACAATTATAACATTTGTATTCTGTAACTTGCTTTTTATGGTAATTTCTTGCCACATCATTTGCTCCTGTAATAATTGTTACTTGGACTTCTTTACAAAAATTTTGACTCTGCTTTTCACAGTTTAACTGGTTGTATATACCATACAAATGTTAACTATTATAAAACATGCCTATGCCATATAAAAAAGTTGAAGAAAATATTTGAAGCCAATAGATCTGTTTTATATTACAAATCATTCTTAAACAGTAAATTATAGTATTGAACATTCAACTGATTAGGGATCCACACTACTGCATTCTTAAAAATTATTTTAAATCATTCTATTGTCTGTTCTCAATTTTACTGTAGTTTGGTTAACATAAAAATACAAATGTTGCTGAATGTATTCCTTCCAAACAAAACTTTTATTTACACGAGATTAGAAGGAATTAAATAAGTGAACTTACATTTCAAGCCATATATCCAAAACTTACTCATTCCTACAAAACAAATGGTAAAGAAGACCTACAATCAAAAATAATAGTAAAATAGTATCAACAACCAAGACATAGAAAATAACACTAAAATTACCGTAAGGTAAGCAGGTTTAGAAAGGAAAGTTGATGGGCATGCACATGATAGCAAACTGAACTATGATTAATGCCATGAGAGACACAAAGAAATTTTTATACAGATTTTATTTACAAAACCATTCAGGCAAAACATTTTATAATGGAAGCAAGTATATCTATATCTAATATAAATCTTTGATCACATTATATAACATGAAGATTTAGTAAATGCTACAATATTCTTCAGAAATAATAAACACTCCATAATATATTTACTATATATTATCAAATGACCTTGAATATAAATAATGAGCAAAAGTTAAAAGCCTTAAACTCAACTATGTCTGTAATTCTCGAATAGCAATTTCTCAAACACCATTTTATCAAGATTACTTCACTTCAAACCACGGATAACCCTTCGTGCATGGTGACTTCTGGATTCTGTGAGTGCTTCTTCGAGTGTTTGTGCCATGTGCACTAAATTGCTGGGATCTGTTTGCAGTGCATAGCATTTGTCTCCCTCTAATGTGAGTTTCATAGTGATGAGTGGTGTCAACTGCTGCAGAAGTGCACGAGATGAAATCTGCAAATCATACAACTGTAATTGAGAACTTATTAAACCTAAAAAATCGGATATTTATTTTGATATGTCAAATAAACTTTCACCTGTGGTTGGGACTGTGACTGACCACTTTTTAATCTTGGAAAGAAACATTATAACAGAATAAGCAGACTAAAATGTGTTAAAATAGTAAACCTGTAATAATTATAAAAATCTATACGTTCCTCTCTCTCTCTCTCTCTATATATATATATATAGTGATAATGTCAAATTAAATAACACATTTAGGTAGGAAAGAGAGTGAAGTCTGTGTTAGTGTAACAATTTTTTATATCATAAGTACAAAGCATGAATACCTGAATAACAGTGTATACTTAGAATGTGATAAAACTTGTGTCAACCACAAATATGTATACTGACCTGTGCTTCAAAGCGCCATTCTATATCTCTGTAGTGTGGACTGTTACAAACTTGTAGTTGCTGAAGGACATCTCGAACCTCTGGTTTCTTGGCCACATAGAAGTCACTAAGAACCTTCTGGTGAGCTTCACAGAAACCCAAGGCTAGCACTGAATCTCTCAAGTCAACATCACTCAGCTTAAAATGTGCAAAAATGAACGATTTGAACTACAATATTGATATGTACCATTAGCACTAGCAAAATAAATGAAAATCCTAATGTTATGTAGGATAATGTGGTTTGATTATATTAAAACCAGTTGATATATGTAATTCTCATATTGGTATTATAATCTAACATTATCGAAAGTAATATAAATAAAACTTCACTCAAGTTGAAGTTTAATATTTTTTTAAAAGACTATTTCATCAATAATTATCTGAGTGAAGTGAACTAAAGCTAACTTCAAGAAATAGAAAGAAAAAATCTTTGTCGTCTCTTGAAATCTTTTTAATTTTAAATATTCTTAAGAGACACTTATTTATAATTTATATTATAAGCATATACAATATAAAAATCTAAACTATGAAATAATGCTGAACTAGTAAAGAATGCATTTTAGGAAATAATGCAATACCTCTAATCTGCAGCTTTCTACTAATAGATTTGCTAGCCCATCCACAGCACATCGGATGACGTCAGGATGCACACCTAGCTTTCCTGAAAATGTGAGATCCAAACTAAAAGCTCACTCTAACACTACAGATTATTGTCAAGATTTTACTTACCAGCTGCAGCCTGGTACAACTTAAGATTTGGTCCCCTCTGCAAATAATCAAGGGTGAGTTTGCAGAAGTCCTGTAGAACTGCGTAAAAAAAGCACATTAGAGATTGTGTAACAAAAATATTTAATGCTACAGAGTTGATAAAAATTTCATTTCTAATAAACAGGATTTCCCAGTGTAGCAATTAGATAAAGTAGTCAACAAACTGACAAAATAAATGTCACACAATGTTTCTACAAGCCTTCTTGCTTCTGGCAGGAGATTAAAAAACACAAGAGATGAAAGAACTAAACTGCACAAAAGTGTATATATGTATATGTATATATGACAATAAAATTTGTAAATATATTCATATTGTTTCCCAACTGCCACTAATCATAGACAATGAATAATTAATTATATATGGCAATATGACAAGGTCTGCATCAGAGAGGTGATAAATCTTTTGAACTCGTAATTGAAACATATTACAATTTTAAACCATAATTAATTTGAGAATTAATATCCAGCGAATACTGTTCTACGGTAGCTTAATATTCGACGATTTCAGTGTAATGTTTCATTTATGAAAGTGGTAAAGACAAGGTTGTTTGTTGAACTAGTTAACAATATCAATTATTTTACCTTGAGTTGGTTGAATTATTAACAGAGCCAGATGGTTTTTGTGATCCTCTCTAAGTGTCAATAACATTGCAGCGACTCAAGCGGGAAACTGACAAATTAGTGGTTGTCAAAAATTTCAAAGATAAACTTGACAAAGACCCCCAAAAACGTTATTCTACAAGTTCTTTGAAGAAACGCCTATACGAAGTTTAACTGCGCCCCTCAAGTTGGTTTATCACAATAAGTAGACTGAACGAGAAAATGACAGTTTAACATCTGTGTAAATGAATAAGGTTGATAAAACATCCAATAACAGAGATTTAAAAATATTTTATTAATAATTAAATGACGATCTGTAAAAGATAACAGAGTAACAATAAAAACTCGGTCTGAAGTGAGTCCACATGAAGACATAACATGTCCTAATTTATTAAATTAGTGAAAAGAAATTGACAATATTAACTATGTTTGAAGTTGAAAAAAAACGCTATATGCACAATGATAATTGCAACGAGCATGTGTCGTAAGAGGAAAAGTAGAAAATAAATAAATATATGGGCAAAAGAGTGGCTCAAAAACATCCCAAATTTTCACACATTTGTAAGTGCGTGGAAAAAATTAAAAAACTTCCTGAGGTTGAATTATTCACCTACAATTAAAATAGAAGAGGAACGCAATTAAGGGAAATTGTACTATACTCAAATAAATTGACGTTTCTAATTACAAGTCAGACCTTTCAAGTCATGGAAGTTATTTCCAGTCATTACACCTCTACAATTGTATTACAACAATTATATTAATCTACGAAGTATGAATTTTTGTGCTAAAAGAAAAAGAATTATGAAGGTAAGATACTTTAAATCGTCGATATGATTTCATGTAAAAAATGCAGATTATTCACGAAGGCGTGATTTTCACGATTTTATACAATTTATTTATAATATTATATTGTCAAGTTATCTCAAAGTCGAAAAGAGTGGAAGTAGATAGACAATACTTTGGAACTTGGGGGAGTTTGGTCTAACAGAAAATTTTATTCAAACTATGAGAGGGTCAGATATATTAACCTGATCCAGAAAACCAATCTCTTTGAGGAATAAATTGTGAAATGCCACTTCTGCTTACAGACGACAATCTTGCCGAAAAGGAACCCTTTCAGTGTTTCAGTGAATAATGACCAAGAAATTTTCAATTACACACCATCGCGTGCAAGTTCGATTATAAAAAATAGTTTTGGATTTCGGGCAAGTAGATTTCGTGTTTTTATAACAACTATAAATTTGGTAAGGAAAGAAGTTGACAAATTTGTTATAACATTTTGCTATTTGAGTAATTTTTCATACAAGAACTGATATAGAAAACATGGGGACATGATAGAATCTACCTGGTTCATGGAGATAGGAAAATGAATAATTTTTACTCTTGGAAGAATCGAGAAGCAGAAATCGATTATCTGATGCTAAATCCAAAATTAAAAGTAATTTTTATTTATTATTCAACGCTCCTGGATAAGTTTATTGACAAATGGTAAGTCAGGCAGTTCCAACCGAGAACAGATAAAAATGCAGTTTATTGAAAATCAATTTTATTAATGATTATCTAAACTGTAATGAAATTGACTATATTCTTTAAACTAAAAGTACGGAAACTAAAAAGATTATGAAGTTTCTTAACTTTGTACATACTCAAATGATTGAAAGATCAATGGTCAATAAAGACATTTTTTAAAAAAATTTGATGAAGAAATAATTCATAACGTTTGTTCTCATTAAATGTAACGTAATGTAAGGTGTAAACAATTAATCAAACTGATATGCTAAGAAATAAAGTATTCATATAAATTAATGGACATAATTAGTGGTATCGTTGTTCTCCCATTACCTGAGAAAAATTTGAATAATCACCATAATTCAGATTATGGTTTGAGGAGATATAGTAAAGACCTCATTACTCGACGTCGATGATATTGAGGGGAATATCGCAACGAAATTAAGATGAATTTGATGACGTTGATGGATAGGAAAGTGATGAAGTATTGACAAAGGTCGTGGAGATGGCGGCCAATGCCACATGCGCATCGAGACTACGTCTGGAGGCGGCTAGAGACTTTGTGTAGTACGATACTTGCCAATAATTTTGGCACTTCGCCAGAGTTCCGGAAAAGACTCGGAAAAGAAAGTTAACTAAAATTCCGGGAGAGCATATCTTCGGGATGTCGAAAAATAATTTAAAATAAAGCCACTGCATATTTTGGATTTCATCTTAACCAACATTAATAATCGGATTTGTGGTTCTAAATTACGTCGGTGTATACATGGGTGTTTTGAATGGGTTTGTTATTTTTATGAAGATATAACAGAAATGAATAAATATTTTGCTGAATGTGCGGTAAAATACACTGTCGTTATAGATCCATATTAATTTACTTAAGAAATTGAAAGTTTCAAATTTCAAGTAGTTGTGTTTATTCTGCGACTTTAAAGAGCGTGGCTCATTTGACCTATTGCAAGAAGAACATCTATCCAAACTTGATCACGATATTGCGAATTTTTTTCTCTGCAAGCCAGTAACGACAGGTACCTACGAACGTTCATTTAGAAAGTCAAAATTTATAAAACCATATCTGAGCCTTCACTGGGATAAAAACGACTGAAGAATGTGTCTATACTCTGTATTAAGAGTTAACAACAAGAAGCTTGAATTATGACGAAATTATCGACTTATTTGCAGAAGACAAATCTGGAAAAGTAATGTTTTCTTTGTGTTTTGTACCGCCGCACCGACATTTCTGCGAACGTGTCAAGAAGTTCGACGTTAGAATCTTGAACCAACTTGCAAGGTGCAAGAAAGATTAACGAACTATCAGGTTACGAAGTGTCATTTCAATGAAAGCCACGTCCTGAGAATTCTGTAAATATTTAATGTCTCGAAGTTATTAATAAACTTGTTGTTTTGTTGAAATAAAGTTTTGTTAATGTCTTCATTAAAAAATTATCTGGCGCCCTACAGTAATGAAGCATAATAGCCGATCTAGGATGTGTCCCATCGTTTTGTTACATTTTTGTCGCCACATCGTGGAACAAGAATCCTAGTTTTATTTATGTTATGTAGTCTATGTGAGTGGGTGTGCAGTAATATATATATTTTTTAATTTATGTTATTTTAAGTCGCATCAACTTCTAGGTCATTACCGACTACTTAATACATTTATTTATTTTACATTAATTATTATAGGTTCTTTATGTTTCATAGTAAAGATTAATCATTTTCAGGTATTTAATTATTAGTCTTTGATATTCTGTTGAGTGAAGCACTTCACTGATGTTTTTACTGTCCAGTAACATTTTTCTTCCCTGATCGTATTTTGAACATTGACTTATTATATGTTTAATAACTATTGGGGACTTGCATAGCTCACAATTAGGTGGAGGAATATTGTTGATTATGTGGAGGTGTGTCATCTTTGAATGTTCAGTGCTGATTCTTGATATTACTACCTGGTCTCTTCGGGTGGCTGTGAGGTCGATTTTTATTGCTTGAAATTCTTTGATTTTTTGGTGGATATTGCTAGCTTTAATTCCTCTCCATTTGTTGTTCCACTGGTGTTGGAGTTTACTTTGGGCACTTTTCCACACATCTTTATAGGTGTTTGTTGGTCTTGGGGGTGGCTTTGAGCGGGGATGTGTGGCAAGCTTGGCCTTCAGGTCCCATGGATACCTTGATGAGCTGGAACCCATTGTTTTGCCATTTTTATGAATTTTGTGGTATATTTCTTGGATTAACATTGGTAATTCAGATGATGTATCTGTTTTAGTGATTTCTTGAATAGCAGTCAGTGAATCGGTAAGAATTATATGTTTTTTGTTGTTGGATGAATCAATATGTTCCATGGCCATAAGTATGGCGTAGATTTCAGCCGTGTTAATATTGTTAATATAATAATATAATATAATGTAATATTGTATAAAGAGTTCTCGGGTTTCCGGTCGGGTAACGTGATTTGAGCACGTTTCCATGGCTGACACCGCCATCTTCGTCAGGTGAACTACGCTCTTTATTAATGTAATATTGTTTGCTCTTTATTTTCTCTTTGAATGTTCTACAGGTTATCTTTGGTTTGCTGATTGTGTAGTCCTGTTCATGCCTAGTTTGAGTCATGCGATGTTTTGTTCTGGGCTGAGTTTTATGTTTGTTACAGCCTTAAATAAAGAACGTGTTATGAACATACTAAATATATATTTATATATACTTCTTCATTTCACTTCTCAGTTTTTTCGGTATGTTCACATTGTTGTTATTCGATTTTTCATCGAATCAATCGTGCATTCTGTTCTACTTTTCTTAAATGACTCAATATTTCTCCCCAGCAGTTGTTTCGTGAGTATTTATTTATATGTTAGTCAAATTTTACTGTCGACGGTTGTGATAGATTGCGACAGCTCTCTGGGTTTCTGTGACTCATTGTTGGGTATAGTTGCCATCAAGGTATTTATTAGCTTAAAGGACACAGTGCAATGAAACTAAGTACGAGACCAATATTGATCAACATGTATATTCAACTATGCGATTGGCCACAAATATTAAGAGAGTCGTGATGACTTCAACATGGTTGTCCAACTCCATCTACAGCACAGCAAAGTTGAACAATAACTTGAAGTGTGTTTGGTCCTTAAATGCTGTCTCTGCTCTACTGAAAATTCAAACAATCAAAAAATTTCTTGTAGCCAATACATGGAAAGAACAAACCAATTAACATTCGAGACACAGAGGACGCACGGATGGGCCCCGCGCATTTTCTACAATAATAGGATTCTCGTAATTATAGATGGTCATCAACAATTTTTATTGTTATAATTTCAACCAGTTCTACAGCTAAATAATGCATGTCACGTAATTACACTATATATCGTTACTATATATATATCGTTATATATAAATATAATTATCTAGATAAGATGACATTTCGTCATGCTCCATTTGTTTTGGTCGGGCGATTTGTTGTGTAGCTGACATTGTTGCACTGCGTCTGGGGTTTTGCGTACGCGACAAAACGTTTTGAGTCTGGACCTTCAAGAGAAAGGAACAATTACAGATTTTGTAATTTCAGTCCGCGTTTAATCGTCGAGAAAAACTTGCCCTGAGTCTGTATTAATGTATCATGTCTCAAAGAATAAAGTGTTTACAGAAATATTAAGTTTTGATAATTTATTTGTGCCCTAATCACAATTATTCTGACTAATAAACAGCGGACTTAAGTTTATACACTTGGTTTATATTAGGAATGTCATCTGTTCTGGACCAACGTAATAAAATATTTTTGCCTCCTTATTAACTTTTTTCAGAAAGTACTGATGAATTTTTATAATACTTTTTGGAACATAGTGTCTCTAAAATCAGTACAAAATTTAACGAACTCTTCGATTTAAAAATAATTGACTTAATTGTATAAAGATGTGAAACATGGAGGACACTATTTCGTAATTTAAAATATTTCCATTTATTTAACTTCAGCAACAATATTTAATTCCTAAAAAATTAAAATTTACTATTTTTTATTTTTTTTACATACACTCTTATTTTTTTTAATTTATTAATAATTCTCTCAAAGGATATATTTATGTACTGAAACGAACTTTGCATGAAAATAATGTTGAAATCACGAGAATCTACAATAATTTATTGATTGGATTAAGTATTTGAGGAAGATTTATATATAGAACGAGAAACAAAGTTGATGGTCATTGCCAAGTTTGTGATAAATACAGTAACTGTAACAGTCGCAAATTTTTTCATTCGATTTGATCCTTCCTCTACTCTAGAAAATGGATTAGTTTTATATTGTTGTAAACTGTGTTTTACATTTCTTCCGTTTCCTCTCCTAAAACACATCTTTAATATAAGATTCATCAAATTATTATAGATTATTACACTATAATCAGCAACGTTGTATATTAGAACACATCAAAGATCCACATAGGAAATTTGCTTACTTTTTTTATTACTTGACACTGTCCATGTTACATGTTGCATGTTATGCATTGTGAAAATATTATAGTTATAAAATGTAGTGTGTTAATCAGACGTTATTTCGTGTTATTAGTAAAAAAAATAGATCAAGACATTTGATGAAAAGACGAATTACATTAAATGTACATAACTTTTGTAAACAGAATTGACCTTGAATTTTAGTCGCTCTTGGAATTGCAAGAATTAGCAGTTTGTTAAAGTTTATACAAATCATTTGAGGCGTTCAGGGAATTATATGGTACGAAGTATTTTAATAAGTAATTTAAAAATGAAAGTGAAACTCAGCCCCCTGGGAGGATCGAACTCCCGACCCCTGGTTTACAAGACCAGTGCTCTGCCACTGAGCTAAGGAGGCAACCGGCAAGATTGAGAAAAGTATGCAACTAATATGTTTACAATCACAGTTTGCTTTATAATGCCATTGTAGTGTTAACAATTGGCATATACTTTGAAGACATCTCTGATATTCATTAGCTGTTGATAACCCGCATCGATCCGTATTAGGGAACCTTAGCTACTTTTCGTACACCTTAGTAGGACTTGATGGATGAACAAAAATTTTCTGTTATTTGGTGCGTTCTGTTATGAATTATAAGTTGGTAAAATATACTTTTGTGCAGCTAACTTTTCGCTGCATCATTCTTTTACATAAATACATTTATTTATTTTTAATTTTTTATCTTACTCCACCTTACTGGTATTTGATTGTAATTTTAATAAAAAAGAAGGATTTATTGTGAGAATCTAAAATTTAATTATTATCATAGCTATAAACCGGTTATTTTCTGTTTCGTTATTGATTTAATGTAGATTAGGACAATATATTTAGCGTGTAATATTTTATATTAAACAAAATTACGTTCTACGTTTTCAGCTCTGTACCAGTCGAAGAAAATACTTTTAATTATTTGGAAAACACATTGCTTGGCATAAGGGATGCTCTTCAGGTCTGTAATATGCTTGTGTATAAAAAGAAGGTTGTCCCAAAATTACTCTTTGTCTTCGTTCGCTATCCGATTTTATTGTTTAACATAATGCAAATATATTTATTATAAATATATTATTAGGCCTATGTTTAGCAAAATATTTAAACTTACTTGATTATATAAACATTTTTAATACATAACCAAAAACATTTATCGTTAATAAAATATAGTTTTTTGGAATACATAACCAAAACATTTATCTTTAATAAAACGTGGTTTTACAAATTTAAACAAACCAATATCGTATATATTATAACAAAAAAGTGGTGAGTGTGTACTAAATGCACATTATAAATTGAGTTGTGAGCAGAATGTTGAAATGCAACGTAAAATCACATCAAATTTGGTTAATAAATAGACTATGAGTTTCAACTAACCTACACAACTTATTTACTGTCTTAATGTTTCTATTTCATTGATGTATGTAAATTATTTTATTTACTTTCTTGAAACTATCTGAACTATCTAAAAATCTCTATCTATGTCTGTCACAGTTGCTCATAGTAGTCTTATTGTTAGTCTTTATATTCCATTTTTACATATTGGGGCCTTAGTGTAAAATACTGCTTTGTATTAGTGAATCATTTTCCAAAGATGATAAATGCATTTGTTAGAAAACCTGAACATGAAGTGGCTGAACTAATTATTTTTCAATTTGAGTACAGTAATTTGTGCTGCATCTCCCGAATCCTGTTTGTTTCTATGGCTTGTGTTGGAAATATATTTCCATAGCAATTGCTAATACCATTATTAAATTGTTATGTACAATGAGGAGTTAGCTTTTAGCCCACAATTTTCAATATCTGTGTATTAGGTTCCTTCTGAAGTTCTCTGAACCAGCTCATTGGTACACTTCTTTCTTTTTAGATATTATGTATATTCTGAACTACTTATTTCCTGGAGTCCAACTATAAGTTAAACTTATTGTTCCTGCAGAATATATTTAACTTCATAAGACTGCTATAGAAATATTATATATTCAACGCAAGCTCTGATTTATCAGTTATAGGTTTATTTCCTTTGTTAGGTGTAGTTGCTACATATACTTCTAGTAAATTTTCTTTATTTTCTCATAATTTTTAATGTTTTTTAAAAATTTTATCCATATAGATTTGCAAATTTTTACATATTACACTAGACTCAAATTGTATTTACGTGATGTCACTGATATTTTAGTTGCCTTATTAATGGGAATTACTTTGAAACATGTTTTCTATTTTTGTTGTCCTATCTTCAATTTCATTTCTGTTTAATGTTCCAGTTTGTTGTTCTTAGAATTTTGCATTCTCCCTAGTCAGTCCATCTATTTGTTTCTCTTGAAGAGTTAATGGTTAACTTATAATTTACTTCAATTCCAAAATTGTTTGCCCTTAGTTTGATGTAGTCGACTATCAATGGATGTTCTGAAGTATCTATAAAATATCTTTATATAGTCAGTTTTGATTTTAGTGTGTCTGTCGGGATTTTAACTCCATTTCTTGCATTGAACCATCCTTTTTGCCTTACGTATTTTGTATGGTAAATCTTTGTTCTGAACTACATCCAGATTATCGTTTTTAAATTTCTTATTAAGTCTTTTATATGTATTTGAAATGACATTTCAAACTATTGTAAACCTGGGTTATAGCATATTGTTACTTAAATCACTATACCACAGTATTCTGTAGTTGAGTTTATTAACTGGATTGTGCAGTTGTATTGTACTTCACGGCTCTAGTGTTTATAATCACTTGATAAAAGGAACAAGGATTCCACAAACATTGTGTAGTATTTATATCATCGCTAAATTTTATTGTCATTTGGTTATTTTACTTCATAATTAATTATTTTATTTTATTACATACATACATACATATATATATATATATATATATATATATATATATATATATATATATATATTGGTATGGAAAGGATAGAGAGATAGGTTGTGGCTTACCTGAAAGTGAAGACAACCTATCTCTCTATCCTTTCCATACCAATATTTTTGACAATGTCACATTCTTACTATTACAATTACTATATATATATATATATATATATATATATATATATATATATATATATATATATATCACATTTGTATAGGAAAGAGAGACAGCGATGCAGATCAATAGTTGGTTGAGTCTAGCTGGAAGTTCAAATTTTTGAGGCCAGGCACGCAGTTCAGATCTTCCTTTCTGACAAAGAGGACTCAGGCCCTTAAAAATGTGAACTTCCTCCTATGCTGGACTGGACCAACTATTGATTTCAGGGAAGTGGGCATCACTCTCTCTTTCCTATCCAAATGTGTTATTTAATTTGACCTTGTCACATTTTCCTTAAGTGATACACACACACACATACTTATATGTACGTATATACATTTAAGAAAAAATATAAGTTAACTATATGCAATTATAGGTAACTAACAGCAATCTGAGTGTTTGTGATGTTTTGATACAAGATACATGTCAGGCCCTCACCTTAAAGACATTTCAAGATTCCTGCACTCAAACTACAATCAGTGAACAAGTTCATTCGGCAGAATGTCCATGTTTGACGAGGGTCTGCAGTTTGGGTTGCCAAACAACTCCAGAACTGAGTTCATCTTATGTGCAGACAGTTGTTCCTGTGAGTAAAATTTATATTCATATTCTTGAATATATGGAATAATTTCCATACACATATTGTTTTACATGATCACAATCGTTTTGGCTTATATCTGTTATAATCAGGCATAATTTGAAATACTTGAGATAATTATCAAATTACACAGTTATTAACACATTTGGATAGGAAAGAGAGACAGGTTAGTCAACTTAAAATCCACAGTTGGTCCAGTCTGGCTGTGCAGACAAAAACATATATTCAAGAACCTCAGCTCCCTTCATCGGGATAGAAGGACTGAAATGCGTTCTAGCAGGCCACACACACACACACACATTGATTTCCTGTAAGTTGGCATTTCTGTCTCTCTTTACTATCAAAATCTGTTATTTAATTTGACCTTGTCACATTTTAATTGCGATATTTGTATGGAAAGAAATGAGAGATAGCTTGTGGCTTACCTGGAAGTGAAGTACGGTGTAGCCATAGGGAACTGAAGGCAGTTCTACAAATTTTCGGAGGCTCTCAGAATCCTTCTTCAGAAAGGAGTGTTACACCATTCCGTGCACTTGCAATATATTTTGTAACACCAATCTTTGATCTATATTCTGAATGTAATTACTTACAACAGAGTTTTCTTTGAATATTTGGGCGTTAGCATATAGAATACAATTTTTAGTATATAATCCAGAAGTTAGGACAAGAATTACACTGGTTTTAAATTTACAACAGGGTATTTTGTGTCGAAATTTTGGCACCTAAAAACAGCGCATTTGAACTTTTTGTAACGCCTCTCCAACCCCTCCCTTATCGGTGCTTTAAGGGGGTGCTGAACTTCTGACATATCTGTTACCTAAACAGTTAATTTATGGGAGTGAACATTGTCGGAATTAGGGGAGCAAGGAAATGGTCATGGAGTGAGGGATTTGGAAATGTTATGCAGTGATACTTTGAGTGTGTTGAGAGAACGGGATAAAAATTCTAAATGTCCAAAAATTATAATTACGAAAGTTACATTTAAATTTAAATATTATCAATATTCATTCGTGATTAGGCTTTACAGTACGGAATTTATTTTTACAATAAGGAAAATAGTACGCAAGAAAATATATAATGATCGCACATTTAATCTTATTCAGTCAATAAATTAGAATTTTTTTTTGTAGAATTTAGTCTGTTAAGGTTTTCTAACTGTTCAAGCGCGATTAGTGACAGACTTTTACTGGATTGTCCCTCAATGTACCAACGAAGTTCACGCGATGAAGAGGAAATCGCCATCTCTTCAGCTTAAAATGTTCTTTCTCTTCTCTTCCTTTCTTATTCAAAACGTCTGCCAAAATTTCTTTATCTGAAAGTTCTCCACACACCAATATATGACCCATGGTGTTATCTCAGGCAAGCGACATCTTCATCTAACAAGTCATCTTGCTCACTTTTCGTGATAAATCCTGCTTTTTTAAAAACAGTTCACTATTTTCTCTGTTGCGAAAACTACTGATGCAACAAGAACACTTATCTATAAATTCTGGTTATTGTTAATGAAAAAGTCTGACAAAAGGTTCTGTACAACAAGTCGTCTATGAAAATAGTTTAATTTTTATATCCAGGTCAATTGGCTGCACAAGTCATACTCATAAGAGATATAGAGATATGAGCAGTGCAGTTGTCAATAATAAGAAGAATATTTCTGGTTTTTTTTCCGTTTCCTTGTGTCACCTTTTAACAACCAATCTTAACAATTGTCACTAGTCTTCTAAACATTCTTATTTACTCTATACTCTACTGGTTTCGATTTAACGTTTTTGAAACATCTTAAGTAATTTACTTACTATGAGCAAAGGTTGTTTTCACTCCCATCCGTGTTAGACTTTACCAGTAACGTGACTTTAAACTGTTCTTTTATGGAAACCCTTAGAAACGCAGTTTAAAATCTTGTAACATATTGTAATTCACATCTTGTGAAATTTCTGAACAAAAACTTCGAATTGAAGTTTCGATTTACATATAGGATTTTTGCCTTGCTTTGATACTAAATTCTTGGGATCGAGAAAAATCTACGAATTCCAACTATTAACGTTCGAATTATTCAATATACACCAATGTTGATATTAATATGATTTTTCAAAATTGTATAATTATAAAATTTGTAAGAAAAGGGCCATGAATAATGATTGAACAGTCGGCGTGTGTTGTGGGAAACTTGTATTTATAGAGCTCTCAGGCATAGTTTGTTATTTATGAACGGATCTTAAGACAAAATGTGGATGCTCGTATCCCCCATTTCAAATCCCTTCCTATGTTGTTTAAGGGGAGTTGTCTCCACGTGGATTACTCTCATGTAGCCTGTTACTCTATAAAAAAAGTTAGTTCATCGGGAGGGTTTTAGGCAGAAGGTCGTCATTGGGTGAATTGTAGATTTGGGATGAAAATGTTTTAAATAATTGTTAAACATATATAGTTTGGATCCATGTAGTAAAAATTCATTGAAGATCTTGCATAATTTTTGTTCCGACGAATTTCATCTTGTATATCAATTTTGGGGATATTTTATATGTTTAATAACATTTGGTAAATTCAATTTTAAATGTTTTATTTATTTCATGTGTTATTGTGACAACTTCAAAACATTTTAAGAAACAAATTAAAGTGCATACCATACATGTTTTGATGCTGGGTAAAGCGCCCTGAGCAGTCTCATTTGTAAAAAAAAAAGCCTTGGAAAATTTATGTGTAAAATTTATATATCTTTTAAATAAATATATTAAATTTTGTTTTAAATGAATTTCTGTTGTATCATTTCAACCTGACATTAGATAATACGAAACTGGATTTTATTAATTACTTCGAAATTACATTATTGGATATAAATTGTTCAAGTTGAATATTAGGCTACATAAATTGCTTCCCTATTATGCAACAAAGTAAATTTAAAATGAATTTAATATCATCAAATTGATTATTAATATATATGAACTGTGCTATGTTAATGCTTTTGCATTCTTGGTTAATAAAAAACTTATTCTTTTCGCTCGTAAATGGTTGAAAGTATTAACTTAAAAATCCCTGAAGATTTTTATTTTCTGTATTCAAACTGGTCGCATTATTATTCTTCATGATGCAATTTCAAATTGTGAACAATACAAAAACGAACTAAGTCATGGCTTAGGTCAATATAGGCCTATTCACTACAGATATTACTGCAGCAATGGAATAGTGATGAAGTGTTATTTCAGATAAACCCCTTTCACAGGTTTCCGTAATCTGTTTAATGTTATCAAGTAATTGTTAATTTTCGTAGTAACGTGGTACGACTCTGGTCAGTGTACACCGTGAATAATTGCTCTATAATCGAAGAGTGGGTTTTTGGGGAATATTAAATAAAACAATTTGTTAATGTAAAACTTTAAATTTTTAATAAATATTTAACGTTTATTATTCTTTCGTAAGAATTTTGTTTTAACTGAATACATTTATTGCCGATTAAGTCGGTGAAACTGGTCGTAATACTTTCAAGTAAAGTGTGGGCTAGTATACCCTCTAGGCGCGTCAACCATTGAGAAACCTGGAAGTTAGCGAAATCCATTTGTCGTAGAACTGGGTCGATCGTCACTGCTGTGGCGATTATGCCTCTTTCACGCCGACATTGCAAGTATTTGTATCATCATTACATTGCAAGACTTTGTATATTCATTACTCGTCTGTCTCTGAGCCGCGAATTTTATAATTGGTCCATGAAATCAAATCATTGCTGAAAATTTGGATAGCTGGTAATTTTCGGTCAATGACAATTTTGTCGCTTAGCAGTACCTCATCATAATACTCTTGGATTTTTAGACCGTATATTTCTTTATCTATCGCGTTATAGTATACCATTACGATACCATAGTATACACAGTAACCAAAGTATTCCTATGTTTTGAAAAATAATATCCGCTTTGGATCACTGTTTTAATTTTCACATCTTTACGTCTACTCGTACCTTTCACGAATTAATTGAAGTAAAGGACATTTTTCATCGTCAATAGTGGGGAAAAGGTAGCGGTTACAATATACAATTAATTATGTGTAAAGTAATATGATGGTGTTATTTTAGGAGAGAACAAGATGGAGATATTTTTGATAAAGATGTACTTTTATCCAGGTAGTCTCTCCTTCGATTAACCAAAAGAAGCTTCCGCGTTGTTTGCGGAGCAAGTTAGGCGTTAGTACGAGTGAGTGCGTATTGGTCATGTTATTTTCTTGTTTTTGCAGTATCATTTTTCGACGTGTTGCGCTGAGTGCTCTGGAAGGGCACATAGATTCGCCATGCTCTGACACGAATCGTTGCTTTCAAGTATCGCGATCTGTTCACAATGGGACCCCCTCCAGCACTATCGGAGCTTTCTCTGCGGATTGACAAATACCGACAGTTCAATAATAGTGACTGAACGCATTGCTGATCGTAGCTGCGTGAGGTATTTCATGTTCATGGAGGAAGTATAAACAGTGGTGTTTACAAGCATCGGTTCAATTTTTGAACTCCACATGTCACTTTTTTCTTATGAAGCATTTGAGGAAGCGCTGAAAAATGTTAGACGATTGTGATTCCGTAATTGTGCTGCGTAATTAAATTTTTTAACTCCATCAAAATTTCATTTATACCACCATTTTTATTTCTCACTTTATAAAATAAGATCGAAACATATCTTTTACCATAGATGACTTACTGTTTAAAGTAGTTGTGAATAAATCTCGGCTCTTTTTTTCGAATTAATTTCATTTTATTAAAAGGAAGAAAAAAAGGGGAAGAATAAAAACTCTGACCGACTTCAGGGAAACACGAGTCCGGGGACTCATTAAACAAATAAACCTACCAATTTACTTAAGAGAGAGTCTGCTATCGATACATTCGTATCTCACTCGTATCGATATGCGAGAAATTACTTATAAAATATACAAATTGAACGAGAGTGTCGAATTAATTCTTTTCCTTGTCTAATAACATTTGGTGAATTAGTATCCGCCGTTCGCCTCACAACTAGTATATACATAAACATTTATGTATTTAGTAGCTGGGTGCACGGCGTTGCCCGGGATGTCATATATCCATAACCACCAATTTGACTCCAATCTCGTTTGCTTTTGCATTATTTTTATTTAACTCACTTCGCCCCATATCCTACATGTGCTTACCTCCCATGCCGAAAGGGGTTGAACTCATTGACCCCGAAAAAGTTTCTCTCTTTCGTAAAACATTTTACAAAATTTCCATCCACGTCCCCCCTCTACTGTGGGTTAAACAAAAAGTTTAATGTCATAATTAAACTCAGCGACACCCATAACCCCAGATTCGACTACAATCTCTGTAATATTCGCGTTATTTTGATGCTCCTCCACCCCCACCCTTAAGGATGCTCTCCTCCCAAGCCGGAAAGGGTTGAAATTACACAGAGATAACAACTAGAGAAATATTATGAATTCATAAACCTCGAAACATATTAATTCCACGTAAATATGGGCCGGTTAAAATGTTTGAAAATTTCGACCCCCGCTTAACCCCTCCCACCCCAGCCCACCCCCGCGAATTGGCCAAATTGCCATAAATAAAAACAGCGACACCCATAAACACGATTTGACACGTATCTCGGTTGTTTTCGCGTTATTTTCTTGTGACTCCCCTCCACAACCACCCCTAAGCGTGCTTTCTTCCCATTCGGATAGGGGTTGAAATTATACCCAAACAACATCAGTAGAAGTACTATCAATGTCATTGACCCCGACAAATAATTGTTCTACGCAATTTATTCCGTTTGAAATGTTCCAAAATTTCCACCCCGTCTACCCCCGCCTCTGGGGATTAAATGGCAAGTTGAAGGTCATAATTAAACTCATCGCCACCCATAACCCTGGATTTGACTCCAATCTCTGTTGTATTCGCATTATTTTCCTCTAACGGACCTCCACCCCCACCCCTAAGGGTGCTCCTTTCTCATTCTGTAAGGTGTTGAAATTATACAAACATTACATCGGTAGAAACACTATCAATCTCTTTGACACCGAAAAATATTTATCTGACTCGAATATCAGCCGTTTTAGCAAATATGAAATTTTCTACCCCCGGTTGTAGATGTGTCTCACCCCGACAATGTTTGTTTCCTGGTCTCAAAGAACACGTGAACGAAATTTGGTGAAATTTTCTATATTTGTATGCGGAACATAAACACATTTTTATTTAATTTGAATGTGCATGTAAAGTATACGCTCTTAAATGCTGCAATGCCAATCGAACATTCTTCATATTATTTTCTGATAAAATCTTATTATTTCCTTTTTCATAAGTGATAATTTTTTTATAATAGTGTATTTTTATATTTCGGTTTTAGATTGTTTGTGAAAGATACTTTTGAGATTAATCTACTTATTTTCAACAGATGCACTAATTACTTTCTAAAATTTTTGGTACTGTTTAAAACTTATAATATTCTCAACTGATTGTTACTGTTAAAAAATTTGTTGCGCAGGTTTTCTTAGAAATGTGTAATTAAAATGTATTTGCCTATGTCTATGTATCAACTCCACTCACCTTCCTTTACTGTAACTACAGTAGTTACGTGCTTGGGACGTGGTGATTTCTCTCAGCTTAATGGGTTCATCAATTCTTGTATATACTATACTCCTATCACCTATGTAAGCTCGACCATACTGACTTTGAGTTCAGATAACGTATAATTTTTTTTTATTTGTGTAGCAGAGCTAGTGAATAAAAATAAATATAAGAAATATGATATATAGATACTTGCGTTACTTATATTGGTAATTCACATGCGCAACTATATTTACTGACGCATAACTATCGACACTTTACTATAAGACATTGATATAAAAGGTTTATGACATACCAACACAATTCAGCGAATAGGTTTTGGTGAAAATAATGGAAATATTATAGAAACCAAAGACGTGTCTTTAGATTTTAATTTTAGATTTATTTACAAATTTTCTTCCAACGTGGAAAACATATGGGTATGGCTTAAGAGTTGTATTGCAATCAGTGCAACCAGGCAATGAACTCAGTTGTCCGGATAGATGCTGAGGTGGCCTGTAACGTGCAGCTTTGACACTCGAGAGACAGCCTCCGTGGACCGTGTCTCACCGCCGCCGTTTGGAGCCACCATCGTAGTTTTTGTACTGTAGACGTAGTTCGACGGCTTGACTGGGAGTCCTAGAAATTTCGGTACGATTAATCCCAGATACCTGCCGGCAACCAGCTCTGCCCTTTCTGTCGTCACTTCTTCCCGATTCTTCCAGTTCGCCTCTGGATGGTTGAAGAACTCTTCATTAATTGCTCCTGCTCCCACCTGCTTGCTCGTTCGTTCAGTTTCGGGAGATTCAGCCTCGCCTTTTCTTTCCTTTTGATTTACCCCGGTATCGTTCGTACTTCGTAGGCTCGTAAGCGTATCACGCGCAGTCGCAGAGTTTGTGTTGGGTTCATTTCGGTACAGGAACTTCACCGGCTCCAAAAAATATGACCACGGGGTAGACTTAACTTTCTCTGCAGATATCCCATCTTGTGGATACTCTGCTTCGTAAGCACTTCGGAAAGTGTTTGTGTCCTTATTATGGAACCACGGACTCGCATAACTCTCTCCCAAGGAGCTCGAAGAGTTTATAGATTTCTTAGAATCCGACGCTTTCCCGAAATAGAACTCCTTAGGATTTAAGTCGGCAAAGCCATGGTTTTCCTTCTCGCTGGTTTCGTTTCTTCTAGAAGAGCGCGTACTATCTTTTAAGGCCAAGTAAGGGAGGTCTGCATCAGGATATCGATAATACGACCATGGACTTGGATGAATGCTATCGTCGGTCGTCGCATTATTTCTCCTGTCGACGAGATCTGGCTGCTGGCTGGTTGAGTGAATTTCAGGGGCCCCTGCTCGGTGACTTCCCCGCAGATGGGAGACGCTGCCCTCGGAGGCATGGTCGAAGGGAGGGACGACTCTTCCCTGTTGCCCGCTGTTGCCTTCCATCTCGTGCAGAATGTGCAGCACGCCTAGATTCTTCAAAGGAGATATTGCTGGGATGGGGGCTGTGGGTGTAGCCTCTGGAGCTTCCTCCTGTAATGAATAATAATTATTTTGAAATTCATTATGTTTTTATATAAGAAATTAAAAAGCAATCATTTCGCTTAGGGCTGTAGCAGGCAGTGTATGTATATGTACAGGCACTTTTAAAATGGGAAAGTCGTAATTGATTGTCAATTGTCAAAGTAGGTGTCGCAACCGCGACGAAGATAGCGTGAGAATTATTTTTATAACCATTTCATTTACTACAAGACTATGTTCGACTACGCGGTTGTCTTACGTAATAGCTTGTCACGTATCTAGAACTTGGAGCAAAATAAAAAAATTAAGTTAAATTATTAGATTACTTTAACATCTTATCATGTATATTCCAAGCGACATCCACTTTGCTACTTGGATTAAATTGAAAATTTCAGTTGCTAATAGGAAATCGAATTTTAAATAAGTGGTACGTAGATTAATTTAACGTGCGTCGACAAACAGGAATTTACAATAACACCACTTACATTTTATTTCACAAATTAGAAATATGCAAATCAACAAAGAAAGTCGTGCCAACGCCGTTTCGCGAATTTAAATGTTTCTCGTATCGAAACGATGAAAATCTGACCGAAAGTTCAATTTGATCAACATATATAATCATTACATATTCGAATATATAAAAGTATTTTCCTTAATCTCGGGCGCCTTCCGGAATAATTAATTCTATAAAACAAAATAAAAACTCGAAGAATCATTAATTTCACAAAGTTTTATCGTCTTATTAGGGATTAAATAGGAGGATATTCGGTGAAGAAATTCTCGGAAATAAATATTTTAATTGAGGATTGCAGTAAATTGCTATTCTACCATAGAATGATTCTAATTAGAAATATTATAAACCAATATTTATGGAACTGTCTCGTACTAAACAGGGAGAAGTTCACTCCAATTCAGCTTCTATATTGAAAATTATGTGAATCATTTTCAAGATAATGTTCAAGTGAAGATTCAGGCATTGTAGGGGAACCTCAAATAAACCAGAAGACAACAGCTAATACTCCCTTTCACAACCTTTGAAGAATATTTCCGTGACGCTTACGCGTCACTCGATGTTTGATATGTTACAGAATTAATTATAATTTTATTGTAAATAATTTGAAAGTCTTTGATATGGAAATTAACTAATGGAAAAATTTATGAAGTTAGGAGTTTCGATTAAAATTAAATAAAAACTAGTATGTACGCTTGATATAAGCTTAAAAAAGTCTGATTCAATTAGTAATATATGTTTGCCATGTAATCTGCATGTTTTTACTTATTTTGTATATATCTATTCATTCAAGATTAATGGTAGATTTTTTGAATTAACATTTATAAAATGATAGTTTAATAAAAGTAATTAAGGTTGTATAACAACACTGTAATAATATTGACTTAAAGAGAATAATTTTATCAACCTAATAATATTACGTACCTCTTGTTGAAAGTCATTTCTTGCCTGGAAATAATTTTCTTGAGTCTGGAGGCCGTCTTTTTGGTCTGACCAGGAGGGGAAATAACTGCGAAAGAATAAGTGACAAATTTAAACAAGAGGCACGCAAACTTATTACATCGCGTTTTGATCGTGACGGTGCTCTCGTTAGTGACAGTGGAGTATTTAATCATATCAACGTCTGAGGTAGTATTATTAATTAATATAATTTCAAAATAAAAACAGATCATGATTGAACGCATCTATAACTAGTATTCTAGTTAGAAACGAATTTTTAAAAGCAGGTTATTGAAGTCCTAGGATGAGTGCTAATATCGGATGAAATTAACTGAAACTTAGATTAAAAAAATATCAAAATTTCCCTAAAACAGAGTTGCGTGCCGATGGCAATTTATAATAATTTATTTCAATCTTTATTCAAATATGCTAAATTTTTTCCCGTGAAGCATACAGTGAAAGGGCGACTATTTGCGACTGAGACGTCTTCCAGACTGTCAACTTACTGGACATATGTATTTGGAGGAGAACGTGTGTAGATTCTATTTGTCTTATTCGTGGTTTTCATTGCTCACTTTTCGAAAATTGGAAAGGAAACGACCCTGGCATTGTATTAGCACTTTTACCATCACCAACATGAATGAATTTGCGAAACAGAGATCAAGAGGATGGGTGACGATTCCAGCCTCAGTTCTGAATTTGTCTGTGCGCCACCTCATTGAGTAAGTAGTCATTATATGCCTTATATAAAACAGTACCTCAGAAACAAAACAAAAGCTTAATTCTTAGTTCATAAAAGAACCAACCATATAAGGAACAAAAATTCTGAATGAGCGAGTAATTTCATAACTTGCTCCTGATCAAACTGAAATGTAAAAATTCTTTAATTTTATTCTACAATTAGTTAGAAAATTATAATATGAAAATTTTTATGCAATTTAGTAACGCAAATTAACATAAACACTAATATTTTTGGATTCTGTCGATTTTCAATATGTCGGATTGAAAGTCTGAATTGTCGATTGCATTATGCGTGAAATATTTGAATATTAATAAAAGCCTGAAGAAAGATGAGTTCTCGACCTTATGCGATTTTGTTTGTATTTCTTCAATTAAGTCAAAATATCATTCTAACGACAGAAAATTTCATGTTAAGAAAGAGGTATAAATCGAAGGTTGAAAAGATGAGACGAGTTCCTATTAAAGGCACGTATAGGCTACAGTAATGGCGCAGTAATCGTGCAGCCTAGAAAGCGTGAGAGAATCTAGTGTTTTTCGTTCACTGCTTCGCTTCATCGGAGACAAACCTCAGTCTCCCGTTTTTCTTCTGGAGGTAGTTCTGTTCAATCACCTTCAAAATTAACTTTCTCCACTTATCGCTTTTAAGACTCTTGGTGATGCGTTAGTTCAAAGTTTTCGTATTACGTACTAGAAATTTAAGTTATTTATTTATTGAAATTTGGTAAAACTGGCTTGTTTGGCATTTTTCTAGAAGTATACCGAATAATAAGTTGAAATGGGAACTTATGACACAGTTACGTTATATACATATGCATACAAGAATGGGCGACTTCAGTACTTAATTGATAAGAAACTGTGACGACACAAACTAATGTTAGAACAAGAGGGTTTATATAGTCTTCAATTCTCGTTTATATTGTAATAAAAAAAGATGTTTTGAGGATGATGATAATTTTTATAACAAAATATGTCTTAAAATTTCGGGAATCGGGAACGGGATTCTACACAAGAACGTGACGAATATTCTATTGTACATTTTAGGCATTATATTTCTATACAATATTGAAGAAAGCACGAAAGGATCAAGGGACGGCCTTGGAGTACTTATAAATTATTAATTTCGAGAGAATAAAGTATGCCTTCTTTCTATAAAGATATGACATTTATTTTATAAGAAATTTTTCGTTTTGCAGTCATTAAATGGTTATATTTTTCTTTGATTTCATTTATTTTATTCCATCATTCCTCGTATGAAGAAATAGGATACGTCATTACATAAAATTATAATTATTGGATGCTACAATCATAAATAATTAGAAGTTAAAATAAAATTTACGTCGGATTGAAAATAATGAATAAGAAATATAGTCAAATACAGACAAAATAAGTGATAATATAAATACCAAACAACGTTTTTGGCATCCTCGTCCCTTTCGTCAGGTGCTAAGAAGAGCCTAGAGAAACACAACTGCACTTGTCCGTTAACAACACTCAAAAGCTTATTTATTTATTTATATTACCTTTCTGTCCCATTTGGCTATCTTTCTTATTCTTATTCATTAATTAGAAGTTAAAAATACTAATATTCGGGAACACAAATTTCCCTGGCTAACATTCAATTTCACAGCTATAAATTTCTCAATATTTTACATACCACCCTTGTGCACCGAGAAAAATTATCTGGAAAGAATAATGGAACTTGTAAAAATCATGTGAAAAAGTCTGGATCATGGTAAAGTTTCTGACAGAAAATCACTTTTATTAATTTAATTTGTTAATGGAAATGAAATTGTGTAGCAGATTCCTGGTTCGAAGTACCGTCCACGTGTACTATACTATTTATGGATTTTTCTATTTGAAAATTTTTGGCCTATTAATAAAATTAAATCTGAAACACTGATGATGCTATTTTTTATTAAATTATAGCTAGTTGACCTCTGAAGATGGGGGCATTGTAATTCACGAGAAAAACACCATAGTTCGAATCTTCATTAATATTCTCGAATTGTATTTTCCCTGGAAATGAGTTTTGTCACTCGACTAGCGCAGTTTTGTCGCTCTAGGCTCTTCTTAGCACCGGGAGAAAGGGTCAAGGATCCCAGAAACGTTGTGTGGTATTTATATTATCACTTATTTTGTCTGCATTTGGCTGTCTTTCTTATTAAAGAAGGAATATTATTCTGACTGGGTAGACTGTAATAGTAAGATTATTCCTTAAATTATATGGATAATTTTCAAAATCAATTTCTTGTCTATCGGAAGCACCAAAAAATTTATAATATGACTTATACAGTATGCGCAGTGGAATTTAGTGTATGAAATCGTATTGTCTGTATATTTTTTTATAATTTAATGTCCATCAAATTCCAGACAACCAATTTATAGCACGATTTAATATATGAATGGCTGTTTATTCTATGCTACAGCCAGCGAAATGGGTGTATTTTCGGCCCTTCTCAATGGATTGTTAAAACCAGATCATGCGCTGGAAAGAATTAAATTTTCTAAAACCTTTATTCAATGACAAATTAGTTTACTCCGAGCCTTTTGCAGATATCTGCCCTAGAAATATGACAAACCGCATTGTTTTCGAAAATGACATAAAATATCGTACATTAGACCTACGATTTCTACCACTTCGTTCAACCGAATTTCGTACTCGAATACACTATTCGACGCAGAATTTTATTCTCTGCAATTTATAACCATAATTATTTTCAATACAATACTTCATGTTTTTTCTATTGGCGAAAAACTGAAAAGAGGTGCTAAATTTCGTGGTTCTTAGGCCACATAAACTTTTCCCGAGGCTTTTCGCATTGGAAAACTTGGTTTTTAACTATTGACCAGAACATATACAAGTTGTAAGGAAAATATAAAATATCCAAGCTTTTGCGCGGTAAGATGTATAGGCCCTATAGCTTCTTCTGGGATAAACTTGTCTATAAAGCGTAAAACCCCTGTCATGGTTAAGACCTAATTTATCTTCCATTATTCCACTCAAATCAGTCTCGATATATATTTTGCAAGTCTTTCGTGCAGTTTAGTCGTTTAATATTGCCTTGCATGGAACCTCAACTCGTAACCGTACAAAATGACTACATCGTTTCATAATCAGGGTCACTTGGGAATTTCATTATTTGAGAAAACGCAGTGTGCCGATTGCACTGTTAAATTAACTCTACTGATTTTGTTACCGACGGAAAAATGTGAAATGACATCATTTACCTACCCACCACTTTGAAATCACAGCATGAAACACTACCGGGAAATTGATAGGTTTTTAGCTGAGAGTGACCGCGTCCTCAATTGGGTTATGGGACTCAGCCCTGATCTCGTAAGTAGGGTGTTCGTCGCTTAAGGCCTCGGCTTTTAAACAACGGTTACAATCTACATACCATTGCACTCTAATTTCTCTCAAACATTAATCGCGTTCCTATTGTTAGTGGACATATTTTGCCCACGAGACTTTGGTCAACGTTGCTGTAATATTACTGTGGGGATTTATATATGTTTAATAATTAGTATAACTACCTGATCGGTCTCCCAATGAGTTGACCTCTGTAGTGAACTGCGTCATCCGTGTTCAGTGCTACTAGGTTTCTGGACTCTTTGGGACGTCGTTGATTTGTATATGGGAAATTTTTTGTATATAGGAGACTTTAATTTGTAGACTATAAAATTTTATTCTCTGCTTTTAATTAGTAACTTATGCTGAGCAAATAAGGTGAAAATGTACTAAAAATATTCTATTATTACATTAAATATTTATCTCTTTGACAACTGTCATACTAAGAATATTTAATATGCTTGGTTACACATCGCTAGTTGCACTATTACTGTATTATAAATGCATGTATAAACTAATATTTCTATAAGAAAAAAACTTTCATGTGCCAAAAAGTTTACTGCTCTGTTCCATGGTCTAGAGCGGAAGGAAACTCTGTTACCTTATTGAACTGATCTAAAACATGAATCTAGTTTAGGTCCTCCTTTGGGGTGTCCTAAGTAACTGTCCAGATAAATGACAAAATGGTCTTTTTTTTTTAGTTTTCAAAACACAAAAGAAAATATTAGTGTTTAACGTGACGAGAGTAGGATAATTCGTCTCGTACGTATTCGAAGTAATTGGTAGAATCTACATGCATACACAAACTTGTGTCTACCATAAAGTCGTCGAATTGGAAAAAAGGTATTAATATTACAAATCAAGCGAATATAGAAACTATCAGAGGATGTCATAGTAAGATAAAATAAAAATATCTATGTTTCTTACAGTTATTTAAGTATTTCGATTTTTTTTTCTGAGCATAGCTTAGTTTCGACTATGAACGTTTGTCCACTTCATATAATCAAGGAAATACATATTCTGAATTATGTTTGTAATATGAAACCATAAAATTATCTATGACACATACACGTTTAAGAAGTTGTGATAAACTTACCTGGAATAGTGGTGAGAAAATGGCGCAATTGAGCTAGAAATCCAATTTTGGAAGAGTTCGCTGCCCTTGGAAGGTGAGTGAGACTCGTACGCCTGCAGGCCCGAGTAATGGTCTAATGGTTCAGGAACGTAATGTCCACTGCCGAAGCTGTCTATATTGAAATCCCCAGATCTATTGATTCCTATTCCAAATACATTGTTAGTATCTTTACCAAGTTCTTTGTTTTGAAGGTCACTGAAGAATACATTGGAATATTCATTCCCTTTACCAAAACCATCAGTTTTGGGATCACTGTGGTAGGTACCAGTGTATTTCGCCTCTTTACCAAATTCTTCAAGTTTAGGTCTGATATTACACGCAGTAGTGCAGTTGTTAGTTACTTTACGAATTTCTTCATTTTGAGAATCCTTTTGACTGGCGCCAAAGTAATTCGTATCTTTATCAACTCCATAGTTTTGAGGTTCAGTGAAGATTCTACTTGAATTCCGCGATTCTTTACTGAGAACCGTAGGATATTCGTGACCTTTGCCAATACTATTCACCTGAGGTTCAATGAACTCTGCCTTCGAATCTGTCTGTTGTCTCTTTTCGGAAGATTCTGAAGAACTGGGTCCTTTCGTTTTCTCGTATTCCTGGCGAAGGTGCCGGCCTGCATTATTCCTTAGGTATTGTGCCAAAGCCGAGTCAGGTTTGATGCCGTACGAAAGCAAGTCGTCCACGTCGTATGGGGGCCGCATCCTGAGTAAAGTAGAAGAACGTTGTAAATAATTCAAGTATATTATAATCAAAACAATTTTGCACATGCCTTTACTTAGAATCATAATTAGCGTGCCTCAGCTGAACTGTAATTTTGTAGCAATGCATTATTATGAGCGTTTATTTTATTATAATTATTATATTATTTATATGCAGATTAATTCAATATAAGCTGTTTATAATTCAGCTTCAATTTTTATTATCGGTTCCTATAGGAGTTTTCGACTCACGACGATCATAACCATCTATTAATAATATAAATAAATAAATGGCTTTGAGTTACAAGGCTATTTACACATTTTTTTACAAAAAATATCTAATTTACAACAACATTGACGTTTCGACCTCTTCTGGGACCTCTCTAGGAATAATTTGTATACAATCCTTTCTTGTGTTACTAATTTTGACAAAAGTAAGACAAGTTCCTATTCCCAGAACAGGACGAAACGTCGGTGGTGTTATAAATGAGATATTTTGTAATAAAATGTATAAATAGTCTTCCAACTTAAGGCCATGCATTTATTTATATTAAGAACTTTCTCCGATTGAACATAGCAGCACTGGACGTCAATTTCACTCGTACTCTTTCCTTTCCATACCAATTATTTTAATTATTCCGACAATGGCACATCCTTACTATATATTACATATAGACTACCAATGGCCATCGTGTACAACCTCTTTGATATACGAAATAATTATCGTCGATTTATCCTAGTAGCTAATCATATATCATCGTTCAAATATAAAACACATCTCTTCGTAAATTCATGTAAAATGTATTATCGTGACGTATAAACCAAATTCATGTTGATACTAAACAGCCTTCTGCAGATTTATAAGTTATTAATGAAATATACTAATAAAGACCTTAACAAACACTAAAAACGCAAATAATTGAAGTAAGTAATAGATCATTTAAATTTAACTTCGACAACATGGCACGTCAAGGATAAAGGCCATTGACAATTGATTGGACAATCAGGTAGAATAATGATCTATTTTTAAATATAATTTTAAACGAATTTATTATAATTAAAAATATTTTATATATCAAAAACGTTTCCGCGCATAATATTACTTTCAAAAGTTGGTTATGAATATTAAGTGTTATGTTTGTAACATAACAGTACATATGAGTTTAAATGGATTATTTAATAATAAAAAATTTTGAGCAATAATAAAGTCTGTTAAAATGGTCGTTAAATATGTCTTATTAATAAAATCAGAAGTAGAATAGTCAGTATTTTAAGAAATTAATGAAATAAGACTTGAGGTGACATACTTAGGAACGAGTGGAGGACGGAGTAACGAACAACTAATTTGTAAGAAACGCCCGATACACAAGAAACTGCATTTATAAAAGAAGGTGAACTTATAACCGAGAACTTAATAGTATATATCAAAGATTTTTATGTTATAACTGGCAATGAACACTGCGCGGCTCGGAAATTGAATTAATTCGGCACTAATCTCTTGCTCAACACATGATTTAGCATTCACTGGGAGCGTCACTTCTTTGTCCATTCTGAAGATTCAACGCCCCAGTCTTTTGCCAATGTATGCCGATTGAGGGTTAACTTCAACTTAACTGATGACTACATCAACAGAGTCAAGAATTCTCCTGGTAACTTAAATACAATCGGTACCTCAAGGTAGTCAATACTGCCGATACAATATGGGAGTGAAGAATATTCCCAATGCCTTTAAGAGAGTGCCAAAAATACTCCACTGCAGGTGGTCACCAAAATTCGCGGTTTTTTTATTGTTGTACCCGGTTGGAAACCTGGGATATTTTTTTCAGTATTGAATACTTCCAGCAATCATCGTTCCCAGAATTCAAGAAACCATTCGAAAAACACATCATAATTTAAAATGTAAATATAATTACTGGATTATGTCCTAGTGACTTTTCAATGTTCAGTGCATATGAAAATAACAATTTGCAATTTGAAACAACCACTATCTATATAGACGTTATTTGGGTTTGACGGGCCGCATTTAACCTTTTTTCATGATCGAATTAGAAACGCCCGGGAAGGTTCAAAATAATGACTACCAGTTCAAACACACCATTGTCAACAAATTTCATATCTACTATGTCACGTGTCACTTCGGTAATTATATTCTATATAGTATTTCCTTTCAGTATCTTTCCCCTGAATGAACGTAATATTTGATGTAGCGTATTGCGGTTGTACACAAGCACGGATACTGCGAAATTTAAAATACCTGGGATCTGTGACGGGTTCCGGCATCTTGGAAGGTTTCGTGGGTGGTGGCCCGCTGGGGGTTGGGGGCGGTGTGCTGGTCGTGGTGGGTCGTACCTCGTAGCCCAGAGCGTCCGCCAGACCTCGGAGTATGAGTTGTAGCGTTCTCTTGTCCCTGAGAGACTCGGGGTCTGCATGGGTAGCCTTAGCAGCCGCGGCCGCGGCGACTATCAGCGACAAACCGACTATCCAACTAGGGACCATGGCTGCAACTTGTCCCGTGCCAGAGCCAGCGAGCCGCGATCCTTTATAACCTCTCGAGACCATGGCTGCAACTTGTCCCGTGCCAGAGCCAGCGAGCCGCGATCCTTTATAACCTCTCGAGTCGCTACCGGTGGAGGGGCGACGGCGAAAGTGTTGCCGGGCTCAAGGATTTTCCTTACATCCGAGTAAATCAACATAGGTTTAAGCTGAGAGATCGGATTTTAAACCTGATGACAGCGAAAGCTGCACCAAAATAATCTATACTAAATTTGGCTTGGTGAGAAGAAATTTTCATCAAATGAAGATGATCGTAGTA
Organism: Zhengitettix transpicula; assembly: GCA_037074705.1. Lineage (NCBI taxonomy): Eukaryota > Metazoa > Arthropoda > Insecta > Orthoptera > Tetrigidae > Zhengitettix > Zhengitettix transpicula. Next base: position 147,105,239 of record CM073591.1, on the reverse strand, counting down.
TTTTGCAGTATTTGACAAAACCTATTTTTGTGACGGGTTAAAAAAATTGGAAACTCGCTGGGCCAAGTGTAAATAGTAGGTTGAGAAATAAAATACGTTTTCTAAAAAATGTCTTTTTGTCGCATTTTTACCAGACTTATCAAACAACCCTCGCACACATGTACTGTCTAACGTCATATATAGTATATACCAAGAAAAGGAACAATTATTTTTATACTAAATTATTTAGTGCGTCACGAGATTTATTTAAGTTATTATTTTCTTCTACAGTTACAAAAGGTGCTTAAAATTGTGTCCATTCCATCCAGATCTTGACCGATGAAATTGAATTAAAAACCATAGACTGTCGAACATATATTTGCAACGGCCTTTATTTCTTTTTGATTTGAGAAATCCAAAGCTGGTAAAAAAAGTCTTATTCATCTATCTATCTATCTATCTATCTATATATATATATATATATATATATATATGTATATATTAATATGCACCAATGTTGGTATTTCAATTATTTCAAAAATTGTATAACTATAAAATTTGTTTCGTAAGATGTGACGTGAAGAATCCTTGAACAGTGGTCGTGTGGTTCGGGCAAGTGGGTTTTAAAAGTTCCCAAACCTAGTTTGTTATTTTGAAAGGTTCTTAGGCCAATATGTACACGCGTCTATCAGTCAAATGTGAATGTTCGTTGATCTGTAATAATTTTAAAGTTCCATAGTTTGGAAGTTTCTAGCAGTCAAATAATGATGCACTTGACGCTTGGGAAAATAAAAGTTTGAAAGTCTCATTGCTGCGACCGATTTGGGGGATAAATATTTATGCAGTAGAAAGTGATCAGCAGAACTTGATGGCGAAGTTTGTAAGAGCTCGTCAGAAGAAGGAAGGTCGGAGTTAACCGGCAGAGGAGGAATTGAAAGTTTCACAAGTTTAAATTCAGACGTGTGTCAGCAAAAATGTATTAATGGTTTGGCGGCAGTTAAGAGTTGGACACTGCCATTAATATAGTATTTTTGAACATTTTATAACTGGCTGGTGTATACGGAAAAAATCTAGTGGTCCGGGTAGACGGCTGGATAACAGACGTTCGAGGTGTCATCCGGGATGCTGGGACCCAGGATAATATTCGATGTCGAGCCCAGGTGCAGACCACACTCCGTCTACCATTAAACCTGGTCTCAGCGCTTCTAATCTAACGCATGCGGGTAACAATCTCGCTGTTTCCAGTAGTCAGGTGTGGTGGATGTAGCGAGACACCGAACTATTACTAATCTCAGTTGGGGAAGGAGTCCCCCAAATACTAGTACTCTACGGAGGACTCTGATGGTGTGGCATGAGGAGATGCGAGGGTGAACGGTGGGATAACAGTTGTGTCGCCTTCATGAGCTGCTCATGGCTGGTAGTATCCGAGACGAGACGCAGGAGACCTCACGGCGTTCATCCCTTAAACTGTTTGCACTGTTTCCAATCCTATGTACGTGGGTAACGGACTCAGTGCTTTCAGATCTCACGTGTGGGAGAGACTGCGAAAGCAATCTCGAACCGTGACTATTCTCGGTGATGGGAGGAATCCTGTTGACAATAGAACTCTGGTAGAGAGGCCTTTCTGCGGTTGCGGCACGTGGGAAGCCGAGGAGGAAGGGAGGCACGTGGTTCTCCTGGGGATCTTACTTAGCTACCATCCTTATCTGCCAGGAGGTGGTGGAGATTGAATCAAGGCGGTGGTCTTCTGGGGCGTGGAAGGTGTTGGTTACCCCTGCGTCAACCGTACTCCGGGAGGCTAAGCTGTCGACTGACGGGGACTCGTCTCCATCTCTTAGTTATCTGGTGACGAAACCACCTCGTTGCTATGTGAGAGAGGTAGCCCTAACTTGGAAGCCACTCTGGGAAACTAGAGTATGCCGACAAGTTTCAATGGCTATCGGGCAAGTACATCTCCACCCTGGGGGCGACCCTGAGCACTCGTGTTAACGGAGCTATATATGTGGCCGACCAAAGCCGTCCTTCGGGCAATTTGGTATCTCGGGGTGCGTGGGCCCCTGGCATATCTCCCAGGGCTTCTGTAGCCCAGATGAGTGTGGTTCCATGTCCCAGCCCAACGCACATTGTAGTTGGTCTCGAGGCGGTATGTGGTTTCGTGGGCCAAACCTTTCTTCTGTCCTCCCCTGACTGCAGGACCGAACCCGCCGGGATTTAGGAATCCCTCCGTTCGAGAGTTCGTAAAAGGCCGCGGGGAAGCAAACTATTACTACTACTACGGTCCGTTAAAAATGATAACTAAAATCTTGTTTATATTATTATAGTAAACGAAGAAGAGGAAGGCAGGTTGCCAAATTACGGAATTTTGTTTTCTCTCTTTGGAGAGAGGAGATGGCAAATTTAATAGATGTGATGTAATTTAATTTAAAGTTAAAGTGCTGATAAAGTAAATATTGAATGAATCTGAGAGACTAAATAGACTCCCGTGATCTGCTAAAATATTATTGATATATTATAACGATATTGCTTCAAAGTGATGCACGGAAAACCCTAGAAAAATCCTGCATCACCTGCTGGAGTGGTTAGAAGAGAATATCATAGCACTATATTGTAATACTAATTAGAGGCCATTAATAATTTTGATAATTGGATATTTGTGGTGGATTATTAGCGGCCCCAATTTCAAAGACGACAATGCATAGGCGAGCTTTGTTTGGCCGCGAGCGTTTTCTGAAAGAACAGTCGGCTGTTGAAAGTCGAGTAGGAAGTTGAAAACTAGACAGCGTGCAGGGTGGCAGGCACAAATTCATCCAGAAAGATTAAAAGTTAAATTTGAGTAAGAAGTTTTGAACAGTAAATTTCAACGTTAAAGTTACAAGCAGTAACTAAATAAATCACGCCAAAATAAAAATCTATAAATACTGTGACCGCCACCAATTCCAGAGAGAAATAATTCGGAACAATTTGTCCAACCAATAATCCAGAACGAATTTGCAGCTTCCGGTTTCCAGAGGAGATCCAGAGTTACGACAGTGTTCTTTAATCCATGTAAATTCAGTGATTTTATGGCCTTTTAGTGTGAATTGTGAGGTGAGCCCGAGCCCAAGAGAGTTAAGCCTGGTACCAGCAGATGTTTTGTAAGTACGAACAAATTTGATCAAGTTTTTTAAACGATAATTAAAGGTAAAGTCGTCAGATTTCGATTTCACGTTTTGATTGTTTAACTTCTTAGGTTGTAAAGGAATTTGATTGTGTAACGTAAATATACAGGTAGTTTCTTTACTTAGAAGGCCCAGATAAATGACCCTGAGAAAATAGTTGTAAAATCTATAAAATTGAAAAACCTAAAATGTAAATAATCTCATTTAGAAATTGCGTAAATTTCAACTGAATAAAAGTAAATTGTCTTGTAAAGTTTTTAAAGCATTTCGTAATTATTTTGCAATCCTTCACTTTAAATAAAAAATGAATATAATTGATTCATAAACCAACTAAGGAATTCAGATCATTAAATAATATTTTGCAATAAAGTGTTTAATTAATTAATCCCATTGTGTTTATTACAATATATATATATATATATATATATAAGGTGGTCATATGTTCATAAGTACTTTGTATAAATTTGACGGAGTATCTGTGTCAAAGGGAGGCAGTTTTACTTTAGACCCTTATGACTTCCCTTAAACTTGAATAATATGCCCTCTGAAAAGTATCCCTTGATAGCAAATATTCTTCATCAGCTTCAACCTAAGTAAATGGTCGTAATCAAAGTTTTATGGTCTCTAGCTTTTGTACAAAGATTTTATCTACTGTAATACGATTCAATGAATATATTGAATTAACAAGTTATTACTATAAAAACGTAATGGTATTTGCTATTAATCACGTATACCTTTTATATCCGTGAATTTTGACACGAATTTAACAATTATTTTGATTAATGAAATTAAAATCAGTTCTGAAAAAATGATCGAAACACACTTAATAAAACATAGGGCACAATTAATCAGATAATATTTGATAATTTGTTTCTTGGTCAGACGTAGAGTTGTAAAATAGTCTGTTTATATAAAAAATCATAAATAAAATTGTACTTGTTCTGCTCCATATTCTTTTCAAGTGGACGTGAAATACAATAATTTATTTTAACGTTATCTACACGCAATTGCTTATAGCACTCCTTTATTTGCAAGCTACTTCGTCGTTATCTCTCTTTCATAGGTTAACCGTGGGCTAATTTTTTCTGCGCATGTAAGCAGCAAGACATTTATAACGATGACGGATTACCGTGATCGTTGTATGTAGGTGTAGTAAACGTTTCTTTCTCTCTTATCGGATGATAGGTTTCTGCTCATTCTCGAACAGCAAGGTCTCGCTCGCCAATCTCGATCGTCTTTGTAGATACTTACACCAAAATATAAGTATTGAAAATTCTCATATTTATAATCCAGAAAATCAAGATCGTCCGTGCAAAAAACTCACAAAAAACAACAATCAAAGATAGTGTATTATTCGCTACAAGATGACTGTTGGTATTACGTTCGTCCGTTTATTGAAAGAGTGTGAATGATATCTAAGAGGCTGTTTAACTTGATTGATATTGAATTTTAAATGTTATTTACGTATTGTAATGGAAAACTATATGCATTTATTATCACTATACTTGCCATTTCGGAAAATAATACAGGAAAAACAATTCGGTTATAAAACGTATTTTGCGAAAGTTTATTTTGGTTATAATACTTTGTTAAATGGCGTAAATTCGAATGCTCATAACATGAGGAATGAAGAAATGACGGAAGTCAACAGACCGTGGCCTGTCGTGGCCCGCCCCTTCCTGTGGGTGGGTTGTAAATCAGTTAATAACACAACTCGTTCAATTTCTAGAACAGGAACTAATGCATGATAATAGTAACTGACTGAAAAACAATTGAATGGAAAGGAAAATTTAAGTAACGTTTGGGCAAGACTATTTAATTGGGAATCAATAATCTCGGAGGTAATGTGCCTTCAAACTGCTAACATCTGTATACTGTTTTATTAGTTATAAAATTCTCTAATTCCGTTCAAAGAATGTAATTTTCTATTTTGTTTCATAAATTGCACTTATATCTAGAGCGCCACTCATTACTTTTCACTGTCATAAGCCAACCTTTGTAAATCTTAGACCTAATCTTTATACATAGTATTCCACCTTGGAATATACCCATCCTTACATCCGTAACACAGTGGGATCTTTTCTGGTACTTGATCTTTATCTGCACGTCAATCCAGTGTCCTTAAACGCGAAATGCTTTTTGATTACATAAGATGGTAAAGATGTTGGATAAGAATAATACAGGCTGACTGCTTGTTAGTCCCAGAAGTTCACCATCTAACAATGAAAAAAATATATTTATTTCTCAACGTAGTCTCGCTTTAGCTAGACACACGTTTCCCAGCGATTTACAAAAGCTTCGATGCCCTGTTTAAAATATAGAACTCCTCAAAATAGCCAACAATTCGGAACAATTTGTCCAACCAATAATCCAGAAGGAATTTGCAGCTTCCGGTTTCCAGAGGAGATCTGAACTGGCGCGTTGTCGTGATGAAACCACACTATTTTTCCGTAAAATTCAGCCGTTTGTTCATCACACAAACGCTGCAATAAGATCGCACAATACTCGCCGTTGATTGTTTCTCCATTTTGAAGGTTATCAATCAAAAGTATTCCACTTGCATCTAAAAAAAACTGACTGCATGTCTTTGCCATCTGATGGACCAGTCTTCGCTTTCTTTGGAAGCGATTCTCCCTTTTCACTCCATTGTTTTGACTTCGCCTCAACCGTGAAGTGATGGACTCATGTTTCATCCGTGTTTATGAATCGACGCTAAAGCTCCGCTTTGTTTCTGTAAGAAAAAATTCCCCAATATAGATTGGTGGCCCGATTTAAACATCCTCACGAGGCAAAGTGCAGGAAGGAGTAGATTCCCCCAGAATGGAATGCAGGTCGAATTTGACCGTACTGAGACCTTTTAAATGAAAGTATTGTATCACATAATGACAATTTTCCCCATGTTTATAATTTTACTGAGAGCGTTCAATATTGATGGCTGTCAAACAAACTTGAGCTTTACACCACTTTTGTTTTTCAAAAGAACCGCCATCTTTAGGAACTACCCTCAAATTTCAACTTCTTAATTTGTACACGTTCTATTAGTCTACTGCTCACGATTTCGTGGGGACCTTTTTGACTATAATTTGTATAAAGAATACAGTCTTTTTGACAGTGAAAGTCATCCAAACGACGCGCACAATTTTTTACTCGGTTAGAAATCGAGAGTATTTTATTCATTTATCAGATGTATGTTTCAATCAGGTTTTGCATTTCAAAATTTTGAGGGAAGAGCATCGTGAAGTACAGATCACAACATTCAGTTGACATAGTTTGGCACTATTTAGAAATAGTATTTAATTTATTAGTTTCTTGAGCTCATAACAAGCGATGGGCAGATCGATTCATTTTCTTGAGTCGTTCAGAGTCGATTTACTCATTACTACGAGTTGATCCTCTTAAACGACTCTTCGGCTCTTCGAATCCCATACGATTCTATTCTCAAGGTTGAACATTAATAACTTGAGGAAGTAAGGGATGGGGGATATGGGACAAATACACACAAAAATATATATAAAAATATGTATATAAAATATATATATATATTGTAATAATCAACTAATAGCCTTGAATTAAATGAAATATTAATCAAAAGGATAGGCGTTAATTAAATGAATGATTAAACAATAATTTACAAATAAATTATAATTTATTTTCAAATTGTGGCTTCAAGAATCAAAACAATTACAATTAAAATTTTAATATCTCAAGGTCTTTACTGGGTTTGATGATTAGGACGCGATAAAAGTAGAATTTGACTAATTAACTATTCAAAATATTATTTGCTTAAAATTAAAACAATAAGTCGATTAATGAAAGAAAACTAGAAGAAAGCGAACGAACGAACGAAATCTGACTCTATCATTTAATTAGCGTTTACAATATTATAGTTTTGGTTTTTGTTACTTACATACTGTTCGGCTGGTACCAGCATTCTCTGTAGCTTCAGAAGTACACTATTGCAACATTTTACACTATTTGAATAAAAATGGAATTTTTGGCTCCCAGAAACTCGGTTGGTCCTCCTAATTATCAGTATTCTGATGTCTGCTTGCCTTACAGGAATCTTATGAGTTGCTAATTTATTAGTCTTTTACTGATTTGGATTTAAACTGCAACGTAGCTCAGTGAAGATTTGTTTTAAATGTTTATTGTCTCGTGGCTGGTCCTAAATGTAGACTCTGCTATTCCGCTCCTTGCTGCTGACCGAAACTAACTTTACTTTTAAATACTTTAGATCGTCTCGACTATGTTTCAGACACGACCACTTGCTGTCCTTTCTGGCTGCTGACTCAAAACTTCATCCGTCCACATCAATCTTTCGGCACCAACTCCCAAGTTTTATTACTTGGTCCGTACTTCGCAATCTTTCGACACTAACTAACTATCCTAGTGCCTCTCGAGTTTGAGCGCTCATTTCCATTTCGGCATTTTCTCAAAGCAACAGAGCTCAGCGCTATTGTCGCTTTTTGTCGCTCAAAATACCGCTAACAATTTATTCGCTAACAATTTAATTTCTAATACAAACAATTAATGGCCTAATTAATTGGCATTACAATATATATAAAATTAAGAAATAAAGTATAGAATAAATATTAAGTAATTTGTTTATGCAAATGAATATAAAGATATTTCTACAACTATTTTCCGAAGTTAATATTGCTATTTAGATAAAGAATTTGGGAAGTGAACCGACCCCTTTTTTTCTGTCATGATCTGCCTCTCTAAGAAAATTCTCTAATTCTACATTCGGGAATAACCATCAGTTCCTTCTAATATAGATTGGCGACTATACGGCTTTACAGTCATGGAGAACAAGGTTAGGGCATAGACCACGTCCTAGCCGACCTTCCAGGATTTATTGGAAACGTAACATTCAACGCAAGTAATGCGTGTAATAATTTGCAATGTGATTAAAAGCAGCCTATATATCTGGATAAAATTTATTCTGCATATTCATTGTACATAATCTTGTAACGCAAAGATGTTAATGTTTATATGTTAGTGGGTTAGTGATTTGAGAACATAAAAAAATTATTTAAGAGGTTGAACGAAACTATCTACATCGAAAGGACAAAATAACGCTGGGAAGAATATTTAAATATGAATGTAGAGATGGTAGCAATAATTAAGACTTTCCCATACTGCCTGTTAAAGGATGTAAGTATATCACTTCAAAATTTATTACGAGTGTTTATTAATTCTTTGAGAGTGCCGCTAATAACTTTTTCGATTCAGAAGAACAGTCTAATCTTTCTTCAACACAACGACTCTACTTGTAACTCACTGTCCACGACTTCTTCAACGCTCAACTCTCGAGACTCGTCCACGAACCTACGGCTCAAGAACCGACTCGAGCAATTCGCAACACGAGCCTACGGGTCTAGTAACTACTACTCGAACTGTGAGCCGTAAATATATCTACTAATTCGTTTTATAGATCAGTTCTTTTATAAGAATCGAGCCTGAATCGGTTCTTTTGCCCGCCTCTACTCATACCAACCTTTGAGAAGTTTTCGATTCACTCCGGCTAAAGAATCAAAAGAAGTTCAATATTTTATACATTACGTTTTCACAATTGTTGTCTTAACTTTTGACACATTATATTTCGGATCATGATTTCTTTCTGACATTTTCGAGTATCGAGACTTAGATAAATCACTAAACAATTGTTGCTCAGATTCGAATAACCTCCCTTTCGGTGTATTTGGGAAAGAATGTGAGAAAAATATTATGCATATTTGGTCAATCAAAAACAATATTACTGAAATAAGGGAGTAAAGTTAATAATAATAAAAAAGATAGCCAAATACAGACAAAATAAGTGATCAGATGTTCTTAAAAATACGGTCACAGGAATTAAATACTGAATCAATATTCTTTAACTACAAAAATAAAATAAAATAAAACTTTTATCAAATAGATGATGAAGTTGCCAATAAACAAAACAAATAAGAGAGATAATAAATACTACTCAGCGATTGTGCAAACCTTGTTGCTTTCATCAGGTGTTGACTAATTGTAAGATCGCTAAGAACGACATGCATCACAAACCAGACGCCAAGTGCGTTATTTTTCTTAAAAAATACCTCCCTACATATAGGCCCTACTCCTAATTCAATTCTATATTTATTAATTATTCTTTTTCGCTGACGTCATGATTATTCGTACAACGCTTTATAAATCTACGTGAATATCTACTAACGCTACAAATAGTTCAACGTTTTAATGAAATTTGTTGAAGAGATGCTTTATGAAAATATATTTACAGTGAAGGTGGATGGCGTGTTGACATTGCAACAACTATGACAATTTTTATTAGCAATACATTTAAAACGGATCATTAATTATTTGGGATCTTTATTGCGGCGCTACATTAGAAGAAAAGGTAAGAAGATAATTTGAATTTCGTCTTAGTGTAACCGTCTCGAAACTTTGGCTATTTATATTTGTAGTTTGCACTGTACGTAGATAAGCGAAACAGAATGTGCGTATCAAAACTATTTTAATTCAATTTAAAAAATAGTATAAAAGAAGTTAAAACCAGTAGAAAGGAAATTCTGTTGGCGAAATAGCTAATCATTACCGTGCCAACAAGAAAACTGCTAAGGAATGGTATGTTTTTGTCATTAATGTGACAAGTCCCGGAAGCTTCGGCAGGAAGTGTTGCGTGTCTTCCGCAAGAATGTACGTTTCTCAACACGCAAGAAATTGACCGCAAATAGTTCGCAATTTTTGCGTTCATGTAATTGCGTTTATAACATTCAAGCAACACACACCAAATACCTATCTATATATACGTATATCAACTATTGATTTCATTAAGTTCGTTTATGTAATTCCCTCACTTTTGGCATAATTACGCAATCTATTAACTGTGTCAGAAAACATAAGATTTTTTTTGTTTTCTTGTTTCTTATATTGGATTAGAATATTGATTTTTATAATATTTTCAAGTTTCTATGTATTTATAATTTACAATTAATAGTAGAGATCCGTTCGTCGCCCTAAACCAGTTTTACAGTTCTCAAACTTCTTAATGTTACACCAAGGGCTCATGTCTTATTTTTTTTAAACTAAATATGTTTAAAAGATTCACCGGGTGTTCTAAGTGGTTTTATGTAAAGTAAATTTATATAAATCAAATTTGGTTATTCCGAACGATTTTATCAACTTGGGAATGATTAACAAATGTAGAGCTTAGGAGTTGGTAAATACAATCATTGCAATAATCAATGATATTTTATAGAAATGTTGTGTAAAAAAATATTTTGTTCGTTTTAAGTAAATATTTTTTTAACTCTAGAACAGATGAAATGTTTCAATTGGAGATCAGCGCTATCGGCTATAACACTGAATTAATGGATCAGAATGGCAAAATATCGACCGGACCGGAAATAAAAACCCATGACCTCCACTTGGTACGTGGTGCAGTACCTGAATTACCCCGGGTGTGAGCTTTCAGCATCCTTTTTATAGACCTGACCACCTACATTAGGCCGCGAAGAATGTGATTTAGAGGATTGAAGGTGAGCTACCTAGATGCTTTAGATGCCAAGGGTAGGTCGTGTGTTCAATTCCCGACCTGGTCGAGATTTTACCATTCTGATCTCTTAAATATGTATTGTAATACCCCACTTTTCGATAATTATGATTATAGGAAATTATATTAAACATGTTATTAAATTTTATCAACAAAACAATTTTATTAATCTAGAATACATTTTAATAAATCAGACTCTGTACCCCAGGGTCTATACTGGGTTGATAAGGAAACGGAACACAAAATTTACAATTAAACAATGCAGTTAAAATAAATGAAAAACGAAATGAAACGAAATCTGACTCTTTGCCCTTATTTAACAATTTACAACTATGAATACAGAAAAAATAAACTTACAATCTCTCTGGTCCATGCAATTTGGATCTCTCGCATACCAGCACAACCTCTCTTTATATAGGCATAAAGAGTCTCCGGTTATCTTACACTCTGCTTTCACAGCCACCTCTCCTTGATGACGTTACCCTCACGACGAATTCCTCCAAACAACAAACTCTGCTGGCAGACCGATTTCCACGACGAAACTCCTACCGACTGTTGATGACTGATGTCCAACTGATTACTCTCAGCCACCTAGCTTGGCCTACCATCCGATGATATCTCCTGACGACTCTTAAACTGCCTCTTGAATGAATAAAACTCCTATTTATTTCGGCCACCTTAACTTGGCCTACCATCCGATGATCTCTCCTGACGTCTGCTGAGTCGAACTTCACTCTCCTATGACTTTCTCGTACAGATTCTGTTACCACACTCCACGTCCATCACCTTCCAACTCTCACGTCCATCACGTCTCAGGTCTCCTGTCCAACCGTTCTTTTATCTGATTCCCCTTCTCCAGAATATTCCCTTGTTTTCACAGTTTTTGACTTTCCACGTTCGCCAAACAACACCAGCTGTTGCCTTTCTCACGCTCCGAGAGCCACTCAATACAATTAAAATAAATATTTCCTTTTAATATAATTGTATGTCCATAAAACTTCTGTCATCATGCATTTAGGGTTCCGACCAGATGTCTGTCAATACCATTAGCTCTAAGCCGCTAAACGTCCAATTATAGTCCTCTCCTTCTCTAAAAGCCACTTATCCATCATTTTATTATTATCTTTTTTTTCTACAAACCACTCAAGAATCCCCAGTCTGAGTTGGTAAACAAATTGGATGAAATAAGAACAAAATTCATGTCCTTCTTAACTGGGTATTACAGTATATTTATAAATTTAATGAAAGTTTTAACAATTGTTTTGGGTATATATCTGTCACTGAGTGGAAAATTAATGAGAAACTAAAACTTACAATAAATCAACACTATAAGGTTTCAAAAACAAACAATTAACAACTGAGTACATAATGTTTTGACTAATAATCTAAATAGCTGTCAATTATATACAAATAAAGCCATATAATAAAATGTTAATTCATGTAGAAAACATATTGTGAATATAGAATCTCCATATTCAAAAGACATGATTTCCATCAACCTCAGCTCTTAAGGCTATGAGAGTTTTGTAACAATCTGTTATATAGAGACAAAAATCATAGATGAAAATTTGCAAATAAGTGTACACAATACCAATTATGAAATGAAATAAGTATGCTGTTTCAAACAAATTATATTGTGTTTTAAAATGTAATCTATTTAAATTTAAACTTTTACAGGATGAAGATGTTTCACACAACCGGAAATTGGATCATACTAAGAAAAATTTTGTTCCAAGACTCAAGTACAAAATGGTATTTATTTTGTTATATCATCGTTTAATGTAAATTATAAGATATTAATTAACATCAAAATTACACTGAAATTTAATCAGTCCGACTTCCTTTAATTTTAGGTCAAATAAATTACATTTTAAATCATGGAGATTCTTTGTGTTCGTAATTTTTTGAATTATTATACGTTAGAATTTGTGGCGTGCTGAAACTTTATTATAATTTTGTAAGTAAATGGATACATTAGGCTAATATGTTTGCCATTTTTTGTGAAAATCCAACATGAATATGAAATAAATTGCATTTAAATTAACTGCTTCACCTCCAAACAAATAGTAGTCTCTCTGATCAATTAGTTGATTTAAACTCACGTTCTTATTGATGATTAAAGGATATAAGATTATACTTTTGAAATTTTTACCACTCGTGGTCTTTAATATAATAATAACTCTGATGGACATATTGTGAGAACTTCATATCATAACCTTACTCAATATGTTTTAAATTTAGAAGTAATGTATTTATATTTATCTTATTAATTTCTTTGCAGAGAATCTATAAACAAGATGGTTATAAATCCAAAAAAATTAGAAAGCTAAAGGTAAGTTGTTGAACACTTCAAATATTTGGTTATTTAAGACAGAATTTTTAAGCATATGAACATAGTTATCATCTATCACCTATCATTTTCTTTTTTGTAAATATTTATCAGTTCTAAAATGAAAAATTTACGTCTGATTGAAAATAATGAATAAGAAATATAGCCAGTTCGGACAAAAAAGGGACAATATAAATACCACACAACGTTTCTAGGATCCTTGTACCTTTCGTTAGGTGCGAAGACGAGCAGTTGTGTGGAAGAAGTGCAGTTTCTCTAGGCTCTTCTTCGCACCTGACGAAAGGTACAAGGATTCCAGAAACGTTATGTGGTAATTATATTGTCACTTTTTTGTCTGAACTGGCTATCTTTCTTATTGAGTAATCGTTCAAGTTGATAGATACAAAAGTATTTTTGAAACAAAAATTAAATTCTGTGAAATTATGGCCTGTTATATGTGAATAGTGCATCAGAGACCAAACTAATGTCTGGTACCACCAAAGACACTGTAAATAGAGAGAGAAATTTTTTAAAAGTTTTGTAAACGTTAAATAAGGATCAAATCATCAGATTTCGGAATCACGTTCATTTTGTTGTCTAACTCTAATGTTGTAAAAATTTGATTGTTAATTTGAATGTAAAAAAAGGTTGGTTCTTTATTTAAAAGGCCCAAATAAACGACCATGAGATGAGAGTAGATAAAATTACTTTGAATAAATGAATTGTTTTGTGAAGCTTATATTTGTAAATTTGTAAACCTTTCATTTTAAATTTTAATAAAATAAAGTCATTCATAATTGTCATAATTAATTAATTATAGTTTGTTTATTACATTTTGGCGTCATCAGCGTGTGGCCAACCATTTAATTCTTTTAATTATTTGCTTGCTTCCATACAGAAACTCGCGATTTGCAATTTATATTTGCAAACTTTACTGTTTGATGCTCTGAGAGAACTGAAATGTATTATCTCTCGTACTCAGATTTTAGACTTTTTGTTTTGTGTTCTTCCTCACCCAGGGTCCGTGCAGACTGCCGTTCCTTACGCGCGCGCCGTCCCATTTCGGCTTTTCGACAAAGGATAGGAACTCGCCGCCATTGTTGTTGCATACTCAGTTTTCTCCGCGCGCGGTCTTCATTGTTGAACAAAGGAAAAACCCGCCTTCATTGTCACCTTTACGCATTCTTACCGCCAACAATTTAATTATATTAAAACAATTAATGGCTTGTTTAATTGGTATATATATATTTGTGAGTAAGAAAAAGAAATTAGCAAAAAATTTAATCAGAAACTCAGAAGAGATGACAATGATATAACACTTCATAATTATGTGATTGGGATATTAATATAAACAGTGTCGATAATATCTGATAATGATTTTGATTAAACTCTCAGCTAAATTGTGTACCCAATTTGTTCTTCATTTTTCCCTTCTGCTATTCAGATTCAAATCTTTCTAGTCTATTCAGCAAAATAAAAACTGTTACTTGCAAAGGATTATTCGATTTCATATCATTAATTAATTTTAATGTATAATTATAGTACATAGCAAACTCCTCTCCCGCAACGGAAGGGTGTGTGACAAATACCCAATGCACGACCTACCTGATGCAGGTTTTCTAGGGTTTGTCCTGCATTACTTTTAGGCGAATGTCGGTTAGGATCCTTAAACTATAGCCCGGGGGCCCCATTAATCCTTGGCTATCTTCCTCTACCCTTCCGCATCCTTCCTTACAAATCCCTTCCTATGCTATTAAAGGGGAGTTGCCGCCATGTGGATTACCCTCATGTAGCCCGTTACCCTAAAAAAAACCCTCAAATTGATATAATTTGGAAGTTTATATGTGATATTTTACATATCTTCTTAACCAAAAATTATTTCATCACACAAAAAATTATCACAGGAAAGTAATTATCGTTTCAACATAGGTTTCCTTACGCCTGTTTTACCATTTTAGAGAGAGCTTGCTAAAGAAAAGAAGGTTTGTCTTAAAGCTGCTGCCAAAAGTTGTAGACTGAAACTCTCTGCTCTACGACTTGGATGTCTAGCTCTCTCAATTGAATGTGGATATCAAGTGAGTGATTGATTACATTGATCTCTTTACATATATATTTTTACGTATACTCCCAGTAAATAAATTGATCCAGTCCTGTGTTTGTTATTTATAATTTTTTTCATTATACAAGTAATATTTTATTCTAATAATTTAGATTATATCTTATGTTTAATAGACTGTAAGTCCAATTTATGATGATGAATTATTAAGATATAAAGCACAGTGTGCTGTAATCCATCACAAGGACTTCTGTCCATATAATTAACTGAAGTGAGTGATCGGACATAATGAGGTACACAACTTATCAACTAATCTCTTGGGGAAGGATTCTAGCGTCATCATAAATTCGAACTGTTTTCTGTCTCATACGGTGACACTAACCCTAAATTTTAGATATACTTTCAACTCACTATCTCTCTATCCTGTCCATAAATATTTCAAATGTCTTCACTATCTCAGAGTTCATTAGAGTTGCGGCCGTACCCAATTGACGAATCGTCCGTCTTGTATGAGAACCTAATATTTCTTTCATAATGACCGGCTTTCCTCTTCAATGAACTTTCTATAGTAAATTAGTTTAGAATAGAGTGAATATAAGCGAGTACGAATGAATGAGTGAATATACTAAAGCAATGTTCAGCGGTAGAGTGTTTGACTGAGCTGAAGAGATAACTTTCTATTTGAAAAATTAATTAATAAATAATATTGTAAATTAATTATGTTATTCGACTGCAGTCAGTAATTAATTAAACTTTTATTTATTGATTATACTCGTCCAACATTGAAATTAAGCCAGGACCCCTGCGGTGAATCAATGGAGAGTCATGCTATACTTGAGTACGTTCGGCTTTACTAGCAAATTTCATATTGATTCCCTGATTGGACCAAGCGGATCGCGTTATTTAAATTATTTTAAATATGTAGTTATATATATATATATATATATATATATATCCCTAATAAGTATTTGTGTATTGCAACGAATGGTGTTTATTATTTCACCTCGAATCATTTACTGATCGTAGTGAGGCCAGCGAGGAGACGAAATGAATTATTACAAGAAGAAGTCAGTATTTGATGACCACGTTCTGTAAAAATGTTCATATCACATGGCTCGATAAATAAGTTGTATATAAATAATTATTTAGGTATTTTTTATTAATATTACAATATATCGGAAAAAGACATTACAAAACAAGTATAGCTACTACAATATATTATTTTACAGAAATAATTCAATACAGTACAGCTGCTACACTAATTCTCTAGTTTGCACACATTATAATAATTTTCATGTGCGATTAGTGAAATGAATATTTGACTAAAAATTAGAACTGCATTTCGATTAATTTGTTTAGATTGCAATATTTATTACACATAACATTTTGAAGTACCAGAGTAATAAATTAATTTTTTTTAACTTGAATGACGGATTTGCATGTTGTCTGAGGTTGATTTAAAGCTTCCATTTGTGCGACAGAAACGCCTTATTCGGGAGATATAGGTTCTTGATTGGTTGTTCTTTTGAGACACCTTCATATTTGAAAAGTGAGATACCTTGCAGTGATGGCATTTGGAATAATTTTAACGTGTTTTTGTGCGATGTTGGTTTTAGTTCGTAGATTTTTTACATCTCAATGGTTGTGGTGAATTTGTTAGTGTGGTCACGATTGTGCCGGCTGTAGTTTATTATTACTTAGTGAAGTTCACGTGATTCGTGAGGACTCGCAGTATATTTGTGCTTCCTGGTCGTTTCTTATTCTTATGACTTTTATCATACTCAAGTCAATATCCTTCGCCAATTCGTTTTCAATTTCTTCCTTTGTGTATTGTACTTCTACCCATTTGGTAACAATAGATAGCGTCGGAGGTCGTCTAATTAGTGGTGGTGGTGGTTGTAAAATGCCATATTTGTTTGACATTATTTGAAATTTTGTTATTTTATACTGATTATTAGTCTCGAAGTATTAATTATTTCTTCAACAGTGGGGGAATATTTAGCGGAAACCCAGAGGGTTTGTCATTCTTGAATCTATGTTTTACAAACATATGGTCTTGATCTAGTTTTGAATTAAATATGTACTACCCATAATTCTTAATAGTCCAGTATGATTAGACTTAAATTGATTAGATAGTTCCGTATGATGACTGATTTTTGTGAGACAGTTTGGAGTTGCAGGTTGTGTCATGTTAGCTTACGATTCAATTTCTAATCTGTCCTTATGAATGCGCGGCCTTGTTCCACGTAAAGGGGGGCCTGACGTAAAGTCCCTGTTCAACGCCTTTTTTGCAACATATGAACTAAATGTTTTTCAGTCCTGAAATATGTGACAGCAGTAGTTTGAAGTCTTGAATATCTTTAACTCAGGAGGTAGAAATCCACTAAGTATTCGGTAGGGAAATCAGTCCTCCCAACGCTTTGGCAAGGACGATGCTGATGATTTGTTACGCTGTCTTTTCGTTCCTCTCCGCGTTCCGCCGGAATTTATAGTGAGATGGGTCGAACGGGTTTGTCGTAACTGTTGTGTCCCATATGCAGTCATTCTCGTTTGCGATCGCGTCAAATTCTGCCACATTTGCGGTCAAAACCTAATGGACTTCTGTCTATCAAACCTTGATTTATTTTATTTGATAGTTTATTTTAAAATGTTTAGTATATATCAATTCTACGCATCATTATTAGAAATGGTGTAATGATACCAAATAATCAATAATTTACTGACCGGGAAACAGAACTGATCACTAGAACGCCTCAGCATTGAGACAAAGTTCATGGGTCGCAGAGGCAGCCAAACCAATCCGATGAAGTGATCATCAGTGAGGAATTAATGAAAATGTCTGACGAGAGCAGTTTTTTCTTGTTAATGATGGCGTGCGAGATATAATATTAATTTTCGCTCTTACTAAAGGAAAAGTGTTCAGAAACAAAAATCCTGGACAGAGCTTCAGCAAACAATTTCACAAATATATACTTATTTATGTAGCAAAATTTGTGATATCAACGTTGTAAGGGTTGTGTTTGCCATTCTTCTAGATAAGAAGACGGCAATTTACGTATGTTTCAAGTACTAATGTGAGAATGGAGTCCTGAGACTATTAACTCCGATTTTGAGGCATCTGATATCACTTCATTAAACGAGGTATTTTCTTGTTGCTTTATTTCATTCACACAATGCGTTTGAAGAAAAGTTCATGATGGCGGAATGACAAAATTGTATAAAGACACCGAAGAAGGTAGACTGAACGTCCGAATGTGTATCGTTCTAGCTTTTCTAAAGCCTGAAGATGTTTAAGAAGGCAGGGTATAAATAGACAAGCCCCAGAAGACGAAAAACTCGGTGAATTCATTCATTACTTGGTAGATCAGTGGTTAGACAATATATTGGTACTACTGAAGACGAAACAAAACAGATAATTGCGTTTAAGGATGGAGCAAATTATTAAATAGCCAGGTTGGAAGACCACACCAGAGAATAGTCGACTTCATTAAAATTTTGAAGTCTGAAGCTGAAAAATCCCATCCAAAACCGTTATGAATCGAACTAAAGTTCGATTCAGAAAAGAGAAATATATTGAGTTTGAAAATAAAATTTTCAAGCTTACTACAAGATATGACAAGAAGTTTGGTAAAATATAGAAGTTTTTAATGTAATACATCAAAAAAGTCATCTGCACCAAACATAGTTGATATTCTGCTCCCAAATTCATGGAATTATAGAATATTTGGTATTATTCTTTTGTAAAGCTGTGTAGAATTTATATAGTCTAAATATTTTAAAATAAAATGTCAAATAAAATAATTGAAGTTTGATACATTGATGTCCACTAGGTAAATAATGAGGCATGAGTACAGTCTTTCCTAATACTCTGGTTCCAGGTTGACATTATACCTAGATTGACTGCAAATGGGATTGCCCGCTTATGAACCTGACCAAAAATGTAATGACACTTGTCATGACTCAGGACCTATGCAGATGGGTGCAACCACTCTCCGGCCGGGTCCTGTGTGGAAACTGTGGATAGTGTTCATGGACAGTCCATTTCATACTGTTTCTTTCTGTCTGATAGATGGCAGGTTTTTATACTTAGTTTTGCAGAACAGGTTCCCAAGCTTTGTTTTCTTTAAATAGTGAGTATCTGTACAGCTTCTAGGGTTCATATTGCCATGACCTCCTTGATCATGCTGTCCAATAATGTTTTTATTGTGGCCAGGGTCCATGTGTCTTGGAACTTTTTCTTATGTCCAGTGATCAGCACATGCTCTTCTCTGGCTGACTTCCATTGTTGCTTAAGGCGGATGCAACTCTCTTGACCATTGCCTCTTTCTTTGACTGTTCTGGTCTATATATCGCAGTTCTCATTGGCAGAGGATCAAACGTTCTCCCAGAATCCTGAATTCAGATCTATCTTCAATGGAATTTAGTGGGCTTCTGGGATTGATTTTTTTTCTGGAAAATTGTTTTTATTTGGTGTCCAGAATAATATGTTTGTGGGGACGAATATTCCGTGTCCCCATGCGAGCAAGAGGGTCCCGTTACGCGTCCCGTTAGGGGATGCAAACAATGCTCCCCACCAAGTAACGGGACCCTACCGAGCACCTACAGCGTGCACACGGAGAGCCCCCAGTCTGTTCCCGGCTCTCGCGCGACACATTACCTGTGCTTCCCGACAACGGCCAGAGTCGCACCACGTGGTGGAATAAAGTCTTAGTTTAGGAGACCAGGCTTATTACTCCCGGCTCCGGGAATCCTAACCCTGCACGAGTCTCTCCTATATTGGTGACCCCTACGATGGACATTTTGAACAACAAAATCGCCGAGCTACAGCAGGAGATCGCAAGGCTGAAGGAGGATCCACGTGGCCAACACCATGACGCAGCACAGGTCTGTAGGATCACACCGAAGCTGCCGGCTTTCTGGGCGGACAATACGGACGTCTGGTTCGCCCAGGCGGAAAGCCAATTCGCCATCGCCGGCATCACGCAGGACGCCACCAAGTTCAACCACATCGCAGCTCACCTCGAACAAAGATGGGCTGCGGAAGTCCAGGACATCCTCGTCAACCCGCCAGCAACAGGCAAGTACGAGTGTTTAAAGAAAGCTCTGATACAGAGACTTTCGCCCTCACAAGAGCGAAGAACTCGGCTGCTGCTCAGCGAAGCCGAACTTGGCGACAGATCTCCGTCGCAGTTCCTGCGGTACCTCCGCAGCCTAGTAGGGCCTACTCAAGTGTCGGACGATTTCCTGCGGACGTTGTGGCTGCAGCGCCTGCCGGCCTACGTACAGGTCGCGGTCCAAAGTCATATAGACGCACCGCTCGCCACGGCCGCCCAAATCGCTGACAGGCTTATGGAGATTCCAACACCCGGTCTTCCACCGCACGTCCACGCTGCCAGCACGAGCTCACAGTCCACCAATCAGGCAGATGAACTCCACGGCCCATCAGCCCCTAGCCTCGAGCAGCGCCTGGAGGCGCTCACCGCGGAAGTCGCAGCCCTACGAGGCGAACGAAGGCCGCCAGCACGCCGCCAGCCGCCCGAACAACAGCGTGGCCGCCGCGACAACGCCAGCACCGGGAAATGCTGGTACCACAGACGGTTCGGTAGCCGGGCTCAACGCTGCGAACCCCCGTGCAGCTACACCCAGGGAAACGAGTAAGGCAGCCGGCTATTGCAGCTGCCGGCTGCCCATCCAGTGGACGCCGTCTCGTCGTTAGGGACTACACCAGCGGACATGGGTTCCTAGTCGACACCGGTTCCGACTTGTGTTGCTTCCCGCGCAACCTACTCAAGGGCCAGCGCGCGGTCACCAACTACAAGCTCAGCGCCGCGAACAGCAGTACTATCAACACGTACGGCTGCCTACCCATGCGAATCGACCTGGGGCTGCACCGGGTGTTCGTATGGCGTTTCGTCATCGCGGACGTCGCGTTGCCAATAATCGGCGCTGATTTCCTGGCACACTTTGGACTTCTACCGGACTGTCGAAGCGGGCGCCTGCTCGACGGGACGACGGGCCGCGTCGTAAGCGCGAATAAGGACCGATCGCCGCAACCCAGCGTCAGGGTGCTGACGACGTGCTCGCCATACCAGGACCTCCTGAGCCGATTCCCGGAGCTCACGCGCCCGGCCGGCGCGCCCCGCGTTGTTCGTCACACCACGGTTCACCACATCCGGACGACGCCAGGACCCCCAGTTTCCTGTAGACCACGACGCCTGGCACCGGAGCGGCTCCACATCGCACGGGCAGAATTCGAGGCCATGCTCGCCGACGGGACCGCGCGACGATCGAAGAGCCCGTGGGCATCGCCGCTGCATCTCGTGCCTAAGAAGAAAGACGGAGAATGGCGCCCATGCGGTGATTATCGCGCGCTGAACGCGCGAACCGTCCCAGACAGGTATCCCGTTCGGCACGTACAGGACTTTGCTATGAGCCTTCGAGGAAGCAAAATATATTCTGTCCTCGACCTCGTTAAGGCATACACACAGATTCCGGTGCACACGACGGACATCCCGAAAACGGCCATAACCACGCCGTTCGGGATGTTCGAATTCCCGTTCATGACCTTTGGACTGAGAAATGCTGGACAAACGTTCCAGAGGTTTATGGACGAAGTGTTACAGGGGCTGGACTTCTGCTTCCCGTACATCGACGACATTCTAATCTACAGCGCGTCTCCAGAGCAACACCGGGAACACCTGCGAACCGTTTTCCGCCGATTGTCGCAGCACGGCATAATCGTCAACGTGGAAAAGAGCGTGCTGGGCCAGCAGGCCGTAACCTTCCTCGGCTACCACGTTTCCTCGGAAGGCGTAAGCGCCGTACCAGAACGTGTCGCCGCACTGCGCGATTTCCAGCGCCCATCCAACGCCAGAGGGCTCCGTCGCTTCTTGGAAATGATAAATTTCTATCGTCGTTTCCTTCCCAAGGCAGCGGCGCATCAAGCAGAGCTCCAGGAGGCTCTCTCAGGTCTCCGCGGCACCCACCCTGTGCCCTGGAACCCACTCAGTACAGCAGCCTTCGAGAAATGCAAGGCCTCGCTCGCCAACGCAACGATGCTGGCTCACCCGGACCCTACGGCACAGCTCGGGCTTTTCACCGACGCGTCGCAGAATGCAGTCGGCGCCAGCTTGCAGCAGCAAGTGGGAGGAGCGTGGCAACCGTTGGGTTTCTTCTCCCGGAAGCTGACGCCGCAGCAAACACAGTGGCCGGCATATTATCGGGAGCTACTCGCCATCTTTTTGGCGGTCCGGCATTTTCGTCACGCGTTGGAGGCTCAACACACAATAATATTTACTGACCATAAGCCCATATGTTTTGCCTATCAGCAGCAGAACGAGAGACTCCCGCCCGTTCAGAGGAACCACCTGACGTATATCTCGCAGTTCACCACGGACATTCGGCACGTCAATGGGTCCCAAAACATAGTCGCCGACGCGTTATCCCGCGTCGAAGCTTTGACAGCAGCCAATAGCCCGGTGGATCTCAGCCGCATCGCCCAGCAGCAAGCCGAGGACGACGAGCTACGCGAGCTGCTAGCCGGCAGCACAGCACTCCAGCTCCGCCACGTCGATGTCCCAGGACTCGACCTCCGGGTGTTATGTGATGTATCGACGGGTCGCCAACGCCTAGTCGTCCCAGCTCCAAGTCGCAGACAGGTATTCGACGCGGTCCACGGCCTGAGCCATCCCGGCACACGCGCTACCACGCGCCTGATTACGTCGCGTTTCGTTTGGCCCGGGGTTAAACGAGACATACGCGTATGGACTCGGGCGTGTTTGCAATGTCAGCGCGCGAAGATTACACGGCACGTCCACACGCCACTGGGAGACTTCACGACGCCGTCAGCTCGTTTCCGTCACATACACATTGACATCGTGGGTCCACTGCCGCCAGCAGGCTCTTACCGCTACCTCCTGACGGCGATCGACCGTGCATCGCGTTGGCCAGAAGCTTATCCACTGGAGCGAATCACCGCAGAAGATGTGGCCAACGCCCTGCTCCACGGCTGGATCTCGCGCTATGGCTGCCCAGAGCGTGTTACTACGGACCAAGGACGGCAGTTCGAGTCCGATCTTTTTCAGGCACTGGGGAAGTACACGGGCTGGCAGAGGTCCCGCACGACGCCGTACCACCCACAGGCTAACGGGCTAGTAGAACGGCTCCACAGGCAGCTGAAGGCAGCGATAATGTGCCATGAAGGCGCCTCCTGGCTCGACGCCCTCCCGGTCGTCATGCTCGGGATTCGTACCGCCTTCAAGGAGGACCTGCAGACATCAGCCGCCGAACTGGTGTTTGGAGAACCGCTACGTCTGCCCGGCGAATTCTTCACCGCAGAACCCGAGCTTGGCGACCCGACGTCACTCATCGAGCGGGTCCGCCAGGCAACAACAAACATACGGCCCACACCGGCTTCGCGACGCTCCCGACCAGGAAGCTTCGTGTTCAAGGAGTTGGCGACTTGCACCCATGCTTTTCTCCGTGACGACGGTATAAAGGCCTCCCTTTGTACGCCTTACACGGGACCCTACCGCATCGTCAGCAGGGACGAGAAAACCTGCGTGTTGCATACAAGTCGCGGAGAAACACGAGTTTCACTGGACAGGGTAAAACCGGCCTTCATGTTGCGCCCAGAGGAAGCAGTTGGGCCCCCCAGCATAGCGCCGGCAGCCACGAACGACAGCCCGGTGGCACCACAGGCGACGTTCTCCACGCCAGCGCAAAGAGACTGGCCTCGCCCGCATCGCCTAGCAGCGCCGCCAACTCGCTCGGGTCGCCGGGCCCGTGCCCCGGACCGCTACTCGCCCACGCCGTAGAACATTTCGCACATTATTATTTTTTTTTGTAAATATTCTGTATATTGTTTTGTAAAAATTATGAACATATATATTTATTATGGTATTGTAATGCGACTCTGGCACAAAACGTATATCCTGACTCCGTCTCTTAACGGGTGGCTGGTGTGGGGACGAATATTCCGTGTCCCCATGCGAGCAAGAGGGTCCCGTTACGCGTCCCGTTATGGGATGCAAACAATGCTCCCCACCAAGTAACGGGACCCTACCGAGCACCTACAGCGTGCACACGGAGAGCCCCCAGTCTGTTCCCGGCTCTCGCGCGACACATTACCTGTGCTTCCCGACAACGGCCAGAGTCGCACCACGTGGTGGAATAAAGTCTTAGTTTAGGAGACCAGGCTTATTACTCCCGGCTCCGGGAATCCTAACCCTGCACGAGTCTCTCCTATATGTTTAATCTTGCTAGTTTTAGGGACCGCTTACAGGACATATGTCATTACTTCTGTTTGAGTCTGGTTGGCCAGTCTTTGGTGTTCTTTCATGAGTAGTGCAGATACTATATGGTTTTTTTGGTGGAAAGTACTCCATAGACGCCTTTGTTCTCCTGGAAGATTTTTATGTCTACGATTGTCAAGTTCTGTGAACCAAGTCCTTATGAGATGCCAATAAATTTACGTGAAATTTCGGTACATTGTATGGGTTCCTGTGAACTCAATTTACCATACTAATTAGTATGTCATAAAGGGTGAAGCCAGCCTCACCTGAAGATGGTTATGGAGAAAATTGTCAAAACTTGGTGAGTATTTAATGATTACAACCTGTCAACCCATGGATACTATGTTTTTTAGCTACCCTGTGAGAACTTATGATTAAAATAATTTTTAATTCCTTTATTAAGAGAAATTACCATTACCTATGATTAACAAACAAATCTCCAGAGCCTTTATAACTACAACATACTCAAATCAACACATGGCTAATAAAAGTATGAGTATTCCCCCAATAGTATTTTACTTTCCTACAAAATAACTGCTAGTCTACCCTGAACTGAAATACAACACTGGAATTAAAAATGTACTTTTTGGAATACTTTCATTCTCATTACCTTCAAGGTTATCTTCCTAACTTTCTTGCCCACAATTACTAACCCACCTTAACTCTACCTCATTGTAACAGAAAAATATTTTGTGTCTGCCATATCTATATCCATTCTTAATTGTCTATAACCTGCCATATATTTGCACATAGAAGTAAGGAGAATATTGGCTCACTCTTTTCAAATGACTTTCTTTTCCAAATACAATTTAGGTATTGGCCCACATTTTATAAATGTAAAGCTTAAATATTTCTTCTTCAAAACAGTTCTTTCTCAAGGAAAGGTCACAATCAAGGTAAACTTATTTTGTGTTCGAGTCTAGTGGTCTACAGTATTTCAGTTCATATACTAGGGGAATTAAGACTACCATTGCTATAAGATTTTCTTCACCTGTTAATGCTGAATGAGTAATTTGATTTCTTCACAAAATTTCTCTATTTATTCATTTTTTGCTAAAGAAGGTTCATATAAATAGTTTTATTGTCAGTCTTAACTTCATCTTAATTCTGATTAGATAAATAAATACCCAAATAACAATATAATAAATGACAAGGTAAATGCCACACAATATTTCTGCAATCCTTGTTGCTTTTGCTAGGTGATTAAAAAAGTTCAAGAGTCATAAGAACTACAGACCACACAAATCAAGTGACACACTAAAAACAAAAGCTAAAACAAAGTTCAAATACAAATACAATGGAAAAGTAAAGATGGGTCAGCATAACAATAAGGGATCATAGGCATTGTTTAGTTTTCTAGCATCCGTTTGTACATTAATTGCAGTGATATTAGATTTAATATGGCACATTTCTAACTTAATTCTGGAATAGTACCTCGGGGTCTTAGCATTTTGCAAATAAAATGTAACTTTCAAATTGATATGTTTGGAGACTGCAGCTATGAAATTTGTTATTGGCCAAATGCTCTTTTAATTTGTTATTAAGTAATCCTTTTGTTTGCCCAATGTATTAGTAATGACAATTAAAGCAAGAGATTTAGTAAAGTACACAATGTTTACTATAGGTGTCAAATGGGTCCTTGTGCTTTTTATCAAGAAGTAAAATGTATTAGTATATCTGTAAATGATGGATATTTTATATTGTTTAAAAATTCAAAGGAACATATGATGTAAAAATTTGTAGTAAGGGATAATGAGAAAAACGTTGCATTGAGATGATTGGGGGCAAGTAGAGTATGGTATTGGATTTTGTTCAATTTAATGTTTGTGTGTTTATTGATAAATTTTAAAGGGTAGTCGTAAGAAATTAAAATATTATGGACAATATTTATGTTGTGTAGGATGAACCTGGAGTTATAAAGTAATATGGCTATGTCCTCAAGATCGTATACTTAGCTCTCTTTTGGTTAGGAAGGTGATAAGAAAGAAAATTGAGTACATGTTCTGAGTATGTAAGTTTCCTGGACCAATTTGTAGAATGGAAGTATTGTGAATGGATGTAGAGCAGCAAGGAAATTAAGAGAATGGTTCAATTCAAGTTCATTAGTAATTTAGATGATAATCATTGAAAGTATTGAAAATAAGGTTAATTTGAGTGGACTGAACAATACAAAAAAAAGTTGACTATGTATGTATTGTAACATAGAGATTAGACAGGAAGTAGAGATCTGACAATCTCAGCAAAGAAAGGGCTAAGGGAGCTTCCAAGGTAGAACCTTTGATGACTTTTTAACAGACATTTTATATTTTCATCTTAATTCTGGTATGAATTACCTTATTACTGTGTAACTGGTAGTAACTTACTCTGCAATCTATTACAAATAAAGAAGTAAGTGCAAGTAGTATTTTTACGATTACAAAGAGTGAAAGTTGAGTGATTCTAATTTTTCTTGTTGCCAAAATTCCTTTTAAATATGGGCACTGCCCTGCTTATAAAATAGTCTTCTGTATCAATCATTCATTAAAAGTAAACACATGGAATAATTAGTAAGAAATTGTTCATTTCATTTCACTTATACTTTTTTGTTTGTTTCTGTTATTTTATTGTGACATGTGGCATTTATTTTCATAATATGACACATGTACATTAAGTAACACATTTCATTCCAATTGTGTTTTATTTTTAATAATTTTTGTATGGTTACATACTTGCAAAATTCTTTGCAGGAAATGCTTATGGATCTAGGTAGCTTATTGCAGCAACTTCTAGTACTTCATGGTTACACATCAACAATCCTTTCATTGTCCAATATGGCAGAGATGGGGAATTGGTACTACAAAATCAGACAACTTTCTCATGAAGCAATAAAATCTGGATTACAGAAAAAAAATGAAGATGCCAAGGAATATATCCCTTTTGAGTTACCAAAATATGTGCAATGTAGTGAACATTGTTGTACTGATTCTTATAATAAAGATATGGCTTGCTCACAGGTGATAAAACCTTCTCAACTTGAGAACACTGTTGATAATGTAATATTAATGAGTTCAGAGGAGAATCACCATGCCAAAAACAGTGTAAATAATCATTACAAATTATATTTCTGCAGGGATTATGACCAGCACTTTCTTGAGACAAATCACACTGAGGGTAAGGGCTCTGACAGTTGTACCAGCACATACACCAGTCTTCTTTTAAATAATCAAATAGCTGAGTTATGTTCTAGGCCATACTCCAAAGATCTTACAAAACTGAAGAGAAAGGGTAACTGTGATCATAAATGCTGTGCTGCATCAGTTCCTACTTGTGTGAATGTATCAGTAAGTTCTTTGCACCATACTGGTTATAAGCAATCTGATCACATTTTAGAACCTATGATAGTGAGCAGTAACTCTGATGCTATTACAAAGCAAGTCTTCAGTGGCAACTATGCATCCAAAAAGGGCAGCACATCGACAGATGACATGCCTGATGTTGGCACAGAACCTCTGTTTAATGAAAATGATATCAAATATCAACAGCACATTCTTACACATAATGCCAATATTATTAATCAACCTGATGATATTACAGAAGTTGACGATCAAACATTTAACTCAATGCCTAGTTACAGTCTCAATTCAAGCTATGGAATGAATCAAGTTGACAGATGCATACAAGATGGGCTGCATACTCATGAGACGGTAAACATTAATAATGGAAACCAATGTTTGTTACAAAGGTGAGTTTAAAGACACAGTGTTATAAAAGTTTAATTATAAGAAACATACATAGTTATGAATATGTCATTTCAGATAAATAAATGTTAAATATTCATTTAACCATGTTGTACTTCTGTTACATTTTTTGCAGTTGAAAATTATATAATTCCATAATTTTTTAAAAAAGTGAACACACAGTTTAAAGTTGCATTTCCAGTGTGTCCTAGGAATCAAATAGATAGTCTTGCTCATTGTATTTAAAGTTTCCGATAAAAGATGTGTTAATGTTGATGTGTATGAACCAAATTAGAGAATGTTATATAATCTGGTGAATGTCAACATGACACAACATATCAATTAAATAAATGATTTATTTGGGTTATTTATCATTAAGATCTTCTCTGGTGTATGATGACATATACTACTTAGCTTTGGAAGGATGTTGGAAACAACAGGACTATAATTATGAAATGCTTCTCGGATTTCCACCTGGTAATCTCAGTAAACAGTGGCATTTCAACTGCTAGCACTTCCACATTTTTTCTGGAAGAAGGTGGCAGTGCTAGCCATTGAAAAGTCACCGTTTAATGAGACTACCTTGGTGGAAACCCAAGAAGCATTTCTTATTTCTGTTCACTGGGAAAGCCATTGATCTTTAACTGGACTATTGTTGTCTATTGCAGATTAGTATATTATCTTTCATTGCTATTCAGTTAATTAGAAATGCTTGTGTTTGCTAATTTACCTACCATGTTTAATCATAGATTAAATGTATTTTTTTAACATTCTAACTGATGTATTTTGAATGTTGACATTGCTAGTGTAACGTTAATTTGATTATATTTGGAATATACATAAAATGAATTTGTCAATGTTGACATTACCAAATTTTGTCTGCTCCAATAACATAAATATTTTGTTGAGGATTATCTAACATGGAGAACAGCTGGAATGCTTTCAATAAAATAAAATTGAAAATATAATATTTAATCTCAGAAGTTTATAAATTTTTTTTTATAAACCACTGATTTTAATAAATCAACTTCCAAACCATATGAATAAGTCCTGTCTTATAATTTACTTTTATAAATATATTCCAATTTATATCACTTATAAATAAGGCAAAAACATGTTGAGAATAATGCTATCATTTTATTTCTTTTACAGATTTGACAAAATTTTCAATGAATTAAAAAATAATATTTTGAAGGACTGTGGGTGATTGTTACAATAACTGCACCTTGAGTAAAATTTAATAATGGGGAAATGAAGTTCAATACAGATAATTTATGTCACAAAAATCACCATATTGGGCTGATCCAATTAATTTTATTAGTAGTAATAACCATTATTGCACCAAATTGAAAGAATAAATATTTCTTTCACACCATATATATATATAGTCAAATGAAATTATGCATGCACATTGTAGGGTCTATTTAAATATTAATATTAGTAAAGAACTCTGTTAAGTATTTCACTCTGTGATATTTATCACCCATTTTGTAACACTATTTAAATGTAAAATTTCTAGATACACGCTTGAATTATAGTCCTAATTTAATTGATATCTTCTGTATGTTATGATAATGTGGATGTTCACTGTGTATGTATTTATAATAATTGAAAAATAACCTTTTTTGAATTTTTTAAATATGGTATTTTAATAAAGAATTATGCATCAAAGTTTTTTTAATTGTTTGTTCAATATTGATTCATATTCTTTTGTTGAACTGAGTCAACGACAGTAACAAAAGTAATTTTTATACCAGTCTTCTTGGACCTTGAGAATGCTCAAACGTGGCCCAACATCCCTAAATCTCATAGTCGCTAATGATGTTTCAACGGGCACGAAAATATCAGTTGTTTCTTGAGTAATTTTCATTCTTTTGCTTTTTAAAACAAAAGTTATCATAACATGGAATAAAAACTTTGTAAGGGTGGCAGGATACTATGAAGTCGCCATTCATTCAATTATGTTTATGGTCGACAGCATGTGATGTAATTTTTAAACTTCCGAATTAACACACATTAACTGTTTTTCTATTCTATAAGACAGTGACAAGTAATTTAAATGGAATAAGATTATTGGAAATCCTTTGGAATGCGTAATGTGAGCACGAGGAATTCAAGTAGAATAAGTAGAAAATTAATCTAATTAATCCAATAAGCGTGACCTAGAAAGAATATTGTAGAGTTTAATTCAAATAATTTGAGAATAATACACGTTTGATTGACATTATATCACGCGCCATTACAGGTTGAGCAACATACGATGTGAACATAGATTCAATGTTGGCACACCTGTAGTGACAATCATGGCGAACAGTGGGTTGCAGAAGTAGTGGTTACTGTTCTGTATAAAGTTTGTCGTCAGTGTTCGTACTGAATTAAGTGTCAAATATAACAGTTTCCACAATCTTTGTCATGGTGTGTTTTCCGAAAGATAATTTTAGATGATAGCTTCTACAGAGTGATGCTACTGTTACTATTTAATTGTACCTGACTGTAATATACAGGTAAGCTTCACATATAACTTTGCTTTTTCTTAAAGTTAATTATTATGCTTGTATTTGTAATTCGTATTATTTAATATTAGCTACATGCTCCCAGTTAAATGTTTGGGATAATATTATTTTCAAAGAATTGATTTCGTGAGCAATGTAATTGATATATTGGAAACATTGTATTAGTTTTTAATTAATTGTTTGGTTTACTGGTTTTGATATGAAATCATCAATCAACTGGTCTACTTGAATGTCTATGAACTGTCGTAAAGCATTCGTGTGAGTAAAGTGTTTTCCAGGAACCAGTTAGCACTTATTATAAAAAAAATGAACTCTGAAACAATTGATGAATATATTTAAGATATTAAAATTTGCGAGCTTCTGTTTGCTCCAGCACAAAAATAAATTATGAGTACGTACCACATACTATGGGACGTACTTGAAGTCGGATGAGAATGGTGTGGATATAGTAATTATATGGTGAACAGTACTTTACGTACTCTGTTACGTAGAATTGGCAGGTGAAATTGTATGCAACAAGTATATATTAAATTTATGAAATAGTAAAATTGTACTGGCCGTAGTAATTATTTACATTTCGTATAATAAGTCTGCATGCATTTGCATTCAATTATGCTAGTCACACAATGTAAAACCCATGAACAAAATAACTATTGTACGTTTCAACAGTTGATTACTCTAGAACGTGTTAATTACTTTAATATGAAACTAATTCATTGACGTAAGCATTCGTAATTCGCATTGATTTCAAGAGCCGCATAAAATTAATCGTTACTCAAAAACTATCTTCACCATCCGTAAACAAATATTTTATGAATTATTATTCTAATTACTCATGCAGCAAAGGAAATCTGACAAGTGAACACAGCATTTACACTGTCATTTACCAAATAATCTTAACGCTCTAAGATGAAAATTTTATTAAAATTTTAGTGTTAATATTTCATATTTACATTTCCCGCATGTTTGACCGACCTTCAAATTTTACATTATCCTACTTTTTATACAATTATGAAGAATGTTATTCTAATAATTTATTGTGCATATTTTAATTATATAATATTGTATATTGAACATTAGTTTAATTAATTTGACGCTATTATTACATTAGTGACACTTATCAATTAGAAATATGAAGCCTGCTATATTTGTTTTGCAGAAACTCGAGTAATAATAATAATAAAAATTTCTGTAT
Source organism: Zhengitettix transpicula (assembly GCA_037074705.1). Taxonomy (NCBI): domain Eukaryota; kingdom Metazoa; phylum Arthropoda; class Insecta; order Orthoptera; family Tetrigidae; genus Zhengitettix; species Zhengitettix transpicula. The sequence goes on along the minus strand of CM073591.1, from coordinate 147,073,460 downwards.
TGAATAGGGACAATTATTTATTCGTACCATCACCTACGTATGACGGTACAAATAAAACTATTGTTTTAAATCGATTTGTAGGCATATTTAGTAGGTACAAAACAAATTGATTCAGAACTGCAATAAAATCATAAATGTATACATTGTTAAATGTTCGACAGATAGCATTTTGCACGATGGGCGGAAATGAATTTGCAGTAGCAGAAGTACACTACAGAAACTTATAGGTATGCCGAAGGTTAAATTCAACTGAAGTGTGATTGTGAGAGAATGTTGAAGCAAAGTTGTAAAGTAACAAACACCCCATCACACAAATGTTAGCACGTAGCTGTAATGTGTTGTAACATCCTGGTTGTCTCGTCTCTAAAAACAAAACGAAAAAAAAAACGGAGCTACGAACTCAAGGTTGAGCCATGCCTGAAGAATATAGCAATTATCAGCGTTGAATACGATAGTTTGCGATAAATGCCTTAGTTTTTGCAGTGTGCGATTTTTTCTGTTGTGCGCAGTTCTACATAGCTTTCAACTCATGTTTACCAGGTAACCGGAGAAAACAGAGAAATATTCTTTGAATATTTGTAATAGCTGACGATTAAAGCAAAAAAGGAATTAAATATTTAATGTAATTTGAAAATTATTATTTAATTCATAAACAGAAAAACAGCCAATATTTCAGAAAAATGAGTATTAGTCTACCAAAACAAAAATAAAAGAAATCATTAGATTACGACGTTTTGTCCACAGTTTAGGGACTTAATCATGTAATAGACCTAAATAAAGTAAATTTGTACAATAAGTTAGAAATTTTAACTGTGTAAATTTTGTTTAAGAAGTTCAATTACCGGATGATGTCCGAAAATTGTGGGTGAAACGTCGTATTGTAGTGATGATTTTTTTGTTTCATTAATACACTTTTTTTCTCATCTTATTTACAAAGAAAGAAAGGTGCATTTTATTAATGAAATCTAATGTTATAGATTTAGAATTTTTTGAATATTGCAAGACTTTTCCATTCGTTTTCTTTATTATAAATATTTGTGTACAAGACTACATGCTAATTCTGAAAAAGTAAACAGATCAAAGCAAACGGATACTAGCGATGGAGCTTGTTTACAAGAACCTGAGGAAAAACATATTGAGTGGAACCTCGTAGGACTGAGCGAAGTTAGAAGATGTTTGCTATATAGTACAACGTGACCAATGACGAAAGAACATGGTAGTAAGAGATCTAGAGAGTTTAACATTACGATGGCTAGAAAGAAATACACAAAAAAAAAATTACCGCAACAATCACACTAATCACTAAGACGAGTAGGTGGAAGAATTCTCTGAAGAATTGAGTCAGCTTGATATTTCATTTTAATTATATCATTGGGGACTTCAACTCTAAGTTACTTATCGCAAAAAATGAAAGTGTTGTGAGAAATCCAGGACTTTGAGAAATAATTGGACATGGTTCAATTTTCAGTGTCATCGGCCATCGAAAATTAATACTATCCTAAAACACAGTAATATAAGGTGGTCATTGACTGTGAGGCACAAAGTATACAATTCATTACATCTTCACCAATAGGAAACAACTAGCAAAATATTTTGAACACAAGACTACTGCAACTTAGTATTGTACTTAAAAGAAGGATGAGGAGGTACAAATTAATAGGAACAACTCGAAAACTTCAAAACGTGAACTGACTGAACAATTAGGGACAACTTATGGGAAATAGTTAATCAGCAAATAATCATAATGAAATAACCTAACGATGACGTAATGGAAACGCTAAGAAGGACTGTAATAAACGTAGGTGTCTAAAAAGTAGTAAGGTTTCATTATAAATGATCACCCTCACAAGACAACTGATTGATAAAAAGTTCAATTAAAGAATTGGTAGACATGAAGAATGAAGTAGGCCTAGAATATATTGTAATGATTAGACTTTTGTTACTAAATATTAAAAAAAAACATTATTACATGAAAATACATTAAAAAATATTATTGGGCGCCAGCAGATATACATTGGTCTGCAAAAAATTAACATTAGCTCCGGCTTGGTTATAAAAAAATCCTCCTCCTCTGCAGGGTAATGTGGGCGTCTCGGTAGCTATTCAAGAACAGAGCCTATTTCCGCACTGTGTAAAAAAATTCAACTTTTGAAGGCACTTAACAGAAATGGTGATCCTTACTTTAACTTGTGGCGTCAGCCGACTTGCAGTGGGTCACTGGTCTTGTAGTAAGCAGCACATCTTCTTCGGCCTCCCCGCGATGGACGTCTCTCTAAAACCTTTGTTGCTTCCCGCTCGCCTGAATTTTCCACCCTCTCGCCTCTCTCACTCCACTTTCCGTCCTCTATCTGTCGGTCTGCCTGCGTCTGTCCACTTTCACCCGGGTTCGGCGTATATATTCGTACTCCGCCCCCCCAAATGATGCAAAAAAAGGGGGGACGCGTACCCGCTATTTCTTTTGGCCTCTCGGGCAGGCACACGTGCACGTTTAATGTATTCCTTCTCAGGCCCGCGGACACAAGGGCGGCCACTTCAGGTTGTATTCACTACAATATATAAAACTATAAGAAATAAGATAAAAAGTAGAACAATTTAAAAGATATGTTGAAGTCTCAATTTTTAGATGTTTTGTATGTTCTTAGAATGCGTTGTTTTTCTTTCTTTGATATGATCAGAAAATGATTCAACGATTGTGATAATACTCGTTTCCACATTTGTATAGGCTATTGACGCACGTTAAAAGTGTGTCATTCAAGGCTTTTATAATTAAAATGAAACTATCTTAGAAGTTATTCATTTTTTCCTGCTACTGATTCTTTAGCGAATCATTCCAAAATTTCCTTAGTTTACTTAAGTGATATTTTCAGCCACAATTTTGACCAATGATTTCGTCATATTCGAATTCTTCAAAGTCTGTCTAATACGTTGGGAGAAGTTTGTTTTCTGCAAAACAAAAGTAGGTTGATAAGCAGCTAAGTATTGTATTTGGATTCCCGCGATATCCTGTATCTTTGGTAAGCAAGAGATTAGGGTCGGCAATCGTTGCTAGTTTGGCTTGTTTGTTACAAAGTTGGGTCTCTAGCTCACTCATTAAGAACAATCTTGAGGGCACGTAAACCATTATGAAGGAACTTGCGTGAAAATAAAACTATCTCACCTCAATATGAATATTGTATTTAAACTAACTTAATTCAGTTTTCTAAAATTTGAGGGATAATTCCCCCCAAAATATATTTATTTAGGCTATCTTTTCTAGTGGTATTTTTTAGGTTCTTATTGCTTAATTAAAATTTTGACTTTCTTCTCCCTCAACATATCGAGTTTCTATTTCCTGATAATACTTAACAGGAAATAAAACACCCTATAGTTCTATAAGTAGAACTAAAATCAACTGTTTCAAAAAAATGGAACAGCTCTACAGAAATGAGGAAATCTGTCATACGAACCTGACTTTTTCTGTTATATAATACTAACGTTACATATATTTCCAACGAGAAAGTTATAAAAAATTATAATACAATATTGTAATCACGAAGTAAGATTCTCGACTTCGGATACATGATCATGAATCATGCTGGTAATTGTTTCAAATGGAGACAATGGAATTTCTACACATCGAGTTCCTTCGTACAATAGAAGGTTACCTGATAACTACGAAGAATATTGACAAGTTTATCTCTCATCTGAAGGAAGTAACTGTCGTTATTTTACACGGTTTCCCAACTCTTATCCGTGACCTCTCTTTCTATCTTGCGTTTTTTCCTATGACCTTCGCTCCAACTCCGGCTAATCGTTCAAAAATAAAGCTATTTAAACCTTTATATCTGATTCCTAAATTATTATATAGCAATTTATTATGAATAATGACTATTTGATTTTAAAATGATTATGATAGATCAAATAAATATGAAATATGATTTAATTAACCCGGCTATTTTCATAATATGCACACGAAATAAGGGGTACAATCTCCAATATTTTACTTACCAGGGATTTTCGCCTACCTAATGTAGATTTTCTAGGGTTTGTCCTGCATCGCTTTTAGGCAAATGCCGGGTAGGATCCTTAAAGTACAGCCCGAGGGGTACTAGTTAACCCTTGGCTACCTTCCTCTACCCTTCCACATCCCCCTCCCTCCTTTCAAATACCTTCCTATGCTATTAAAGGAGAGTTGTCATCACGTGAATTACCCTCATGTAGCCTGTTACTCTAAACATAATAATAAAAAAAGAGCTCACCCAGTTGATTTTCTAGTCCACGAGGAGCTGCATGAGGGTACACGTCCTCGGTCTACTGGCAACTGATACACAGAAACGTGTCAGCTGCTTTCTACCTTTATTAATCTGCAGTTTAATGCAAAAGGCGATGATCTAAAAGTTTTATCTGCCCGGGACGACAAGTAAAAATTTTTACTCTGCTTAATACTGGCACTGGTCAGTTCAGCGCGGATTAACCAAATTTTCTTCTTATTTTGAGTGACGGCTACAAGAGGGTAGCCAAGGGGTAATTATTGTTCAGTAGTTCTGCATGAATGTGATGCAAGGAAAACTATAGAGAAATCATCATCAGGTAGTTCGGAATATTGGTACTTGTCCACCGTCCTTCGGATGTCAGATCAGGGTTTGCTGTGGGGACGCAACATTTTTCATTCCATGACCACTTTGGAGATGGCCAGCTGTTCTAATCAGAAGAACGAACAACACTTATATGCATAACCTCTGCGATCCAGGAAAAATCAAATCTCAAACTCGACCTAGGTGTCATGGCTTATGAGAATCTTGTTTTATAATCCCTGTTTGAAAACCAATGTGGTAAGGTCTTTATTGAAACTCTTTGATGATAATTTTAGTTTATTATTAAATACACATTTACACATTTATACATCTTGTTGCAATAATACACCTTTCAGTATACGTAAAGTGCGCACGTTAATTTATCATCAGGGGTGGGAAACGAACCAACTAAATTCATTAGCAATTGAGATCCTGTTAAAAAAAATGGTAAATGAAAACAATCGCGGAACCTGCTCACGCAGACGTGTCTCCAGTGATTAGCAGGCAGGGCCACCTCTCCTCCTCCAGGAGTCGAGCTTGGATGTCTCTTCGTGAGGAATAGATTTCTTGATGAAAAAAACTAGGCTTTTTAGATATTTTCCCAGCATTCCAATCTTAGCCAACACAGAGATAAGACTTCCTCGAGAGGCCAAAGATCCTAATCGCAAAACACAGCTTCTTCTTCCCGCCTTCCGCTACCTGGCGTATTTTTGTTTACGCGAGCAAATTCTTTTGTGTTGGTGCGCACTTTCTATATGCTGAAGTCATGAAAGAGGGTACGATCACACCACACCAATGACGGGAAAACTTGAAAGAGAAAGTATGTCTTCTTCAGGAGTGATCTTCCCGATCTCCTAGACAACTCTTTCATTTCCTTTAAACACGTAGTGTTTATATCCTCTCATACATTTGATGTTCTTCGTGATCGATGCTATATTGACTTGTAAGGTCAGGTCATTTCTTCCGGAAATTGGTTGCCTCTCAATTCCTTTTGCCGTTCAAAAGAAGCCGGTTATCCCTCAGACCGTGTCTTAAAACTTGTGTGACAAAATATTTGCAAAAGTGGTTTTATTTTGTGTGCAGGGCCAAATACTTCGTCTAATAGTATGTCATATAAATAAAAAATAAATTAAATGCGGCTTTCCACATTACAATTCCCCCTGCAAAAAACAAAAATTTAGCTGTACATAAAATGGTTTATTTTTTAAAGGTTTCAGGTTACCCTTCCATCATTCGTAATTCAAATCACGTTCTCGTGTCATTGATTACTGCTCTAGAGATACAGTTTGCGTTCACTAAACGTTATTGTAGTTACGCACTTATCATAACATTGTTAGTATATTTTCCTTTCGTTCCACATTGAAACCGGGAAAGGTAACAATATTACTCTTCATTAACAATTAACTGTCTTTTGATGGCATCCTAGTCTAAAACATACTATTCTTCTACTGATCTTTCTGACATAATGTAGTTATTTACACAGATGATCTATTCTAAGTATATACACTGACAATGAAGGTATGGATAGAGGCTCAAGGTAGGTAAATGGAAGGTTATTATCAAAGGAGGGCAGTAACGCCGGTTATGTCACATTCTTTCGTTCATACTATCTATGCTAAATTTTTCCTAATACTATGAGCTGCGACACCCTCTCATCTATATACAGTTTTATATTTTACTTAGTTGTAAATTAATTTAATTTGTTAGTTAATTCGATATGTTCGATAATTCTTTTTGATCAATGCACCTCCCGAAGCTTAGGGCCTATATACATGGTTATGTCGTCCCAACAGCTACGGCCTGTTATGCTAAGTGCTTTCACTAATACCCACATTCCCGCTGATGACGTCTCCTCTCTAACGCGTTGATTTTTCCCGCTTAGTCACCGTCACCTTTACCGACTTCATCTTTTAAGTCGTTCGAACACTACTCAAACATCGTTTTGCAATATTTGATTGTTAGTTAAAGTATACGTTTTCCCTCACTGTTAAGCATCATTTTTCAACAAAATTGCAATAAAAATGAAAAAATTTACGTCTGATTGAAAATAATGAATAAGAAAGATAGCCAATACAGACAAAAAAGGTACCAACGTTTCTGGGATCCTTGTGCCTTTCGTCAGGTGCTAAGAAGAGCCTAGAGAAACACAACTGCACTCGTCAGTTGACAAAACTCAAAAGCAACGAAAACGCAACGACAATGGAAGAGCCGTAGGGTTAGCGTAACAAATAAGGGAGCAACGACAATAGGAAAACAGAAGGTTTAGCGTAATAATTAGGGATCATAGTAATTATTGAGTTTCATTGTGTCTGTTTGTATATTAATAGCTGTGGTGTTTGATTTAATGTGAAGCATCTCTGAAATGAGTCTGGAATTGTGTACCTGGTGTCAATGTCTAAACTCTTAGGATTTTGCTAATAAAATGTTTAGAATTGATGATATGTTTGCATACTACAGATTGTTTATCAATAGAAAGTTTGATATTCGACATATGTTCTTTGATACGTGTATTAAGGGAACGTTGTGTTTGCCCTATGTAGCAGGAATTACAATTAGAGCAAGAGATTTTGTAAACAACACAATGTTGGCTGTAGGTGTCAAGAGGGTCCTTGTGTTTTTTTATCAAGTATGAAAGGTGCATCTGTAAATGACGGATATTTGGTATTCTTTGAATATTTGGACAAATTTGTGATGCAGAAATTTGTAATAAGGGAGTACGAGAAAAGATTTGGCTTTAGGTGTTTCGTGATGAGTGACAGTAGGATGTTGGATTTTGTTCAGTCTGCGGTTTATGTGTTTTTTAATAATAAAATTTAAAGGGTATTCATTGGAGATGAATATGTTTCGAACAATATTTAAGTTGTGTTGATGGAAATTTGGGGTTAGAAAGTAATATAGCTCCGTCTACAAGATTGAATACCATAGCTCTATTTTCGTTTGGAGAATGATCAGAAAGATAATTGAGAACATGTTCAGAGTATGTAGGTTTTCTGAACCAATTGGTGAGAATGTAAGTATTGTGAATGAATACTGTGACATCAAGGAAATTAAGAGAAAGAATTGCAATTAAATTGAGGTAACCGAACTCCTGGCGGGACTGCAATAGCTCTTCGCTGGACATCATAATAAACATAGATGGTAAAGATTCATATTGGATCTGACATGACCAACTTCACTACTTTTTCAGGTAGACTAAACGAATTTCAGTTGGGTATTATAGATATTTCACAGATGATCTATTTTACATAGCTTTTTTTTTAATATTACGCGTATTATAAAATATCATTGGTCTTCAAATGAACCTTTGAACCGTTCCAGTAACGATGTGTGTCTTACGCCACACCTGTATTTACGTTATAACGCCACACAGATGTTCTGTAATGGTTTATTACTCTTACTCTTATCTCTGCACCGGAAGCTACAATACTGAAATTATAAATTATAATTAAATTCTGATTATATATTTAATATTAGGGCATGGTAAAATCAAATAGTATAACCGTTAACAAATTATATTTTATCAAAGATCGGAGATTTTCCCGGTGTTTATTCTGGATAAACAGGTTCTTGGTTCAAGTTCACTTGAGAAAAATGACGGAGTACGACATTGAAACGTCGTGGCTTAAGCTTGCTTTAACCCGGAATCTGTCAGATAATCTGGTTCCTCAGTTAGTCAAAACGCCGCAATCTCTAAGCTGTACCGCGTTCCAGGAAGAGGGTTGCATTTCTGACCAGTCTTCTTACAACTACTTGTAGTACGGAATCACGAGGCTCATTTAACTATTAATTCCTCTACCAACTCTTAACTCGACTCAACTCGAATAAATTCTTTGCGCTTTCAAACCCTACTATATCTCATCTATCATTTATTTTCCATTACTCCGTCTGCTCCTTCTTCATTACTATCCAACTTCTCTCTACGACTGAACTGCAGATCATTTCGACACCAAATGTTGTGTCCACATGATCTTGAACTCTGGATGATATGAGCCAATGAGGCTCGTTAGCAACTCCCTCTACAGGGTTACATGGCTAATTTCAAGTCTTTGGAAACTCACGTTCTTCTGGATGACAGAATAACCGCAAAAATTTTGCTTACGTGCTAAAATTTTGTGAACAAAGATTTGTTTTAACAGATGTTTATACCTTCTTGGCCATACTATTAAAGGTAAGCCGATGACAGCTACTTTCTTTCGTCCACTATCTGGGTTCCGTACAAAGACCTGGTCAGTCCGGACGCGAGAATATTAGTGGCACAATTTTTTTAAAAAATTAGAAAATTAACAATCAGAACTATATAATACATGTTCCATGAGTTAATGTGAAGACACAATAATGCAATAACGTGAGCGGATACCCATCCAATGACGTTATCCGGATTGTGAACTTATACTCATTCGGCCATTTCTTGTTCTGGAGTCTTCTGTAGGGAAGGTCATGATGCAGGGTGGGATGCTAGTTCGTTTGGGTGAAGTTGGAGACGCAGGAAGTGGCTGGTGCATTCTTCTTGAACGGTTGGCATTCTGAGGTCCGTATGTAATGTTCGATTGCTGACGTACCAAGGTGCATTTACAAGCATTCTGAGTGTTTTCGATTGAAATCGTTGGATGATGTTGAAGTTGGATTTGCAAGAGCAGCCCCGTAGCTCAATGCCATATGTCCAAATTGGTTTTATTATAGCTTTGTAGAGTAAGATTTTGTTTTCAAGCGATTTTCTCCCCAGTGCCCAGTACATTTTTCTCAATCGCAGGTCGGATTCCTTCCTTTTTTTAAATATATGTTTTTTCCACTTTAGATTCTTGTCCAAATGTAGACCCAGATAGCGAACTTCGTTTGATTGTGGGATTTCTATATTGTTTAGGGACACTGACGGACATTCTGAACGGTTTAGTGTGAAGTTGACTTGAGTACTTTTCGCTTCATTGACTTTGATCCGCCATTTATTGAGCCATACTTGAAGGAGGGATAAATGGGTTTGTAGGTTTATGAAAGCCATGTGTGGGTCGGTTTGTTGAGATAGGAGGACGGTCATCTCTGTCAAGCGAAATTTACCTATTTATAAAGTCATACTTGTCCGACAGATTCTTCCAAATAAAATATGGTCAATGCTATTCTATAATCCGGTGTACCCCAGGGAAGTGTGCTGAGACCTATACTCTATCAATTATATACAGTCGACATCCCCACAACAGCTAACACACATATAGGCACTTTTGCTGACAAATTTGTCGCGCTAAATAAAATAATATAAATAAAAAGATAACCCTTAATTAGTTAATTAATTTCACCGTACTTAAACCGCAAAAAGCTCTCTGTTGTGTCAAGGTTTCTAAACAGAAGACCCTGACATCTCTCTGTATGACATTTTGATTTCTTTAAATTTAGTATACTCTCCCTGATTCATCTGTTTTATTACTTATATTTTAAAAGTTTGATTTGCCCTATCGTTACCTTTATTTATTTTATCATTAAGATTTAAAAATATTTCGTTCCCTGATTGAAGCATTACTAATATGTGATTACATAGAGCAACATATAAGGATCTTGATATCTCGACTGCCAGTTTTCTGCTTCATTATCGCCCTCTGAATAACTCTGTCTACCCGACTTGACTCCATTTCTAATTCCTTTGTTTTATTATTTGTTATCAAATATCGAAGGCTTTCCCTGTGTAGTTGCTGCAGAAACAGTTCTCGCGTTTCCACGACAGTGATTAACACACGACGTTTTGACAACCTACAGTTCTTTCATCTTCTAGACAAAGTGTCAGGATCCTCACAATCGGAGGTATATATACATTGTTGTTCCCTATGTCCGTTGAGATTCTGAAATTGTCAAATGGAAATAAATTATTAATTTATTTGTGTTTAAAATGATTAATTTTAAATGCCCGGTTTGTTAGATACTTTCGCGGTTGTAACCTAATCAAAGTTAAGACGCAATTAACAATGACTTCCGTCACCAGGTATATTTATTGCTTTCAAACGCGTAAGGAAGGAGAATTGCGACAGAAAATGTCAACTGTCGCCTGTGGGCTGAATTGGTACGGTGAGATAAATTGAATTATTATAGAACAGCATTATTGAAGTTAAGTAATGGAAAAGAAGTGAGGGACTTGCGACGACATACAACGTGGCCACCGAGAGTACAAGGCCGTCTCACCAGTTTGTGACGTCACCGTACTTAGGGTTGTGTTTCCTGTGCGGGAATCGTGAAAAAATTGCCATTCCAGGAAATACACAGGAGCAAGATAAACTGATTGCATAAACAAAATCACGAATTTTGCAGGAAATTTATTAAATTTTTTAAAACTCTTTTATAATAATTATAAATAGAACACAGCCTCATAAAGCCAGAAAAGGATTTATAATTGAAAAATACGTTTCGTGGCAATTTGCGATCTCTTAACGTATTATATTTTTTTTTAGAAAGAATTATTTACGCATATTTTTAAATTCAATCAATACTAATTGAATACATATACCTACAATGTTTAAAGTTATCACAAACTTTTTGAAAAGCATGATGAAGAACTTGAAAGACGAAATTAATTAAAACATTTTATTTTCTGACAAAGAAAATTATAAAATTGACACTACAATAAATTAACAAATAAAAATTATGTACAAAAAGCCAAATCTAGAGATATATGGTTAAATATAAATTTTAAAATTATTACATAGATACAAATCTCTTTATTTTTTCACAGTTGCAATTTTTTTTAGTAGATTGTCACTGTGAAGGGAATCATTTTTTGTTTTACAATAGTTGTTCAATAATATATTACATGTTCCCCAAATAATCATTTTATACACTTTTTCTGTAAAATGACCATTTTCACATATCTCTTCATCAATAAATTCTTGTCCTTTCAAAATATCCAATGTAAGGTTAACAATCAATTGCCTTTGGTCATTTAATTTTAAAAATTCTATTTCATAATCTTTTAAAACCTTATTCAAGACTATATAGGTATATAATGTCACATTTACATCACTTTCAGGGTACATTAATCCCCCTCTGTCTAAATCTCTTAAATAATCAAATTGGTTATTAGTTTTATCAATTAGTACAAAGTGTTGGCTACAGGGTTCACACTTTAATCTTTTTAATACCGAATAAATACAATAACCGGCCACATAGTTAATAACAGGTAGAAGCGTGTTGCAACTTTCTATATCACCTTCATTAATTTTTATAAAAAAAAGAAGGAATGGTATTAATTAAATCTTGGCTTTCCATTGTCTCCCACTTTAAATTTACTTTTTTAATATATACATTAGCTTCGTTTTTAATTGTCAGTAATAATTTTAATAGAGAATGATTACGATTTTTTTTCACATTCAAGTACCTGCCTAATTGATATATGATATTCGCCACCAGACAGTTGCCTGTACATACTAAATCTTTCCTCTAAATTATCAGTTTGATAAGTATATAATTCATGTTAAGTTCAGAGCTACAATAAGAAGCAAGCACTATTAAGCCGTTAGTTGTTAGTTTTAATGCGTAGTGTGTTTCCCTACTTAACATACCTGTCTCGCACTTCATATTTTCCCAAGCATCAAGCCAATCAAGAATTTGGTAGAGAAATTTTAATTTCACATCAGATTCAGTTGTCAGAGGCGTTTTCATTGTATCATTTAAACGATTTCCAATAAATGGTGTTTTAACATTTACAATGTTCCACCAGAAACAATAGATAAAATACACAAATATATATATATATATATAATATTCACAAGAATAGGATAATAATTTACTGAGATAATGAGGTACAATTCCACCGTCATTATTGACAATAAAAACAACAATGAAACTATTATTACTTGTTTGATAGTTTCAGTCTTTAACGTCTTTAACATGCAAAATATCGGATAACGCAGAATAACAGAATTGTATATTATTCCCAGGAAAATTCCTCAAAATATTATTAACCGGAGCGTTTTACACAACTACATCAACGTGAGTAATTGATTAAAGAAAATGAAGATAATTTGTAAGAAATTAAGAAAAAAGTGAAATATTAATTTAAAATAATCTTACCATACTGTTTCTGGTTGGTTTGTGAAAATCCAATCTTTTAATGGCGTGCTCTCACTGAGCACACAATCGTCCGTCTTTCGGGAAACGAATGTATGAACTTTAGTTCCATTTTTATAGTTCCCATTACAAATAGATACTACTCAAATCTGTAACCTTTTGAAGTACCTTCTCTTCAGAAAAATTTCAAAACAATTATTTAAAAAAGGAGAAGAAAACGTCGCAACGAGTTCAGACACCAGCTCAAATAATACTGGCGTTAGTCACATACCTTGAGATCTTAACCCTAAGTTTGATGACGTCATGGGATTTTACGGGGCAGGTAAGACGGCCTTGTACTCTCGGTGGCCACGCATACAATGGGCCCATTGTGCAGAAAAGGTGGAATTATTGTGTCTGTTTACTAGGAAGTTATCACGACGTATGAAATTGTTAGCACGGAAGTTTAAGAGTAAAGTATGACTTGGAATCGGATCAGGAGATAAAGAATTTCATAAACTTATACTTCAGGTTAGATTACTGCGTAACATATTGCAGAAATGTGTAAAGATGCCATTCATGCCAAATGCGTACTTCCCCACGAAGTCTCCCTGAGAATAATGAGATATTGCTGAAAATTGTAAATTATAATTTTAATAGTCTCATTTTAAAGAAATTGTAACATTAACTTTAAAGTAAATTAAATTATTAATTATCAAAAGTTGATAATTAAAAATAAAATACCAACGGAAATTCCGCTTTACATAAAAGGCGCCGCAACAAGTGGGCTTGATTTGAATTAAATGGCAGAAGTGACGAAACATAAGTAACTTTAACAGTTAAATTGACAATTTCTGTTACAATTCTATAAAATTGTGTGTAAATTTGGTAGAGCTTTTATTACCTGTATATTCGTATTATGAGTGTGAATAAAACTGACAGACCCTTAACTATTATAAAACGAAATTAAAATAAAAAAATTATATAATTTTAAAATAAATTACACACAAATTTTTTTTATTGGATATCATCGATATTTTGGAATAGCAGTTTCGCGTTTTATTCCCCTCGGAAGTATTTCATACGGAAATACAATCTGGGAGAAGAAAGTTGTGTAAACGGACAAAGGTCTGATACCGAAAGTATCTCTGAGACAACAAACATTACTTAGGATACGGAGAAAATGTTTGAAAATTGGGGAGAGGGGGGCGGGGGGGGGACTGAGGAAGAGTCGAAAGTAACACTTTTAATTATGCAAAATTTTCACAATTTCTATTAGGGATAAACGTACAACACAACTAAATCAGAAGCAAAATTAGATATTTTAAATAAATGTCATTGTAAGGCATAAATCCCACTAGTCCTATATACCGGATGCAGGCTTTAGTAGGGTTTTCCCAGCATCACATTTAGGCGAATGCCGGCCAGGATGCTTCAACTACAGCTTGGGGGCCTTGCTCTCCCTTCCGCAGCCCCTTTCTATCCCTTCCTATGCTACCGCGTGCATGACCCTCTCGCCAAAAACAGGATGCTAAATTCCAAGAAAATGTGGGAAAATTAAAGAAAAATTCGGAGGTAATTTTAGAACAAAGCTTGGGTAGTTTCATAAACTAGAGACGCAATTTAAGATGATCTCAGGTCGACAGTAGATTCTAATTTTCAAACTCCAAATCGTCATACTCTCAAAAGCAAAGCCCTGAGAGACGACGGCTACGAAAATTTTAAAGCCGCTTATTTGGGAAAAATTTGGTGCACAACTGTTCAGATGGAAGGTCCATGCACAGAGGCAGAGGAGCAATGGTTGCGCAAAATAAGTGCTTAGACACACATCTCGAGGTAATGAATTTGATTAAAATAATAGGAAATCACCACCGTCCGAACATGGGAGCAAACCATAATCAAGCATTAAAATATAGTTCTAGAGCGTCATACATTTAGGAAAAGTGATCGCCGCGATATCACAGAAGTACGCTGGGAATAAATTTTATAAACGATAGAACAAATGGAGGATTCGACAGAGAGAATATAAACCCCATTGCAAGATCGAATTTTCCGAACAGAAAATCAGGAGAGACATCTTCACTCCAACGAGAAACGATTTTTCACGTCATCTGTTTTAAACCAATTTGTTTCTTGCACACTGCCTCTGATTTCCTGTTTTTCCTTTGTTTTCCGATCTTTGAGACGATCTTTCACGTCATCTCTTTAACATGCCTCTGTCAAACTGTTTTTCTTTTTTACTTTTCTTTCTCTTTTTTTTTGCTCACCTATCTACTCCAAGACAATGGAATACCAGAAGAATATAAATAATTACGTTACCTCAATATTGTCAACCAATTTCAAATCCAGACCACCGAGAAACTATACAAATTATGATCTAAAAATAAGCCGGGTACAAGCAACTTGAACCAATGACTTTTAAACACGAGGCAGTAATATTTTATGTCCCGGCACAGGTATCAATAAGTAATTGGAAAGCCAGGCGAAAACGCATACTAAATACGCGAAAGTTAAGAGGCCAGAGATAATTAATAAATCTCACAAATATACTAGCATTTATTCATGCTACTAAAAACGTGAGTACGGAAAATATTAAATTTTATACGAACAAAGTTTCTAGTGCACAGCAACGCTCAGTATATAGTAACACTGTGAAGTGACAGACTGCTTTGCTTTAAAAATAACGAGAAGTTTCGCAGAGAAAAATTAATGAATCATAATGTTAAATTTTATGTTAAGCAAAATATTCAGATTGTAGGTTATTACTTATATATGTATAAAATGTGTTCTCAAATACTTAATGAAGTAGTAAAAAGATAGACAAAATTAAGTGTGGTATTTATTTTGTCACATAATTTTCTCAGTTTACTGGCAACTTCATTACCTATATGTTAATTTTTATCAAACAGACGTTTTTATATTTAAAATTTTGTTCTTTGTATAGGTAGGGGAGAGTGGGGACATTGCAACAAAAAGTACATTTATAATTCAAATCAGATTTCACTAACAATATTATAATTAAATACCAATAAAATATGGACTTTTATCTGCGTGAAGAACATTGTAGTAATAATTCCAATAAGTTTATATACAAAAAATAATACATACAAAATAAATTGCAACATGTTGCAATGTACCAGGAAGAGGGACCATTTCCAACACCACTTTCCTGTGTACATTAGGACACCAAATCATCGTTTTCATTGAAGTGATAGTTTACTCCAACATAAAATGGATCAGTATTTGCGCATGATCAATAATACCATTTTTATATTAACCTGGAAAGCTCGATCAGACTAAAGATGCAGAATAATCTCAGAATTTCTCTGGGTTAAATGGGAATATTCCCCATAGCTTAAAATACAGAGGTGATGTCAGATGGTGAAATGAAGTCAGAAAAGCAAATTCTGTTCATTGAATTGGGAGCAAGCTCGACAGCCCTGGGATAATTTGCAACAGGCTGTTGCAATGTTCATGGTCGCACACTTATTTATATATATATATATATATATATATATATATATATTGTAATTATTATAAAACAACTTTAATTAAAAAATTAATTAATTAGTAAAACAAATTTATTCTTTAAAGGTACACTTTATCAGCCTACTTTGGCACGCCAAAGTGAATCAAATTTACAAACCAAATTTTATTTTATTATTTTTTTTTAATTTGTGGCATTCTAGGAAAATACAAACTTTCCTATTTTATAAACAATTACATCTAATTTACTCTTCTTCTCAGGTTCTTTACTGGGCTTGACAGTAAGAACAATCAAATTTAAAAAAATGGTTAAAAAATCAAAAATTTAAATGAACGGAATATAAATTCTAAATACAATAAAGAAAAACGAAATCTGAACACGATAACGAAATCTGACTATACCTTTAATTATCGTTTACAAACTTTAAATAGTTGTGTTTGTACTCACGAATGTCTTTCTGGTACCAGATCTGATTCTTGGAGCTTGAGGTCACAACTCACTAAAAAGGCCAGTATTCACTGATTCTACACCTCATTATTAATACACACGGTTGTTCTCGTTTTATCCCACCTGGAATTAGTCAGCCGCTCCCTCGGTCATCCGTCGGACGTGTGTCTCCTCGATGCCTTTATGCGAAATGTTATTTCGGTCTGTGTGTTGCAAACCTTTTGCTTCCACTTTGCGATTTTTATAAAATGAGTCTCTCCATCAAGAACTATTTACTCGTGTTTTATAGTATCTATAGGTCTCGCAGTTGAACTTCCTGGACCACGCGTTTCATACTCTTAGATCAGCATCCTCACTCTCCCGTAATGTTGGTCGTACCGCTCAATTAGCCTCCTCTCTCTCCCCAAAATGTTCGCTAGACCTCCTCTCTCTCTCAAAACTTTCGCCACACTGCTTCCCGTATGAACGCGCGGTTTCCAACAAAGATTGCCGACAAAGCTTGCCGTGATTGTTGCTTTCAAGAACTTTTACTGCTAATAATCCAATTATTTTAACACAATTAATGTCTTCCTTAATTAGTATTACAATATATATATTGTAATGAATACTGTAAGATTAAATGAAAGAATTGCACCACGTTGTGGACCAAATTGTAATAAATTCTTGGGAGATATTATTTAAATCGGCCCACGTTGAGTCGCCAAAATGTAATGCATTAATAAAATTAAATGAATGAATTGCCCCACGTTGTGGATGAACCAACAATCTAATAATTGAAAGAAAAGATTAAATTGGCCCACGTAATTGAAGCCAAAATGTTATGAATAAATTGAAGCTTATTATTAATGAAATTTTAACAAAAGATTATTTAGTGTTACAATTAATTTGCCCTACGTTGGCACGCCGAAATTTAATTTAACAAACAAATATTTTATTTATAATTTGTTGGGTTTTCTAAATAAAACAAAACCTTTATAAGACAATTTACTTTATTGAATATAAATTTACGACATTTGCTCGGTGGTTAAATACATTTAAATCTCAAAGTTTAACAATTTGATAACACTACTATCAGGGTCGTTTACTTGGACTTGATAAGTAAAGAACAATCAAAAACAAATTTATAAATTAAATAATTAACAATCTAAAACCAAAAATGAGACGAGTGAAATCTGACTAATACCTTTAACTACCGTTAAGAAACTTAATTAATTTGCTTTTTACTTACGAAATGTCCTGCTGGTACCAGACTTAGTTTCGGGGCTTGGGGACACAATTTTCACTAAAAGGCCATGAATCACAGATTCTACACTTGATGGTCAAACACACGGTCGTAGTTATTGGATTTTCCTCCGGGAACTCGATCTGCTTCACCTCCGGGTCATCAGCCAGACATATTGTTACTCAACGTTTTATGTGGAAAATGTTGATTTCGGTACGCGTATGAATCTGAATGTGGCGCTAAATATTTGATTCTGCTTTGCGTTTTTTTTTACCATGTATCTCTCTGTCCAGACTTTACACTTTGATTTCAAAACTTATAACTCTCTCGGTTGAATTTTTAAACTTGGGCCACGCCGTTCGTTCTCTCTCAATGTTCCGCCCCCTCCTATATCACCCAGACTGGCCTCAAAAAACGCTCGCAGCCCGCAAACAAATACATTGTTGTCTTTGAAATTGGTACCGCTAAACAATACAATTATTTAAACAATTACTGGCCTCTAATTAGTATTACAGTATCTCACTCTTGGTCTCTAACAGTGTCAGATCAAATAATTGGATGAAATAGCCAAAAACAGACAACATTAAGTTATGATATAAATATCATACAATGTTTCTTGGATCATTGTTCCTTCTGTAAGGATTCTACAAGATTATATACAATTGCTCTCTTTTGGTTAGGAGAATAATAGGAAAGAAAATTGAGAACATGCCCTGAGTATGTAGGTTTTTTGAACCAATTGGTGAGAATTGAAGTATTGTGAATGTATACAGTGACATGAAGGAAATTGAAAGAACGGTTCAATTCAAGTTCATGGATGAATTGTAAATTGGGATGATAATTATTGAAAGTATTGACTATAAGTTGATTTGAGTAGACTAAACAATGTAACAAATGTCATCTACATATCTGATGTAGCATTGAAGCTGGACAGGAAGTAGAGGAATCACTTTTGTTGACAGAGCTATTGTACTTTCTAACTCCAAGTTCCATCAATACAACATAAATCTTGTCCTAACATTTTAATTTAATGTAATATATATGACATATATATTAGGTCTGCCTTGTGGGCACTAAGGAACTTCTGAGTAAGCATCAGAAACAAAGCTTCTTTGTGGTTACTCACGTTCTCGGAGTAAGCATCAATAAACAAAATACTTGTAAGCATTCAAGAATTTCCAACTCAGCAGCAAAGATAATTTAGACCCATGTGTCCTGCTGAGTCTGGGGGTGCTTGAATACAATGAGGCTCTGTGTAGAATGTATCACCTCTACACAGGCTGAAGATCTCTCGAGTGAACATATGTATAAAAGGGCCAGACTTCTCTGATGGAAGCAAGTTTGTATCTTACTTCAATGTGGTGCGTATACCACTCTGTATTCTGTTTTCATGTTATTGACTTAGCTCTAGGCTGTAGACTGAGATTAATAAAACTTCTTTATTATTCTAACGGACTAAAGCCTCATGTTATTTCTCTAAGCCTTTAAGCTATTATAGAGTGCGACTTAGCGCGCACTCCGGACCTAAGTTACAATTTCTTCCTAAATATCTCTGTTAGCGAGACCAGGAGAAATTCGATTAATTAATGGTGGCCGCGGAAATTTTTTAAACAGTACATTAAAATAGTATTCTTTAAATTTTATTAGTAAACACATCGACATTGAACAAAATCCACTTTCCTACTGCCACTCGTCCTCAATCACCACAGCCCAGTTTTTTTGTCGTACTCCCTTATTACAAATTTCTACATAATCAGTTCTTAAAGCACTTTCCGGCAATGCCAGATTCTCAGTCAATTTAGAGAGTCGGAGCGAAAGATGTTACGTGTGTATTTGTAGCTTGGGACGAATGCACGGATCGCAGCCGCATTAAACGGAAGTTTACAGTTAACCCGTTCGGAGGAAGGCCAACCTGCAAAGCACAACATGGGATAAATAAATTCTGATTTCAAATGAAAAATATACTTCTGTTTAGAAAATTAATAATACGAAAAATAGCCAAATACAGACAAAATAAGTGATGATATAAATACCACACAACGTTTCTGGAAACCTTGTTCCTTTCTTCGGGTGCTAAGAAAGCTAAAAACACAAGAGCCTAGAGCAACATAACCTCACATTACAGTGCACAAACTCAAAAGCTTTTGAGAAACGTTCCAGAAACTTTGTGTGATATTTATATCATCACTTCTTTTGTCTGTATTTGGCTATTTTTCATATTATTAAATTCTTATTTTTATAGGACATTGTATCTTGTATCAGTAAGATTCGATTATCAGTTGAGAATGAGGAATGAGTACATTGATGTTAAGCATGATTTTAAACACATTCAGCTTTTTATGAAATCAGCGGGCCGAATTTAGGACAATTGTTATTTTATTCCTGTCTGTTAACTGTAATAGGCATTAAAGACATTTGAATGATTCTTTTATACGATCATCTATTTCGTACTTACAAAATTAATGGAAGCTGTAGATGTCTTTCACATAGATTACATTAATTAACTTATTTGATTTTTAAATTTACATACGTAGACAAAGACAATTATATTTGACATTAGTACCAGTTATGGATATCCATCTTTCAAACATCACTAGCCAGTACTTTTATCCTATATTATCACCAACATCAACCAATTTCTGAAGAATATAAATAAAGCTAATATTATTTTTATTTTACACTTAACTTATCTTGGCGATTTTTTAGTTATGATAATAATAATTAAGTATTCTATTGAAATTAAGATGGTAACATACAGTTGGTTGTCCATAACAAATATTGCTCATTAAATTACATTGAATTTTAAAAATTTTATTAGCTTTAAAATTAAACAGCAATTAGTAGAGAATGTCTGGTAGATTTTTTCTTTAAGTTCTCTTTGTTGAGGCTCTGGAGGAATTTCTGTTTTGGTTGGATTGGTACGCGGTGTAGAGTTTTTAATGAGGGAATCAAATGATTTTTTTTTATAACGTCTCTGACTGTAGGTAAGCTGATGTCTCTGAAATCAATCTAAGGGATTTATTTTGGATTACTTGGATTTTGTTAAGGTTTGTTTTTGCTGCTACTCCCCAAATGGAGGAATCATATTGTCAGCTTGTCAATATTATCATATTGGGCTGGATTAGGGAGGTGTAAATTAACTATTTTGTTGCTAGTGATGTTGGGGATTTTCTGTTTAATAATGGTTTAAGTTGCATTAATTTATTATTGAGCTTAGACTTGAGATTGCATATGTGTTGTGCCCAGGTTAATTCGGCGAGTTGTCAAAGTAGAGATTAACTTGCGTCGTGTTTCTACCACGCCACCCGGCTGGAAATCGGAAACTGGAGAACTCTTTCAACAAAGTAGAGATTGTTTGCGAACTGGATTATTTACGCGAGAATAGGATGATGGTTGATTTGCTTGAATTTTTGGTTATTTACCAATTCTTAGCCCATGTGTTGATTAAGATTAATGAATTTTGAAGATTAAGTCTCGCTGTTTCAGTCGGGAGCTTGGTTCAAGATGACTATAGTATGCTAAAAGAGCTGTTAAACTATTGGAGAGTTGAGGGATGTCGTTGGTGTAGAGAGTGTATAGAAATGGGCCGAAGACACTCCCTTGGGGAACACCTGAAAGGATAGGATTTGATTCGGTTTTAAAGTTATATTTGTCAGAAATCCGTGTGTGGTGGACATGCAATTTGACTCGTCCTATCTCAACTCTCTTCGTCGCAAGGCGCACTAGTGTTTATTTTGTACTAGCTGGGTGCCAGCCTGCGAGAGGATTCCCTCGCAGGTAACCTTCCCAGAGAGCTCTGGCGAGGCCAACTTTGGGGATGCCTTCACAACTCTCTGGTTTTTTTGAACTAAGGTTCCCACATGCCGAGGCACCTCAGTCTGTTTTGAGAGGTGTATATTTCAGGGTCGCAGACCTTGGGCATACGGTAAGAGTTGTCCGCTATTCCTATTGGAATAGTCGGCCAGCTGCCTCCTAAATTGGTCAAGGCACGGCGAGGGGTAAGATGTGACCCCACAGCAAACCCCTCTCCCGTCATCGGAAGGGCGTGGGACAAGTACCAAATGCCCGACCTACCTGATGCAGGTTTTTATAGGGTTTGTCCTGCATTAATTTTAAGCGAACGCCGGGTAGAATTCTTAAACTATAGCCTGGGGGCCCTAGTTAACCCTTGGTTACCTTCCTCCACCCTTCCGCATCCTCCCTTTCAAATCCCTTTCCTATGCTATAAGAGGGTAGTTGTCACTATGTGAATTACCCTATACATAGCCTGTCTACCCCCCTCCCCCTCTTCCCGCCGTTGCACGAGATGTATAATTTATCCATAAACCCCGATTTCGTTTGCGTTATTTTTATCTAACGCACCTCGTCCCCTATCCCTATATGTGTACACCTCCCATTCCGAATGGGGTTGGACTCATTGCCTCTGAAATAGTTTCATTCGACAAATATATATCGCCGCTTGAGCATATTAGAAATTTCCAACCCCGCTACTGTGGGTTAAAAAAATGATTTATTCCACGCAAAATACAGCCTTTTACATTGTTCTAAAATTTGTATCCTCGCTCAGGGTTGAATATGGACTATTAACATCATTGCATAATTGTCATTGTGGCAGCACTGTGAAAGAGGGAATAGTTTTTTTATTTAGTCTTTGACTGTAAATTTTTGTGTTATGACTTGTGATTGTGTTCCGTTTCGTTGAACGTATTCTAATGATAAAAGCCTATAAAAAAACAATATCATAGGAGTTATTACTCATAAAACCCAACAGGTTACGGGCCCAGACATTACTAAAAGTTCGCGAAACTAGGGTACGTGGGTGTTTTGACCGACCATAACTCTTTCCTTGCGGCTAAAAAACAACATACAAGTGCCGAAATGTCGATGAAAGACACAGACTAGTCTGCTGTGGAAACATTAGCTGCTATGTGTGTGGTTTATTACTTGCATCGGCGATCGAGTATGTCGTGTTCGGAGAGAAGAAACTTGAGGGTGCTACAGAAAAATCAAGACGGGAACAAGATGACGCTTAAGCCAAAAAAAATGATTGTTTTTACGATTAATAAGAAATTTAAGATCCACGTCATAAATTGCAATACTGCTGCAGCTATGTACAAGAAGTTGGAGAGTTTATTTATGATGGATCAAATTCAGGCACAAAACATACTTGTGGAGGAATTTTTTCGTTTCGAATATAATTCCAACAAAGACATGGCTACAAACTTGAGTGTTATAGAAAACTTTGTTAGGATAAACGCCACATCTGACAAGATTGATGTCGAAATGCACATCGCCACGTGTTGTCAACTTTACCCAAAGAGTTTCAACCTCATTTTACAACCACATGGGATTCGGCTCCGAAGAAAGAAAAAACAAAGCACGTTTGATAAGGGACGAAATACGCTATTTTGCTGAAAATAACTCTGTTGCATTCAAAACCGAAGAATTTAAATGTTACGGACGTAATTCAAGATCACATTCTATTGGGAATTGCCCCAAAAATAATGACAGAAGAATGCCTAAAAACTACCCTACTTGCACTTTCTTTAAGTAGATGTCACCCAGAAAATGAATGTTTTTCAAGAAGAAAAGTACCAACAACAAAACCACAACTAGTGACAACAAGTAAGTTTTCGAAGTGTTGACGAAACAAGTGCGCTTTTGTCTTGTGAAAGTAAGAACACGGTTTTCGTTTTAGACTCAGCTGCTACTTCGCACACGGTCGGGAACGAATAGTTATCGACAGAAAAACAATGCATTTCCCGAGTCGTACGTACTTAAAAAAAGGGGGGAGCGAGTGTTTGGAAGCAAAAAGTGTCTTTAAAATAGTAACAACCGTTTGTGATAATAAAAATGTACTTTATATTCCCGGACTTGAGAGGAACTTGCTCAGTGTTCCAGCTGTCACTAAAAATAGCGTCCAAGTGAAGTTTTCCTACAATGAGGTACTCATTACGAAGAATAATAAAGTTGTCCTTGTCGGAAAGAACAACTCATGCCTGTATCTATTTGAAATTCTGCCGTTTTGGGAACAAAGTGCATATATTTCTTCTGAACCGCCGTCACCACTTGATTGGCATAAAAAAACTAGGACATCATAGTTTAAAGAACATGCAGAAGCTTTTAAAAATGTCCATTGGGTTTGACTTAAGTTCCACCTCTTTAGAGGTAATGGTCTGTGATGTCTGTCAAGTAAGTGAGAAAGTAAGGAAACCTTTCCTTAAAAATGAAAAACGTGCAGAAAAACCATTGAGACTAATTCACACCAACCTTTGTGAAGTCGGATGTAATACGTGGGACGGGAAGAAGTATTTCATGACTGTGCTTGACCACTGTACACACTTTACCAAAGTTTTCCTACTTTCAAAGAAGTGAGGCAGTGGATGCTCTGAAGGAATACATCAAAGAAGGAGAATGATACTGGGACTCCAAAGTCTACAAAATCTGTTCAGACAGTGGAGGAGTATATACTTGAAAAATTATTGCAAAGAGAAAGGGATAGTGCTAGATTACACAATTTCACACACACTGCAGTTCAATGCTCTTGCAGAGCGCCTCAATCGGACGCTGACTTTGGGGAGAAGCTCTCTATACGTTGACAATCAGAGTGCCATAAGCCTTGTGAATAATGGAACTTTGAATTGTAAATCTAAACACATAGACTTATTTGTTGAATAGAAGTCCGACATCATGTTTGGAATGCACACCAGCTGAAAAATGGTTACGTGAAAAACCTGATCTGTCCAATCTTAAACTATTTGGTTCCATAGCTTATGCCAAAAAACTTGACTACTTAAATAAACTTGACAAACTTTTTCAAAAATGTGTTTTTGGTGGGTATGGATCAAAAGTTTATAGATTGTGTAACTGAATCAAGAAGACTAATAATCTCATGTGATGCTACATTTACCAATGAACTCTACATATCAGAGGAACTTAAAAGAAAATTATTGTTGTATTTCTGCACTGGAGATTAAGGGCAAGAAATTCCAAATAATGAAGACCATACTGTTAATCTGAAGATAACTCAGATGCATCAAATGAAGAAGACTGATGAGTCAAACACTGCAATCCCTGAAGAACCAGGTGAAAACATAACACCTGGAAATGATGAAGTTCAAGGAAGAGGAAAGCAAACAAAAAATAAATCAGAGAGATTAAATGATTATGTTGTGCTGACATATGAAGAGGCAATTTCTGGAGATGATGCAGCTAGATGGAAAGAAACTATAGAGGAAGAAAAGATGATTAATAAAGAAAATCAAACCTGGAAACTTATCGACTATGTTGATGAACTGAATGGACAGCCAACCAACGTTACACTCAACATTGACAATCAGAGTGCCATAAGCCTTGTGAATAATGGAACTTTGAATTGTAAATCTAAACACATAGACATTTGGTTTCATTATATAAAAGCAAAAGTTTATAATAATAATTTAAAACTTAATTACTGTGCAACAAATTTACAAATAGGTGTTTTGTGAGCAAAACCCTTGTATTCTACTATATTTGAACAATTTAAAAAACAAATTTTCTATTAAATAACTTTTTATAAAATCTGTTGTAAATCTAGAAAAAGGACAATGAAAATTACAGGGGGGGGTGTGTTGAATATTGACTATTAATATCATTGCATAATTTTCATTGTGGCAGCACTGTGAAAGAGGGAATAGTCTTCTTAGGTAGTCTTTGACTGTACATTGTTGTGTTATAACTTGTTGGTGTGATTGTGTTCTGTTCTGTTTTGTTTTCTGTTTTGCTGAACATATTGTGATGATAAAAGCCTATAAAAACTAATGTAGGAGTTATTACTCATAAAACCCAACACTCAGACCCCCCACGTTACCCAGTTTGTCACAATGAAACTTAGCGACCTTTGTGAAGTCTTGACTCGAATCTCGGTCTTTTTGTGTTATTTTCGTGTAACGCTCCACCAAACCCCACCCTAAGCGTGCTCCCCTCCCATGCCAGTAGGGGTTTAAATTATACACGGAGAATATCAACCGAAATATTATGAACTTAAATGATACCGATAAATATTTATTCGACACAAATATCAACGGGTTAACATTTTTGAAAATTTCTATCCAGATCACGTCCACCCAGCCCCTCCCACCCCCGCCAACCTCCAAGCGTTATCCTGGTTGTCATAAATAAATTCAGTGACATGCATAACCCCGATTTGTCACGAATCTTGGTTGTTTTCGCGTTATTTTCTTGTAATGCCCGTCCACACCAAGCCCCTACCCGTGATCCCCTCCCATGGGTTGAAATGATAGACAAACAATGTTGTAGAAATACTGTCACTCTAATTATTTCTAAAAATAATTATTAAAAGCAAATATCGATCTGGATTACTTGTTTATAAATTTCCGCTCCCCCCCCCCCGCCAATCCCCGATCCTGGGGGTTAAGTGGTCAATTGAATGTCCCAATTAAACTCAAAAGTCACCCATAACCTTAGATTTGACTCCAATCTCGATTGTTTTGCGTTATTTTTATCTAATGTCACTCCAGCCCCACCCTTAAGGGTGCTCCACTCCCAAGTGTTTGAAATTATACACTAAGAACACGTAGAGAAATTTTATGAATTTTATTGTTCCCAAAATATATTTATTTAACGTAAAAACTGACCGTTTAACATGTTTGAAACGTTCTACCCAAGCCAACCCCATCCCAGCCCACACCCACACGTTTGTCACAAATAAACTCAGCGACATCCATAAACACGTTTTGTGTCGAATCTCAAACCAGATCTATTTAAATAGGTGCTGATGTCACGTAGTGACTGTAGTATTACGTGTTTTTTTACACAATACAACCACTTGTTACTTAAAAAAATATAATCATTTTAAATGCGAGTCGTTAGTTCTGAAATAAATTATGCTATTCGCACACCACCAGCTTTCGTGACTGTGAAGCGAAATCAATGTCATAAATACTGAATTTTATTAGGATTTACTGTAGATCTATCGTGTCAAAAATATACCGTATTTATTGGTTTCTTTTATGGCGGTCACGGAATTATTCAAGTTGTCAGAGAGCTTATATTTTCAATACAAGTTGTGAAAGATCTTCGGCACTGGTCAGAACGCAGTTTGTAAACACAACAAACGTTTTCGGCGGATACGTAACTGTTTAAACTCCGCGGGAAAGAAATCTAGGTGACTTATCTTTAAATGTAGACTTTGTTCTTTGATGTTGTATTTATAAAGTGAATACATTTTAAGCCTTACTTAGTCCGTGTAATTTTGCATATGTCTGTAGTTATTTAGCCCTGTATTCACTATTCTTTAGAATCGTTATTTTGATCGTTTCATTTATAGTTGAGAACGAGTTTTATAGATTCTGGAACCGCATGACAACATCGAATTTCTGTATTCTTAAATTCAACTTGATCATAAATATTAGAATACACATTCTTATGGTACTGGAAGGAATAGTTTGTTTTATTGGCTTTGAAGAAAGAAAATAAATCTTATTTAAATGCACAGGGCAGCACGATATCTTTCTATCCATGTGCAAACTTTAAATTTGTGTATTATTTCCAAGTAAGAAAGCATTTCTTTTGAAAACTTTTTTAAATTCATGGTATTTAAAAGTTGAATTTAACGAAGTATATTTAATGATTAACCTGTATTTAAAAAACAAGGCAATATATTAATCCGAACACCTAGAAAATCTCATTCTATGCTCAAATGAGTGGAACGGAAATTTTTCTTGTGCGGGTACTCCGATGTCCGCAGCAGTTTTTACTATATATTCACATATGATTGGACGTTTCTTGAAGAGTGTAAATAATTTACTAATTTCGATAAGTTAAATACGCAGATAAACTGTTCATGAAAACACAAACGCGCGCGCTAACACACGGAATATATTGATACGGGACAAGGTTAGGAAGTGCTGTACTACGTTGTAAATGTATTGGGGACCAATCAATATTTACGTGTTTTTTTTTCAAGGATCACAATTGTAGAGAATGGCCAGAATGTGTTATGAGGAGTACACCAAAGGAAAGACTAATTTTCAACAGCCTTTTCAATGACCTAACGATGTCTTTGTTATTGGACGAGTTAAATAACAGCTATAAAAGTACACACAAAAATAGCCGCTGTACAAGAAAAGCTTTAAATTTTGTTTTGAAGCTTGAACTGCTCAATTTTTTCTACTAAATTTTTAAATTTTCAGAGGTTTTACTTTAGTAGTAGCCGTCACCGATGAATAACCGAAGCAGAACATTGAAAGCTGACAGATTATATTGGTTCCATCTGAAAATATGTTACAACGTATTTACTAGACGGCGAGGCATGTTAAATAAACAGTATGGTAGTGTAATGAAGCATGAAACAATCGGTCGGAGGTACCAGTAGGTGAATTAGTTGTTCTAGTACACGTTTGGATGGATCAACTCTCAGGTTTTTAAACCGAATGTTAGCAAGTATGTTTTTTGTACGATGGAGGGTTGTTTGTTGTTTCTTTTGTAGTAAGGACTAATATATTTTTCTGTCATCGTAAACCTTTTATTTTACACTGTGTTTCAAATGTTTAAGATTAACTTTAAAAGTAAAGTGTTAAAATTTTGAACTGCTGAAGGGCAAATTATAAAACTGACGTCATCGGAAAAATTGTTCAATGGCAATTGTTTTACATTTTTCAAAATAGTAGATTCTCTCATCGCTTTATAACTTTACGTACTTTGTTTACATCCATTGAACAATCTAAAACGAAACATATATTTATGTATATCGTTATATACGATAAGGATATTGCTAGAGATGTGATGGGGAGTAGTTTGAATAAAATTAATGGATGGAATCATTTCCCCTTGTAATGTATAAATGCATTGTAATTGCAACTTTGTACGTCCGTATACGTTGCCTTCAAACTCCGTAATAGAACAACTCTGGAGAGATGCATACGAATTTATTTTCGGACCAAAGTGTACAGCTTTTGCCAGGAGTACTACTCTAGTGTATTTTCGTGAAGAAGCAAACCTCTTGTTTCTTCATACATAGAGCAATGGACGGACGCTCTTTACTTCACGCGCCAGAGAAATAATTTTATTAACGCTAACAGATAAAGTGAGACAAATGCATCGCATGTATTAAAAGATTATTATTGTGATTTTAATATATTCATGACCTTTCATAAATTGTTGTGAGCCAAGTTGACGGATTTTTTCAGAAAATCAATCGTACCTGTAGGTAGTATTGCAATCTGCCAGGGTCATATTATCGCTCTCAAAAGTGAGCTAGTGCATTTATCTATTAAATAATACATGCGTGGAGTGTGGTTGCCGTTATCGCTTATCAGGCAAACTTTTATCGGCATCGGAACCTGATGACTGTTGGAGGCGTACGGTACTGTAGTTACCCGGAGATGCGCAAGCACTGCAAATAGCATTACATTTGACCGTGCGACTATTTCGGAGTTGGCAACGCGATGTTAGCGGTTTAGATTTGCAGATAACGCATTAACGTTGAGTGTAAGTAGCACTTGTTTGAATATTTAGACGCCGTGTAAACGAAGGAATTCAGAAAAGTAAAGCTATATTACATTTATTTGCACTTACGTTTGCATTAAATTAAGACACTTTAATTTATTTCATGAGTGGTTGGTGTTGTTTCTTTAATTTACGCTAACCATGTGCTGTGTAGCGGTGATTCAGAATAGCGTACAACCTAACTAGGTGGCCTCGTTGTTGCCTTTTGCGATCCTTTAGTTATGCGATTGTCATCCTCCCGTAACGAGCAACAAATTTCGGGTTTCAAGAAAGCGACCAGATATACAATTTGGATCGGGAAAATAATCACCACACAAGCGCTGTGATGTACAGTTTTTGACTCTAACTTGCTTTAATTATACAAAATAGCTCAGTATTATTTAATATCTTTAACGATGAGAATCACGACATGTTTATGTCGTAACATCCATATTCTTTGTGAGCGACGACAAACCGACATCGATAAATAGTTGCGCTCGTTCTTCTCTGTAACTTCTGCTCTCCAGACTACTCGCACTAAATACGTCTTTATTTCGCCCGCACTTCGCTGCTATCGGGGTTCGGTACCACATACTCCTCATCCTCACTCCAGGTTATCCTCTTCACCCGCTCACTACTGTCTGGCATCTTTTTTATTTCTATTTTATTAAATTTAACTCTTAGATCGGAGACTTTACAGTTGTGATAATTTAACATAAAAATATTATTTACAATTTGTAAATATTTAACAAGTAAACTAGGGGTCTGGGATATGACCCTTATCATTCCAAGTTAGAGACGAGAGAAACCGACTCAGTTGTTTACAACATATTAACGAAGTTTTTCCGGCATGATGTTTGCGATCGATCTGATCATCGGGGAAAATTCGTGTTGTGAAATGCATGAAGGAGGTTATGGGGATGATGGGAAGAACGGATATTTAGGGAGTATGTAGTTCCAGTTGGTAGATGGGGGTTAAAGTTAGATAATTTTGGAGTGATTTAGGAGGAGGATGATATCAATTGAGTCTGCGGTTCTGTGGCGAAGGGGCCGGGTTGCTGTAGAAGAGCGCAATGTTTGGATTTGGGTGGTGGTTGTTGGAGCTATTTATGTGGGATTTGGTGGATTTATGAATTGTGGTAGGAATTAGGGGAATTACAAGGTCTTTGTGGATAACTGAGTTACGAATTAGAAATGAATCGGATAATTTTGTTTGGTTTGTATTTTGTTGGGGTGGGAATAGATGGTGGATCTCCATATGACTCATGAGTACGGCCATATGGGGCGGATTAAGGATAGATAGACTCTCTGGTATCAGTTACCTAATTTCCTCAATCTGCTACCCTTTATTTCATTCTCTGAGTGGACCATCCACCTTTACTTTCTCTTCCGTTCTTTCACATCTTCATATATACTGATGAGCCAAAACATTATCACCATTGCCTACCCCGAGATTGAATGCCGTCAGGTGATGTTTGCAGTCATGTGACGAGGTAAGGAAGTATATAAGCGGAGCAGAGACGAATGAAGAATCATTCTAGCTACGATACATACCGAAAATGAGGATATCCACTGATATAAGTGACCCGGCATCTGGGAACGAGAATCTCGGAAACGGCGGAGCTGGTCTGCTGTTCGCAGAATACTGTCGTGTGTGAATGAAGGACGGTAAAACCAAGAGTAGGTGAACATCGCTTAATCAAAGAACCGTAGTGGTTGGAAGTTTGGCCGCTGAGTAAAGCAGGATAGACTGCGATTTGTGACAGATCTGATGGCAGAGTGAAATGTTGGTGCAGGCACAAGTGTTTCAGCGCACATTGACGACCCATACGTTTTCCCACGCTGACCCGACGTCATCGTAAATGGTCATTACAGCGATCATGGGAACATTGGAGATTGAACCGTGGATAAATGTAAACGTGTAGCTTGGTCGAATGAATCACGTTTTCTGTTGCATCAAGTCGACGGTCTTCTCAGGATTCGCCGTCTTCCAGGCGAACAGCTGCTTGAAACGCGTACCGCACCACGGACGCAGTCCCTTAATTTAAACGAATTGCGTGACCTGTGACAACAATACATACGGATACCTACCAATCACTTGTTGAATCCATGCCACGTCCAATAGCTGCTGTATTGCGTTCTTAATGTGAACAAACTCATTATTAAGCTGATGGTCTTAATGTTTTCGCACATCAGTGAGTACCCTACAAAGAAAATGCACATTGTTGATATGGTCTTCATTTTTCTTCATTAGAATACCTTGACTAACGTGCGTTTAATTGAGTATAGTAAAAACATAATTTTTTTGCATTCATTCTATAAATGGCAGTGTTTCTACTAACGGAGGTAGTACCATAACCTTTATTTGAGATCTTGTTTCAAAGTTGTATACTAGGTAAATCTGATAGGCACCTATTTACAGATACTGATATAATTGCACCTACTTTTATCCAATGATATTGTTTTAGAAAATATATTTCGATGCCAACTATGACTTCTTAAAGTTATTTACTAGATCAAGTACCACTGCATGGGACTCAATGTTTTTCTGTCATGAATGTAATGGGGGAAAAAATTAGGAATCTTTAAGGTTCATAGATTTTAAAGAGTTGCCTCTATTTTTTCAGCTGAATGTAACCACAAGTAAGGAATCATATGTACTTACATAATTTTTAATGAATTGTTAAACAAATTTGTCAATCTTTTATGATAGATTTTTATATTTTATTACATTTGTATAGGAAAGAGACACAGCGAAGTCAATTGAAGTTGCCTGCAAACCAATGTTGAACTTGTATTGAATTGTGTGCAATATATAGATTATATAAACAACTACAGTAAAAGTTTAATGTTGTTTTCCACCAAGATAATTATTTTATTATGAAGGTGGCTAACATTAATATATAGTCTATTATTTTGTAGATGCAAGCATTATGGTAATTGAACACAATTTTTAGTGGCAGATATGAAGCTCATGGCACGATGTGGCCACGTCCTTCTGCTGCTGCTGGCTGTGTGGGTGTGTGGTCTGATATTACTGGCTGTTCCTGTGATTCGTTCTCCATCTGCAACACCAAGTTCTGTAGTGGACTCACGATCCATTGAAAGGTTGTCTAGAGCCTTTTCAGACTTGGACCTGCTTAAGCGACAACATTCTGAGATGAGAACTCTTTTGTCTAGCATCAATGTTATGTAAGCTAAATATTATTTCTTGCCTAAAACTGTTTTGTTTGATGTTTAGTTTGTAAGTGGTAAATTATTTCAATTACAGATTTTGATTTTTATTTATATAAAAATTTAATAAATTAATGTATTGCAGAAGATATTATTGATTTATTGCAGAAATATCAATTTATAAGCTGTACTAAATTAAAGGTAATTGCTACCTGTAAAAAAAATTGTTGAAGAAATAAAAGTAGCCAGTGCATGTGTCTGTTTTGGTGTTTTAATTAATGGATTTATGAAAAAAGAAATGATAAATATTAGTTATTCAATATGAAAGAGCATAATAAAAATCTGCTCAGGATCTGCATTGTAACATTTGTATTTAAGTAAAATGATTACATATCATCACAAATATTTCATATTGGAAATCCTACAATAATGTGTTACAAAATATTAATAACCTTGCTGTCTGTAGGGAGCAGCCTGTGCGTCAGGAAGACAAGGATGCACTTTACCAGGATATTCAAGAAAAGTTGCACAAAGTAGAACTTCTCTTAGATCAACCAGGAGATATAAAAGTTTCACCAGTGGGTAAGTACAAAATATACAACTGACAAAATTTAGTTAGAGCCCTAGTTCCCATTCGCTCACGAGCCGCAGTTGTATACAGCTGAACAAAAATAAATGCTACGCTCCTATTGTTTATGACTCGCAGTAAGAGTTCAAAACCGGCAACTTGTAGTTAAACATTTAATAAAACATTTAACCACCATATGCAACAACAGCTGCTATAATGAATCCCTTTCCCCATTTTCCTCTCCTAACAGATTCGTACTACTACAGGACATGGAACAGAACTTCCCATTCCAACTCACCAAATTCTCCTCCTATATACATCACCAACACCAGCGATACAAACCTACTCATAAAAAACTTCAAATCAATATGCTCCTCATTATTCTCCTACCATACAGAGGAAAAAAATTCAACTTAATCTACAAATGCCTGAAGATTATAGATTTACCTCTAAATATCTAATAGAAAAAATGCTACGTTTTCATACATATCAAATCCAAAGTTAAAAGTTAAAAAGTAGTAGTAAGAGGCCTTCACCACTCATCATATAAGAATAGCATAGAAGAACTCATTGCCCTAGGATACAGTCCAGTGTCAATAACCCCAGTGTTCTATCCAGTTACAAAAGCCAATCTTCCCTTATTATATTATATTGTATTATTATTCTTCACGTTATAACTAACTGTCCTTGGTATGTTACTAACACTAGAACCCAATCAACCTAACTAACTATAATCTAAAATCACAATACTTCTCAAAAATTCAGGTTGAACTTCCCAAACCAAAAAGATATATAGTTCAGTGTCATAACTGCCAGGACTTTGTTCACACTCACAATTACTGCAATCAACCCCGCCCCTCCCGACCCAAATGCATCCAATGCCAAGCAACCCATTCTTCTACACTCAATATTTGTACCTGGAACGCCTGCAGCCTGAACAATAAATTCCATGAACTGTCTTATTTCGTTACACAATATAATATTGTCATCCTCTTAATCCCTGAAACAAAACTGACTCCTTCACCCAATTTCTTACTTCCTAATTACATTACCTACAGATCTGACCATTCTTCCAATACCTGAAAAGGAGGATCTGCTATCCTAATCAGAAAGATTATCTTATCCCTACTAAATCTTCCATCGAACAACAACTAAGTGAAATAACTGTCCAACTTGCATGCAACAACAAAATTACCATAGTAGCCTACTATTTATCTTCTAATTATAAAATAGATTACAACCTCTACAGTCACTGTTTCAGTTCACTTCTCTCTCCTTTCATAATTGGAGGTGACTTCAACTTCAAACACGTGATGTTTGGTTCTAGAATTTTCTCACCAAGAGATTTTATCCCGACATCACTAACAAACAATTAACTCCCTTCTTTACTAATGAACCTACCTATTATCCAACTAATAATGCCTCCCCCCACATGTGCTGGACTTCTTCATCTGTAAGAAGTGTAGATGTCCCCTCTTGAATATTCATGTCATAAATGAGCAATCCTCTGATCACCTTCCTAACATAGCATCCTTATCCATAAAATATAATTCACTATTCTTTCCCCATACTCTAATCAATAGAATTAATTGGAACTTATATAAAGACTTAATCTACAACAGACTTCAAATCCCTAATTTACTAAATAATGAAAAATAAATCAATGCAGCTGTTTCTATTTTAATGTCCATAATTAGATCAGCCATAAAGAAATCAACCATAACTCTTCCTCCAAAGCCACCCTATTCACATTGACCTGAATTCCCACCTTACTTTAAAAAAAATCATCAGAAAGACATGGATAGAAACAAAATGCCCTTGTTATAAAACAACCCTCAACATAATTTCCAAAAAAAATACATAACAAACTTAAAGATATCAATAACCATATATATACCCCCCCCAAAAATCCAACTGAACACCTCAGACTGCTCCCTCAGGAAAAAAGTCAAATTCATTCTCAAAGAAAATC
This sequence comes from Zhengitettix transpicula, assembly GCA_037074705.1. Classification (NCBI taxonomy): domain Eukaryota; kingdom Metazoa; phylum Arthropoda; class Insecta; order Orthoptera; family Tetrigidae; genus Zhengitettix; species Zhengitettix transpicula. The sequence goes on along the minus strand of CM073591.1, from coordinate 147,038,528 downwards.
CTGTATTCCGCCATTACTCCATAACTCCATTTGGTTTTCCTTGCCACAGGAAAAAGCTAACCTTTTTGGAAAACTTCTTTCTAATCAGTTTAAACCTTATCTGTCTTCCAATCCTACACTAGACAGTCTTATCCACAACTCACTATCAACTGCCAAAACAGAGCTAAACCTTCCACCCCTATTAAACAATGTAGTCAAAACAATTTCAAAGTTAAAATACAATACAACTCCCGGAAACGCCCTAATCAACTCGAACCACCTCAAACATCCTCCCACAAAAGCCCTTGTCCTACTAACAAACATAAATAACGCAATACTAATAACCTCAGAAATTCCAAATAACTGGAAATTAGCTACAATAATAATGATTAACAAACCTGGCATGCTAAAATACAATCCCTCCGACTATAGACCAATCAGCCTTCTCCCTAGACTTTCCAAGTCTTTGTAAAACTCCTCCTTCCCAGACTTGAAAACCAACTTTCCCACCTTATACCCAACCAACAATTTGGATTTCGGAACAATCACTCCTGTCCCCAACTGATCAACATCCTGACAGAAATGACCAACAACTCCTTCAAAGAAAAATGTATGTATAGCAACATATTGAAAAAGCCTTCGATAAAGTTCACTACCCTTCCCTCCTGTTTAAAATCAAAACCCACCTCAAACCTTCTCTCCAATTACATCATCAATTGATCTTACAGAGTTAAAATAGACAATCACTTCTCTCCACAACATCCAATTCTCTCAGGCGTCCCACAAAGAAGTGTAATTGGTCCATTCCTCTACTCCATGTACACCCACCATATTCCTATTTTCCCCTCTACTACCACCTCAATATTTCAGACAAAATCACTATCACTTCTCACACACATGACTACCAAACTGCAACAAACCACCTTCAAACATACTTAAAACCTCATTTCAATCTGGGCCAACGACTGGTGCATAGTCATCAATCCTTCCTAATCCATAACCGTTCCATTCTCCATAAAAATAAAAGGTTACGACCTATCAGTCACTATCAACAACTCCACTATCCCTACTAAATCTTCCCATAAATACCTCGGCCTAACCCTCGACTCCAAACTAACATGGTCTCTTCACACTTCCCACCTTAAAAAAAATAATACTCCTCAAATTCAAACCATTACTGAACCCGAAATCTCCTTTATCCCTCACAACAAAAAACCTCATTTACACATCCCTCATATATCCCCTCTGGTTTTATGGATGTTATATCTGAGGTTCGGCCACTACTACCCACATAAATAAAATTCAAAAATCCGAAAATAAAATTCTTCACGTTATAACTAACTGTCCTTGGTATGTTACTAACACTAGAATCCACAATGACATAAATATTTTCTCAACCCAAAAAGAACAATTCAAACCACCCTAATCCAACGTAATAGAAATCTCCACCTCTGCAATCCCATTATCTCTAATACAGAATCCCACCCTCCTCCACCTAAACCCCTCAGAAGGCTAAACTGGAAATGACAAATTGACCTTGTAACCACTGTAAAGTGTTTATATATATATATATATCCTCAACTACTCACTCAAGAAGCAACTACATTTCTTCAAGTTAATTTTAATATGTTAACATCATTAATGTATCAGAATAGTAAAATCTTTAGATTAAAAATTTTTCTGCACATTATATAAAACAGGAGCCCTAGTTAATTAATATAGTTCCTTTGAAACAACAAGAATAATTATAAAAGGTCATCTGTATTTGTGATGTGAAGATTAGCACACAATGAATTGTTAAAAAATACTGGTTTGTTTTTTAACAGTTACTATGAAACAGCTTCTAATAATATTAATCCTTTATTGTGAATTCTTAATTCTAATTTCAAACATATTTGTAGAAATATTTTTCATAGCTTAGCTAAAAGTTAGTGGAGAAATTATGTGTATTAATAAATATATTGGTAATAATGCCAGTTAGGATTTTGACTCGGCATATAAGAACTAAGAATGAAATAGGATTATGAAGTAGTATAGGTCTATCCTTATTCAACATTGATTTACTTTCAGCTCCTCAGCTGATATTTCACTGAAAAATTCTCAAGACATTCACTTAGTAACGCCATTCTCAAGACAAGTTGCTTGTTGAATACATGCATCTAGCCATATTACTGTTGCAAACTTTCTTATGATTTTTTCTTATTGCTTTGAGACCTGCGTATTCACTTTATTTCAATATTGCATTGCACAAACAATTCTGTTAAAATTGTTGTAGCATATTTTAATATTCATATACATGCACATTTTTTTTGCATCTGGAACATTTGCTCTCCTGAGACTAATATTTAATTCATCTATAATTCGTCTAGTGTAATCATAGTGAGAACTCTCAATTAATGAAACCCTTACCCTCACATCGTCAGTATATTGACTGGTTTGATATTGTTGTCCATCTTGCTCTTTCATGAGCCATTCTATCCTTACCGTCAACTCTACCTTCCATCACTTGACCAAATTCATACCAACTATGCTGATCGACTTACTAGTCAGCTCTACAGACTTCTTTCCTAATTTCTAAATTTATAAGTCCATTTGATCTTAACCATTATTATGTAGCATCACATTTCGAAAGCTTCTAGTGTATGCCCTTCAGGTTTTACAATTGACCCTGTTTCACATCCATACAGCCTTGTACTCTTCACATGGAATTTAATAAACTTTTTCCTCAATCAAATCCAAAATTTTAATGTTGCTTGTCAGAAACTTTTTTTCTTGTTAAATTTTCTCTGAGCTTGTGTTATTCTGTTTTTGATGACTTCTTTGCTTCATCCATCTATGTTAACTCTTCTCTCACCACATCAGAACCTCTTTTTAGATATGGATCTGTATTTATGTGTATGCAACTGATCATGACTTCAGTTTCCTATGTTTCAGTTGTTTATTTTTTTCTGAAATTCTCTTGGTGTATGTCTTAATTTCCAGACCTCTGTAAAAGTACAATATCATAGGCAAATATTAGCATTGGAATTCTTTTTACTTGATTTAATTATAGTTGCAAATTTTTTGTTTAATTGTGTCTTCAGTATATAAGTTAAATAGCAGAGAAGATAAGTTGTTACATTCATTACATCCTTTCTACTAATAGCATCCATGAATTAAAGTACTGCAATTTCATATCAACCTCACTACATATGGAGATGCCGTTAATTAATGTGAGTTTTTTTAAAAAATTATTTTAACAAAATAATGTTAATATTTATAAAGTGAAAGTGCAGTTTGACTCTGCTGCTGTAAATTATTTCTTTCTTTCAACACATTATTTGTTAAGAATACTTAGATTTGAAAGCTGAAAAGGAATTAATACTACATAAATAATATAATTGATAAATGCTGAGATTGGTAATGTCTGATTAGATTTCATATAATATGCTTTGTTTAGTTAGTACTACCAGGTACTTTTATCCTCTATAACTTTATTATTTATAACACTACAATAAAGGCACATCTGGACTAAATAAGAATTAGGGAAATCATTCTATAAAAACTTAAAAATAAAATTATCAAACTTAGAACTTCAAAGTTCTTTTCTGTTAATAGTTATGCATACTTCATTATTGATTTGGCCTTTGAGAATTCTTGGTGTATGTAAGCAAACATTTGAATTTGAAAGTAAATGTGATCTATGAGTCTAAAATCCAATTCCAAATAATAACTGTTCATTAACCATGAAGACCAGAAGCAGTTTTATTATTTCTGTCTTTCTTTATGTTCTAAATACTTTTTCTTTAAAATAGAATTATAATACATCTGTGTAAAAATATACTAATTTGATTAATAAATAGTCAGATAACAGACAAAAATAAGTGCTAAATAACTACCACACAAATTTTCTGCAATCTAATTACTTTTTTATTTATATTGGAATACTTCCTACAATCCTCAGTAATTGTCACTTTACTATCAAAATTAAGACCAAATTACGGAAACATGAGAAACATTATAATTTAATGAAATTAAAACTACAAAAAATCAAAATATATCTAAATGATAGGTATATAGTTATACACTTTTGCTACTAAATTATTTTCTCTGGAACTATTTGTTGTTAGAACAAAAAGATGAACCAAGTACCCAGTATGAGCAAACACGAAGACGAATTGCATCTGGAGTACAGGAGATGTGGTTTTACATTGGGGCAGAACTTCGCAAGTTGCTGAAACAGCTGACTGCTGATGATGGCATGGCAGAGAGAATCTCACAGATGTTGGAGCAGACACAAGAACACCAGAGGTGAGACATATTGGTCGATCTTGTAATTGGATAAATGAATTTTTTGAATGTATGAGCTAAAGTAGTTTTACACAGGTCAATCGTGTCAGATATTGAATCTTTAACCTCCTATGATGGCTATGAAGATTGGCGGGAACGTGAGGCTGATGAGCTCAGTGACTTGGTACAACGAAGGCTCCAGTATCTTCAAAATCCAACCGATTGTTCCACTGCTAGAAAATTAGTATGCAGTCTTAACAAGGTAAATTTATGTTTTTATAAAGATATCTCAACAGTTGAGAAAATTCTTGTGTTCAAATGTTTGAGAATTCATTATATAATTAATTTCATGTTTAATTTTGTAATTTGGCTAAATAATACTATTAATACAAAGTTACCTTCAATATGTCTACTTGCATGGTTATACATTGTAATTTAATTTAATTCGTGTCTATTACAGATTCATTTAATGAACTTATCAAATTAGTCCAAATAATGAAATGATATAAGAGTAACATGGCCAAATCTGTAAAAGTAAATTGATAAATCTGACTGTATATTCTTTCTTTTATGTGACTTTTGTTGTTATTGTTGTTCAGTCTGGATAGTTTGCATTGTGTGAGCTGTTCTCCATTATAAAACTACTACATTTTAAAAACTGTAGACAAAGATATTTATTTCGATTGTTTTAATTTCCATGGATAAATATCAGAATAGTATAGACCAGTGGTTGGCACACATGAGGTCAAAGAGTGCCACAATCCTTTCTAAATATATATATATATATATATAAGTTTTGAGGACGGAATTAGAGGTACAACCTGAGTTTTTTTAAGCAAAATAAATTGTGTTCTATATACTATAGTAATAACATTACAAACAAATTGTTCGATGTTCCAAAATATAATTTGAGGAAAAAATCTGAAATTTTAACAAATTTAAATGCTAGTGTGTTCCAATCTTTGTTGTGTTTGTGTATTAAGAAGAAAGTGCCAATAGTTATCCCAAGACAATTTTTCTTTTAGGAGTAGCTTTTACAGCTGACTATTTATTCTTTGAATTAAAATTCAAGAATCAATGTGTAATATTATTATGAAAGTTTTTTTTTTTCTGTAACTGTTTTGTTCAGCATTAAATCTGTTTATCTGAAGATATGTTGCTTATTTAATTTGTTTGATATATTTAGTTCGTATTTTACATTAATGATGCAAGTAATAGTGCAGAACTCTATTTATTATTAATTGAAACAATTGCTATAATATAAATATTTATTTGATTCAGTATGATAATGCCAATAGATACATTTTAACATTGTTAACAATTTCAGGGATGTGGATATGGTTGCCAGCTTCATCATGCTGTTTACTGTTTCCTTGTAGCTTATGGAACCCAGCGTACTCTTATTTTGAAATCTAAGGGGTGGCGTTATCATAAGGCTGGTTGGGAAGAAGTGTTCCTTCCTATCTCTAACACTTGCACTGATCCTGGAGGATCAACACAGTCTCATTGGCCAGGTGAGTAGAGTCCAATTACAGCTTTGTATATTTGCAATATTTTGACATAAATGGTAATTTATATTTGCACAATGGATTTTAATTATAATTTATGATAAGTTGGGGACCAAATATCTTGTCTTGTCCCAGCCTGACAATTTTTTAATCATTTATCACTTCGCCACCTACATCAACATACACCCATTCTCTCACTCTCCTTCTTCTTTTTCTCCTTTGTAGCCGTATTCTCTACTTATATATAACATTGAATTAATGATAATATTTTATAAATGTGTATAACAGGCAAGTGCATAGAGTATATGAACAATAATAAATTTTGTGGCAACATTGTTGTAAGATTTCTTCAATTCAATTTCCTAATTGTGTGGTGGCTACCTTTAATATCTTTGTGAATGCATGTTTCTATGATACATTTATTTTCCTCTTACTTTCTCCTTCATACCAAGGAAGGTGAAATACTGCATTGTGTATTCAATTAAACTGTTCAGCCAATTTCTGTAAGACAAACTTCACTTCAATGAGGCTGCAGAGTGTAAATTCTGTTCCATGCACATTAAGCAGATACAGTTATATGGCAAAAAAAATACTTTCTTTAAAATAAGCCTTTTGTGGCTCCTAACAGATTATTATCCAGGATGCAAACAATTGTCACTGTAACAATTGTTGTATTCCTTTTTGCACTTAGATCATCATGGAAAATTGAATAAATATAGGCTAGGCTAAACGTATCAAACAATTTCACTTTTGAGGAATAAGAATGTAGATATTGTCTTATTTATATAGGAAGTTCAATGGAAGCAAATGTTTTATGCCAAGATAGTACTTATACAAAAATGATGAAAGATTTATGTAGGTAATATCACAATTCCTAAAAAGTTATAAAAATCTTTAGTTGGTTGAGACTATTTTGGGTGAAGCCAATATTGACTCAGGAATCTGCAGACAGAATGCTAAATTTCTGGAAAAAATATTTTTCCCTGAAATTTCCAGTGATAGACAAATAGTTAGAATACAAAAACTCCTAATGGTTTTTTCGGCGAAAATATCAATGGAGTGCATTACTTGATATCAGAAATCATATTCTTCTATACAGTTTCCTTTATTTTTCCCTTTACTGTTATTTGTTTGTTGAAAATCAAGTGTTAATTTTCATTTGTCAATCACAAAGTAAAATAATTTTAAAATTTATTTTTAGTATACTAAATTAAAAAATGAGGTGATAAATGGAGAAATGGTTCCAATTAGTGAAAAGTTATAGAGTTATTGGAGAAGTTTAATAACTTCAAACATGTAAATTGCCAAAGCTACTCATTTTATTCATAATTGAATTATTATTTAATATATGTGGAGTAACTGTGATTCCAAACTAAAAAATTTAATTTATAATATGCAATTGAAGAGGCACACATGTGTACAAGGACTTCACTTGGTGGAATTAACGGCACAGAAAACACTCAGTTTTGCTATTAAACTCATAATATATATTACTTTAAGAAGAAACACCACAAAATTTATATATGAAGATGAAATTGCCTACTATTTTTGGACTGTACATTATGAGATTCATACAAGAATAAAGAAATATGATTATTCATAAACCAAATAATGTCAAGAATATTGTATCAGAAACATCATGACTTACAGAATTGTAGTTCCTTTGCAAATGCTGATAGCAAATTGCAGTTACTTGTTCATGAAAAATTTCTAAATATGTGACTTAAGTTTTCTGTTCCAAATTGTACCTTGGAACTTCAACCCAAGTATATAAAGATTTGAAAACGAAAGTACTGGATATCTGTGGTTGAGAAAGCTTAAATATGAATTTATTTTATGGTACATGCACTGAATTTTTTTATCATTAATATCCCTATTGCAAATGTTTTCAAGGTTTAGTTATGGGAAAGGATTAGCTGTTAACATGACATAAAAATAGTACCAGTTGCCTTTTGACTGAAACCAGGGAAATATTGTTACAATAAGAAGGCAAAAAGCATATTGACAATGAAGAAATAGGAAGTTCCACTAAAAACACCAAGCAGCATTCAGAAAGAATTGTGTGTTTCTTTAAAATAAAAGTAATTTGAAAATTTTGAACTATAGGCCCAAGTAAAACACTAAATTAAGGTTTTACAGAAGTTATTTGTGTTCTATATTTTTTGTTAAAGATTATAAGCTATAATTGTGATTTTTTTATGATCAGTCTAATTATAACCAAGAAATTAAATTGCAGTCAAAGAACATTTAATTGCTTTTCAGGAAAACTAAGCACACAAGTAGTAGACTTACCTATTGTGGACTCGTTGTTTCCAAGACCCCCTTACTTACCACAAGCAGTGCCAAGTGATCTGGCACCTCGGCTGACAAGGTTACATGGTGATCCTGCTGTGTGGTGGGTTGGCCAGTTTCTCAAGTACCTGCTCAGACCTCAGGAATCCACAGACAGAATGCTAAAAGAAGCAGCTTCACGACTCAAATTTGAAAATCCTATTGTTGGGTATGTAATTTAATGAAATAAAAAGATAAGTAGCGTATGAATTTTTGTGTATAATAGCTCTTGTCCTTGGCAAAGCAATCAAATTATTATCATGTGAGAAGTAGAGAATGAGGCCTTTCCCAGTGCAGATGATTAATAAATAGTTCTCGACTGTGCACCCAGGTCAGTGTAGAATCTAAACATGACGTTTCTATGGCTTGGTACTGTACACCTGAAGAAGATGGCAGCACAAGCCATAGAAATGTTGTGTTTTCTACACTGACCCGGGTGCAAAGTTGAGAACTATTTATTCATGTGAGAAATACTCTCAAATATTTATCAGAATATCCAAATTGATGAGATAAGATTATATGCATATAGTTAAGAATGCGGTTCTCGTAAAAGATATGAAACCATTCCTTAAAAAAATTGTGTGTGTGTGTGTGTGTATATATATATATATGATATTAATAAGGATGTGACAGTGTCAAAAATAATTGCAATATTGGTATGGAAAGGAAAGATAGATAGAAGCATATTTTTAGGGAGAAGGAAGGAAGATGAAGGAAAGACTGAAAATATTTGACAGAGGCAGGACTTGAACCGGTATGATCTGCTCAGTACACTGACGCCTTAACCATCATGGCCACCGGGCCATGTTCATGACCAGGAAAATATAGTCTTATTGTGGATAAATAGTTATTTAGAGGAGGAAAGGATATAGTAGAGGGAATGAAGTATTAGGAGCATCCATTAATCTTCCTATTTATTTCTATCCTTCCTCACTATCCAAGTTCGAATGTGACTTCATCACCAAATTAGTATATATACATACAAATTTTCAAGGACCTGAACCCCTTTAATCAAGATAGTAGGTCTGAACTGTGTGCTAGCTGAGCACAAATCTCTGGGAAACTGACATTTTTTCCTTGAATAGGGTTAAGAGTTTGGTAATGTTAAACTAGTATACTAATGACAGATTGAGTTAGGTTAGACTTCTTATTTTAATTACAAATAAAAATTGCATAATATTCCCCTGTCCATAATGTAATTAATAAATAAAATACAATATTTTTAATTGTCTGTTATTGGCAGTTTTTTCCTCAAATGTTACAATCAAAATTGGATGCTTGATTACTTCTTAAAAAGGGGTTTATGGGTGGAAATTCACTGAAAAAACATTCCTTAAAGACAAGAATTTCATTATGTACAGGTTTCTTAAAAAACGGAATAAATTACATTACACGTATGGCTGTTTTACCGGGACTTAGAAATATTTTCATTACAGATATTCCTTAAAAATAGGAAACTTAAAATGTATATTAATATAAAGGAAGGTGATATTGGTGGGGGAATAGTTGCAAGTGAACTTAAAGTATTATTTGTGTTTACATTTGGTAAGAAATCAGAAAGGGAATCTGGCCCATGGATTTCGAGCATGAAAATATCATTTATGAACCGGAAGCAGGTTAAATGTCTTAACAGAGATAGGAGAGAGGGATGGAGATGTTATTCAGTTGTAATTAGTGGAACTGGATGGCTATGATTTGTGAGGAACATCACACTTGTAGAAGCAAAAAAATACATTCATTTAGTCTGATTAACATACAGCCATATTGTTGAAAACTTTAACACACTCTAGTAGCAGTAACAAACACTATGTAAACATTTATCAATACCATCTAGTGGCAGTTATTGCATCTCATTACAATAAATATTTTTATAAACTAACACACCCCCTTAATGATATGCCCAATCCTATACTGTTTACATGGTTTAAGGTCTTCTTCCCATTTTAGAGGTTTCGTCAGTAGATCAGCATAGTTCTCATTTGATTTCACATAACGGAACTGTAGGATTCCATCTTCTACCTTCTCTCGGAGAAAGAAATGTTGCACGTCGATATGCTTGCTCCTTTCTGATACCACTTGGTTGTTTGCAAGAGCAATGGAACCTTGGTTGTCAGTATGTATTTCTTGAGAAAATGTCACAAACTCTGATGCTCCAACTTCATTTAGGAACTCTTGCAGCCATAGTATTTCTTTTGTTGCCTCACACTTGAAAATGTATTCTGTTTCCACAGTTGCGAGGGCTGTTGTCTCCTGCTTCTTTCTTCTCCAAGACACTGCTCCCCTGCTAGAAGTGCCACGTAACACTGTATGATTTTCTGTCCATCCTGTCACTTGCCCAGTCTGCGTCACATAATACTTGGATCCTTTCCTGCTGGGTTTATAAGTAATTGTATAATCTTCGGTCTTCTTTAGGTATTGAATAACATGGTGAACACCAGCCCGGTGCTCCCGATTGGGGTTTTCATTGAATTGACTCAAGTAGGCAGCAGCATGAGCGATGTCTGGTCTTGTACCATTTGCAATATATAGCAGGCTCCCCACATCTTCACGGTATTTGGACTTCTCATTTACTTCAACCAAGTTTGACGTTTTTGGGAAGTTGGTACCAGGATCTAGTGGTGAGGATGCACCATATGCATCTGTCATTCCAAACTTCTTCAACAGTTCCTTGATGTGTGTCCTTTGGTCAAGTGTCAAAGAACCATCCTCATTTTGAGTTTATCTGATGGATAGGATACTCTCTGCTCTTCCTAAGTTGTTCACCTTAAACTTCCCTTGGACATTCTCTTTGAAATTTACTGCAACTTTATCATTTGTAGCTACTACCATCAGGTCATCCACATATATTCCCACTAACAGCTCTTCATTGTAGTTTATGCATAGATCAGCCTTGGACCTTGTGAAACCAATTGATTTCAGAAAATCGTCTAGTGTGGAGTTCCATTCTTGACCAGGCTGTTTGAGACCGTATAAGCTCTTCTTGAGTAGGCACACTCTTCATTTTCAAAGGGCTCTGGTGTAATATCTAATTTTGTTCTACTGCTATCGCTAACAAAGTTCTGATCGTCTTCAGTTTCACAACCAGTGAGAATGGCTCAATGTAGTGTATGCCATCTATTTGCCTGAACCGTTGAGCCACTAATCTGGCACGATAGCGGCCTGGTTTACCATCTTTGTCCATCTTCTGTTTAAAGACCCATTTTGATTTTATTACTTATTTTATTTTATTAACTATCCAGGTTTTGTTTCGCTCCATGTTTTCAATTTCTTCTAACATGGCCTCTTTCCAATTGCTTCCATCCGGAGCTGAAAGTGCTTCCGAATATGGTCTGGTCTAAGTTATCTTCGCACTTTGCAATGCTGCATGCAGGACATCTCATGTGCAGACCATGGTTTTCATGTCGGCCAGCTACTCTTTCCGAACGTCATGTAGGCATGGGTGTCTCGTCTGGTTGCATGACATGTGGTGGTTGGTTCTCCACCTGGTCATTTCCCCTCTGCCCTTCTACTAACATCTCATCCGCCAACTGGTTGTCATTTCCTAATTCCTCAACTAAACTACAAGTGATGCTGTCATTGCATGTTTTTACATCGAACATCCCTTCATTTGTGTCTCTCTTACATGGGAAGTCACTCTCATCGAACTTGACATTTCGGCTCATAAATATTCGTCCTTCTCTCGATCCCACAAATTGTAACTTTTGGTCCCTTCTGGATAGCCCACAAGGATGCATTCTCTTGCCTTCGGGTCCAATTTATCTTTCCTCTGCTTCGTGTCTAGCACACTCCTGGATTTGCAACCATACATTCTTAGATAGTCCAACTTGACATTTTTGCCTGTCCATATTTCTTCTGGAATCCTTCCTTCTATTGTGCTTGATAGGCATTTGTTATGGATCTGGACATTATGCAGGCCACTTATCCTTGAACATTATTAAACAATACCATTATATATTGTAGTGTGGGTATCCACCTTATTTATATTAACACTTGTAATGAAGTTGACTACAATGCAAACTAATATCTGTCACTCTGTGGTATTATAACAGATCTTGATCCAAAACTAGATTTTGGATGTGCTCTGTTCTTATTGTTGTTACTTATGTTTTGTTGTGCATCATATTGTTTGAATACCAAGTGGTATGTGGTGAGATCCTATTGGATGCTGTCCATGATTTTAGTTGCTATATATTGGGAATAGACTCGCCAGCAACTGTTTTATCAGGAAAGTTGTAGAGGAGCAAATAAAAACCTTCTTAAAGGACATTTACATTAGTTAGACAGTGTCTCACCACATATGACACACAGCAGATATAGCATCTTCCATGACATGATTATTTGCCAATCTGCCTCTTTTGTTTGATGTGGTTTGTTGAAAAAGTTACTGATACGTCATGAACAAGAACTATAGAGTTGTATACAAGCTGACTGGTAAGCTATTTTCAAGTGAAGAAATTGCTGTATGGATTCAATGCCAAGACATATGAAAGCTTGTAGGTGGTTCACAAAATACTTATGTTTTTGTCAGAATTTTGGTGTTCCCTCTTGGTGAAAAGATTTAAATTTTTGTGGCCGTTTGCGTTGTAATCAATCCTTGTATGAGCACCAACTTTGGCAACCAACATTGATTCATTGTGACACATTACAAACACTCAAGTATGTATAGTAGGCTTGCTTTTACATTGAAAACTGGTTTGAAACAATTTCTAATGTTATGCATCAGTTGTATGATGTGGCCTTTATTATATGAATTGCAAGGATGGAAAGAGATTCTGGAATAAATATTTTTGGCTCATTTGTTGATGACTGCCATTTGGTATGATCATTATATTTAAAAAGGTCAGCTAATATATACTTATCTGATACAATTTCTCATCTACATTTTCTTCTTCACGTCATTTAATTCTTTTCTCTTCTAGAAATGTACTTTTCACCAAATACTGCTTATTCTGACATTGAAATCCCCCAGCACTCTCTATTTTTTCACAGTAATTTTTGTTGGAAAACAATATTAAAATCATAACATATTCAGAATATAGTTATGTTGTAATAATTACAATCTACTATGGCCCTTGCAAAGTTTCAACATAATTATGTGGCATATATATTTCTATAAATTATTCATTTTGATTAATATTTTCATACTACCCACTCACACATTATTGCATTGTGTTTAGGTGGTCTACACTTCTGATTTAGATTAACTCTATAGTACATCTATTTGTTATGAGATTTTTATTGGGTAAGAGGTCCATTTCTTTCTTCTTGTAGATTTGTTTCAATTTTTTTAAATTTCAGAGTGGACAGGTAGTTGATCCATTGTACCCACCAATGCACAGCCAATGTTGTGGAAATTTTCTCCTCACTAGATCTGGGTGCTATACCCTGTTAATATGGCTAACCAAATGACAGTGACTTTTGGTGTTTAGGAAGGTGAGGCTATACCAGACCCCTAAAGCCAGTCCTCAACTTTCCCTTGGCCCTCCTATTATTGAATTATAATTATAATATAACAGTTTTTTATTTTCACAGGGTACATGTGAGAAGGACAGATAAAATTGGTACAGAAGCTGCTTTCCATCCTATTGAAGAGTACATGTCTATTGTTGAAGATTATTATGAGTTGATGTACTTAAAGACCAAGGTACCTCCTAAACGCCGAGTTTACCTTGCTTCAGATGATCCAAAAGTTCTAAATGAAGCTAGGTTAAAGTGAGTGATTGTCTTTGAAAAAATAATTTGAATGTAATATTGTGAGAAACTTTCTGTTCTGTACTTGTGTGTCTAATATGTATTGAGAACATTTGTCAAATATTTTTGAGTTATAAAAGCAAGTAAAGTGATTGATTTGATTTCTTAATAATGAATAATTATATTTCCAACATTCCATTAATTTCAATGGAATACAAACATTCTGGATATGTATTGAGAACATTTGTCAAATATTTTTGAGTTATAATAGCAAGTAAAGTGATTGATTTGATTTCTTAATAATGAATAATGATATTTCCAACATTCCATTAATTTCAATGGAATACAAACATTCTGGAAGTTTAATGTGCATAGCTTGTTCTTTCTGAAGATAGAATGTATAAGGAACTTTATGAAATGTATGTAAGGAAACACCATTCTTTCTTAATTAAAACTGATTGGGTAGAAAAAATTGCATAGATATAATGCAAGCATTGCTCTATTATTATCTGCTAATTGGTTTAATATTTTATTGATCAGTTAATAGTCAATAGAAACCCATGTTTGATATAATGTAAAAAATTAATATCCGTTATAGACTTTCAAAATGTCAAGGAAATGCCCTTTGATGACTCACTCTAATTACTGTTTCAAAGCATATTAGATTATTCTTTGTAGACCAAAGGTTTTCCTGGTCTAGATAGCTGATGAAATCCTCTTGAAATTCCATCCAGTTGAACCCAAGAGAATTTAATCATATTATTCTTTGATTTTTCCACAAAATCCCTGCTGGTACTCGACATCTTATTGCAATTGAAAGGTAATGTATGCACTTTCATCAATTTTGATGCCATGTGGTATATTAGTTTCTACTTTTGAATTTACAAATGTTCTCAGTGGTATGTAAAAATAGTGGAATACTAGATTGAGAAACAACAGTTTATGTTTTCTTGTTTATTTTGTTACATTAATGGATATATTTAAATAAAACAAACATTGTGTCTATTGACTATGATACCTTTTGTGTTGGGTTTTCTCTGACTTTTCATATATTTCCTATACAGTTATGCTTGATAAGTATTTGAATTTCATTGAGTAGTGTTCAAATTTAGTAAATGAGGAATATCAACCCTTAATGTCAATGTTTTATAAAACTTTACAGAAATGCTCATTATCATGTTACATTAATGTTTGTGTATTTATGATTAGGTACCCCCAATATGAGATACTTGGAGATCCATCGATAGCCAAAACTGCAGGTGTCGCTACACGCTATTCAGACAATTCTCTTAATGGAATTATCATTGACATTCACTTCCTTGCTCAATCCGACTTTCTTGTGTGCACATTTTCGTCACAGGTAAGTTGGGTATTGAAAATACTTCAAGAATTTTATTAATAACCATAATCTATCTTAAAAATAATATATTTGCTTTTTAAATGCTTGGGATATATGGTATATTCCAATATTTATCTGGCAAAAAATTTGCAAACTTTATGTCCAGCAGGTATACTGGAAATTTCTTCAATAGTTTTTAATGTGTGGCAATAATGTTTACATGAAATTTAATCAAATGATTTTGTATATCTCAGAAAATGATCCATTTAATAATATTCCAAAACTCATGATTCACAAAAATATATTTAAAGGAAAATCTCTACTTTGTTACTTAAATACCCAATACATTTTTGAAGTTTACAGATATTGGTAATAATTTACTTTAGGTAAATATGTATTGTAATGGATAAGGAATTCTTGAGCTTCCATATATAGCACTTAATGAAAATGTGATGATGTCAAATTAACAAAAACATTTAGATAAGAAAGATAGACACCAAAGTCGACTTACCTGACACCAATACTTGGTCCAGTCAGGCTTGTGAGACAATATTACAAATTTTTGAGAGCTCCCTTCATCAGGAAGCAATGTCTGAACTGCATGCTGGATTACAATATATATAATTGTAATATTGTTATGGAAAGGAAAGAGAGATAGGTTGTGGCTTACCTGAAAGTGAAATGTGGTGTCGCCATAAGAAACTGAAGGTTGTTCTTCAAATTTTCAGAGGCTCTCAGCCTCCTCCTTCAGGAAGGAGTGTTATACCATTCCATGCACCAGCTGGCTGTGGATTGCAGAGTTTCGATAACCACACAGCAAGTAGCCCATAAACAATTAACACTAAGTCCACTAACTTTCTCTCTCAAGGGAAGGTTGTGGCATAGGAAAAGTTCTGATAGTGATCATTCATAGAAAGCACCCTATATATACAAATATGCTTAAACATACATATACATTTAAACATACACACACACACACACACATGTATGTATTGAACTAAATCAACTTCAAATAATTATATATATATATATATATTGTAATAGTAAGAATGTGACATTGTCAAAAATATTGGTGTGGAAAGGATAGAGAGATAGGTTGTGGCTTACCTGAAAGTGAAGTGCGGTGTCGCCATAAGGAACTGAAGGTTGTTCTTCAAATTTTCAGAGGTTCTCAGCCTCCTTCTTCAGGAAGGAGTGTTACACCATTCTGTGCACCACCGGCCTCTGAAAATTAAAAGAACAACCTTCAGTTCCTCATGGCGACACCGCACTTCACTTTCAGGTAAGCTACAACCTATCTCTCTGTCCTTTCCATACCAATATTGCAATTATTTTGACAATGTCACATCCTTACTATTACAATATATATATATATATATATATTCAGTGAGGGCAAAATTCTAAGGTGAATAATTTGTTTAAAATAACTTTATAAATTCAGATAACATTTATCAGCTGACCAATGTCATAATATCTTTCAGCGAATAGCAGTCTACCGCTGCCAACTGAAACCACTAAGTTTTGGTGACCAAAAAATATTTGTTTCGGTTCACTATCTCCCTGCATGCTGAAAGTGAAGATGTCCTTTTGCATTACCAGTGTCTTGAGGTTCAGCTCAACATCCATATTTGATATCTGCCTCATAAGTAAAAACTGAAATTATAAATTTTCCATCAATTTATCAACCTTAAAAAAAAAAGGTGAAAACATTTCTTGGAGAAACAAAAATTCTGGTGGTCTTTAATAAGTCCCCTATGGTTGAGTATGTCTTCTTCACATCACCCAAACCTATCCACACAACCCGCATAATAACAGCTTAAAACAAATTGCAAATTGAATCTTCAGTGATTAGCTTCAAAACAAAACATCAGGTTGTTACTTTACGAAATATACACTTTTGTTTTATAGTTTAACATTGAAAACTTCTCAAAGAATGTCATGAATTACTCCGAGGGAGAGCTTTGTTTCAAGTTTTAAGAGGTGTAATACGACTTCAAATGGCTAACATGGGCCTTTCTAAAGATTACTCCTGACTTGGGACAAACCAATTCCACTGTAACGAGAGATAAGAATCACACAATTTTAACTGGAGAGGACCATTTGAAATCTAGTTTGGCAGAAATCTGTTTCAAAATTTTGAACTTTGAGGAAATTGTTTAACCAACACTAAATCATCTACCTCATAAGTGTGGTCTTTCCTACCAATATTGTACCTAGTGGCAACTTTACTGCGCACCTTCTGCAAATTAGTTACAGGTTGATCCTATCGCATTGATGTCGTACTAAGTTTATCCGAATATTTTATTTTCCATTTTAAATCCAGAAGAGAATTTAACTCTCAACATAAAAATAACTTTGCTGGAGTGTTATTTATACTCTCATGGCACACATTATTGAACCCATATTGAAGAAGAAATAATTTCAGTTCCCATGTATTATGTTGATGGTGGTTATACGAAATCCAGACTGCCTTTAAATTTCTATGGAATCTTTCCACTTGGGAACCATTTGGATAATAAGGAGAAGTATAAATTCCTCTTATTCCCCACTGAAACAGACAATCCTTAAATATTTTAGAATGAAAACATCCCACGTTGTCAGTGACAATTTCTTCTGGTATACCGAACTGGCCAAATATATTGACTTGTAATCATTCAAGTACGGTGCTAGCTGACACTTTTCTCATTGGAAACAATCATACGAATTTAGAAAAGGAGTCCAACACCGAAAATATGACTGTATTTCCTGAACTAGTTCTGGTCATGGGTTCCACGAAATCCAGAAATAATCTTTGAAGAGGTCTCCGAGTGACATCAGCCAAATTGCAACCCCACTTGAGAATTTTGAGCTGGCTTCGTCCTTTGGCAAATATCACAGGTCACATCCCAAGCCAAAAAAAATGCTTTTGAACCTTGTTACATGTTTTAGATACCCCCAAATGAGAACCCATCATACCATCATGAAAATAACATAACAGCATTTTTCCAGCGAAGGTACAAATACTTTCTCCTTTTTTTCCCTCATCTTTTGGAGATGCAACAATCAATCCTCGTGTTATTCTATATCCTTTTACTGACGGATCACCTATCTGAATTTTTGTATATATTTTCTGGCATTCTTCATCTGCCTTTTGATGTGAGACAACAGATTCAAATGAAGCAGGAAAATTAGTTAGAATACCCATCACGAAATTAGGATCTCCCTCATCCGCACTCCTATATTGGAAATTTTCTGTCTGTTCTTTGAACAGACAAACAATCTTCCACCAAGTTAGATTTACCAGTTATGTGAACAATTTTAAATTTAAATGGTGATAATCTAAGAATCCAATGTCCAACACAAAAAAAATGCTTTTGAACCTTGTTACATGTTTTAGATACCCCCAAATGAGAACCCATCATACCATCATGAAAATAACATAACAGCATTTTTCCAGCGAAGGTACAAATACTTTCTCCTTTTTTTCCCTCATCTTTTGGAGATGCAACAATCAATCCTCGTGTTATTCTATATCCTTTTACTGACGGATCACCTATCTGAATTTTTGTATATATTTTCTGGCATTCTTCATCTGCCTTTTGATGTGAGACAACAGATTCAAATGAAGCAGGAAAATTAGTTAGAATACCCATCACGAAATTAGGATCTCCCTCATCCGCACTCCTATATTGGAAATTTTCTGTCTGTTCTTTGAACAGACAAACAATCTTCCACCAAGTTAGATTTACCAGTTATGTGAACAATTTTAAATTTAAATGGTGATAATCTAAGAATCCAATGTCCAACACGTCCCTGCACTCGGGGATGATGAATGGTATGAATGGTGAATTCTTTGTGTTCCACAAACGAACAAAATCTTTCACACCTGTAAACACTGACAATCATTCCTTCTCATAGGTGGAATATTTTATTTCTTGAGGCATTAATTTTCGGCTGGCAAAAGCTATCGGTGCCAAGGAATTATCGACTTCTTGATTCAGTACAGCAGAAATATCCAAATCACTCACGTCACATTGCATGACAAATTTATTTTGAAAATTAGGTAACTGTAGAGTTGGGACAGTGCAGAGAGCTTTTTTCAAATTAATAAATGCCTGTTCCTGAACATCTCCCCATTCAAAACAACAATTTTTCTCTTTAAGCTTATTCAAGGCTTATTGCGGCATAATTTGGTATGAATCTGGAATAAAACCCAGCCATTCCCACAAACCTTCTTGATGATTCAAATAACATAAATATTAAATATTTAAACAAGCAGGTATTGGAAATTGTGTTTTGGATGGTTTAACAATACTATGGTGGTTAGCAATGTGTTCAGGATTGGGTCATTTGGTTTGCTTGATATAGACAGCAGGACGGGAGAACAGGCAGGTAATGTTTTCTTTGACTTTGTAGATGGCAAATTGTGGAGGATTGTTGTGGGCTGGAGGGCAGCCCCTTCTTTCCTTTCCTTTTTACCTTCTACTCTAAATGTGTGTGTTTATATTTTTATTTTATTTTTTCCATTGTTGTTACCTTTCCTTGAGAGAGAGACAGAGTAGTTGGCTTTGCTGGATATCGATAGTTGCTGTCTAACAGCTGGTGCACCTTAGTTTGAATTAATCAATTTGTGCCCGGCATGCAGTTCAGACCTTCCTTCCTGACAAAAGAGGCTCATACACTCAAAAATTTGGAATATTTTCACTCACTCATCAGCCAATTTGCACCAACTTTTGATGTCAGGTAAGTCAAGTTTGCTATCTCTCTTTCCTATCTAGGTGTGTTATATATATGAGTAAAATTGTTAAAATAATTGAGATCATTTGTATGGAAAGGAAAGAGAAATAATGTGGCTTATCTGAAATTGAAGCATGGTTTCGCCACACGGAACCGCAGGATGCTCTTCAAATTTTTGGAGGTTGTTAGCCTCCTTCTTCAGGAAGGAGTGTTACACCATTCTGTGCACCAGCCAGCTATGGGTAGATCTTCCTTCCTGATGAAGGGGGTTCTGGCCCCTGAAAATTTGTACTATCTTTTGATCTCTGCTTGACTGACTCAACTATTGATTTCAGGTAAGTCAACTTTGCTGTCTCTCCTTCCTATCTAATTGTGTTATTTAATTATATATGTATATACAGTCACATATCACTAGGTAAATCAGTAGTAACATAAACTGTTGTAGTATGATGATGTTTATGTAATGCAAAGACACTGTACTGAAGTATGATATTTACTAAGACTACTTTTGCTTCAAGGTCAATTATAATTTATACTAGTAACAGTACATTCTAGAAACAGAATGTCACAGTAATAAAAACTTGTAGAACAAGAAAGTAAATAAATTAAATAAATAAAAAACATTGTGGTGAGTGGGTCTTAAACCTGAGTAGGTGCTTGTTAGCCTGTTGATTGTCAGACTTGGCAATATAAATGCAAGTAAGGATGAAACATTGTCAGTATAATTAAAATAATTGGTATGCCATTACAATACAGGATATTTTCTGGGTGTTCTTCAATTTTTTGGAAGCAATAGCCTTCTTCAGGAGAACGAAAGCATATCCCTTGTGCCAACTGACCACGAAGGGTTTGGTGTATATATATAAATTAATAAGTAAATTATAAGTCCTCTGTTGTTAATTACATATTATTCTGCATATTATTCTTCCTCCTCATTCATTCCTTTCCTGCATTAATGATAATCTAAATAAGTCAATAAATTTTTGTTCAAAAGATTAGCCAAATATTGCTTTTGACCTTTAACTGATGGCATTGTTTATTGTTTCATAATTTAAATGTTGTGAATAAATTTATTTTTAATCTGTTTCTTAGGTTTGCAGGGTTGCATATGAGCTCATGCAGACAAAACATCCAGATGCAGCTTCACATTTCCGCTCTCTGGATGATATTTATTACTATGGTGGTCAAGCACAACATTCTCGTATTGCTATCCTGCCTCACAAACCAAAAGGACCCAAAGAGCTGGAACTTAATGCTGGCGACTTGGTTGGAGTAGCAGGAAACCATTGGGATGGGTGGAGCAAGGGGAAGTCTGTTCGAACAGGTCTCACTGGGCTATATCCATCTTTCAAGGTGAGAAATAAAAATCATGAGAAAGTTGTTGATGAAAACAAGAAATTAAACTCATCAACTAGTGTAAAAAGTACACCACCATGAAAATTTTTTATGAATTCTATGCAATTTCACTTCTCTACAGATAAGAACAACAGTTTGATAATGTAAGAAATTTCTGTGTTCCAAATATGTTGTACTTCGTGTGGCCTGTAGTATACAATTACAACCCTTACTACTTCTGACCTTACTAATTTATTTAAGCACAGTTACGTTCAACAATGATTGTGTGGCTTTTCACGTGTGTAAATACATTTGTGTTGATAATAAATATAATGTAATTTCTATCTTTTAATCTTAAAGAGTGACTTTTATTACTTTCACCCCAAATTCTGTAAATCTAGTGTCAAGTCCCGAAATTTCTAAGTCATTCAATTTCCATTTCTTTATAGAGATCTCCCCCCTCCCCACCCTCTCTCTCTCTACATATATATATATAACAAATTTGGATACGAAAGAAAGCCAGCTATGTTGACTTACCAGAAATCAATAGTTGGTCCAGGCTGGCATAGGTGGAAGTTCATATTTTTGAGGGCCTGAGCCCCCTTTGTGATGAAGGAAGATCTGAACTGCATGCTGGCTAGGCACATCATCAATTTGTGCCTGTTTGAGGTTCTGGGGAGACGGAAATTCCTGAACTGCTTTAATATATGATGGAACTACTGCTAATCCTTGAGATGACAAAATATGTCCCAAAAATTTAATCTTTCTGCTTCCTAAGGTAATTTTATCCTTATTTACTGTGAATCCCCATTCTGAAGTCTAGAAAAAACTATTCTAGGATGATTTTCATGTTCCTCCATTGATTTTGAATAAATTAAAATATCATCAGCAAAATTGAAGACACATTTAACAATTTCAGATCCGAAAATAATCCATCAATTCCTCTACCAAGAACCTGAGAATCTATCGAAATACCCATCAGAACCTTGGTGAACTCATAAAATCAAAATGGTGTGATAAATGCTGTACAACGACGACTTTTAGCCATCAGAGGGATCTGATTGTAAGCCATGTTTAATTCTATCACAGAAAATATGGTAGCCCCTGAAAAATGTTGGAATGCACACTCTATCAGTGGTAGGGGAAGCAATCAAATTTGACATTTTTATTTAATTTATAAATCATAAATCATCAATTTGTGCCTGACCGGCAAGCAGTTTAGCCCTACTATCCTGAAAAGGGTGTTCCGGCCCTCAAAAATTTGAAACTTTATTTCCGTACAGCCTGACAACCAACTGTAAGTAAGGTAAGTCAGATACTCTGTCTTTCTTTCCCATCCAAATGAGTTAATTAATTCGAACTTTGTTTCATTCTTAAATTCTGCCACACAGTCCAGTGGAAGCTACATTTTACCAATCTCCTCCAAATTAAACAAGAAACATTTAACGCTAAAGCTCCTTGTGTTTCTAAATTTAAAAAAGCTTCCAAATTAACACATCCAAAACTCCCACCTATCCACCAATTTCAAATGTTCACCAGAATTCTTGTCTCCCATGTAACTTCACAATCCTTTTTTAATTTCCCAAATAACCAAATCTTATCCATTGTCAACATTTGCAACCTCAAAAACAATAGCAAAATTATCATTCTCCTGCTTGACGCCTCCATTTCAGATGTTGTGGACCTGAGGCACGTCACCAGCAGGGGGATGGTGAAACTTATAAACTTGTCTCTAATTAACCTGTTTTTGGTTAATAGATGATATCTTAATAGACCGACAGACCAGATGCTCTTTCCAATTTTCTATAACACCTAAACACCAAATTAACTTGGAAGTACTTCCCTACAAACATCACCTTCTTTGATGTTGATATACACCTAAGTTTTGGTGTTATTGCCTCATCAGTTGACATTAAACCCTCAAATATCTTCACTTAATCAGTTTTCATCCTGAACACTTCAAATGCTCCCTCCCATACAGCATAGCATTTAGGGAAGGCCGAATTTGCTCCACTTGGAACAATCTGGCCCCCACACCAACCGGATCCTCAATGCTTTCCGAAATGGAGAGACTTCTTCGAGTAGCACTGTCCAACTACTTGAGCCCATCCTTGACTGATATTAAAATTGTACTCCACCCCTTACCACAACCTAGTTTCCTGGAATGGATAGTCTAAAATTCAAAGCCAAAAATAACTCATTTGTCCACCAACCCTTTCAACTTAGGGTTACACACTAATTTAAATTGAGTCAAAATTTGGCAGGTGAATTTTTTTTCTCAAACTTAGAATTGAAGCCATAATTATCAGTAGTGAACATAGGGCTATGAATGTTTTTGGAGAAGAATGACCTTAGCTCACTTTTCCAGTCCCATATTTGGGAACAGGAAGTATTTTCTTTCTCTCCCTTGCTGTGACTATAACTACCTCAATACTTTATTGATTTTTGTACTAAATTGTCTGTCTTTTTACCAACTAGCTGCATCTAATTTCTTTTGTAATTTTCCATATACACTCAATGTCTTCTGTTCTAAATCACTCTTTTGTCTAATCAATCAACTGCCATGTAACATATTTAAAAGAATATAGTATGAAAATGTTATTTTTCCAGTATATGACATTCTTCATCAGTTTTATATTTGATGTGTAAGGTCAAATTTCTTCCATATATTGCACATCTTCCATTGTTGGTGTTTTTCAAACTACTGTTCTGATTAGTCTAATTTACAGTAAAATTTTTGTTTCATAAACCTAAATATTGACAATAATTTTTATTTATTTTCTTGCATTTGCTTGAATAATGTCTGCTAGTGTTAATACATTTTAATTGAATAAACCAGTCAAATTTGTCAGAAATAAATTTTAATATCATAATAAATTAGACCACATTGTATAAACAATATATCTAACCAATTAGAATTAAAGTAGTGTGATGTTTTGATGATTTTCTCTGTTATCTTCTGCTGAAGTGAAAAAGATGATGCCAGAGTAAATCATCAAAACGTCGCTATATTTTAATTATTCTTGGTTATGAGCCCAATAATTGTTTATACAAACAATTCACTGAGAAAAATGTCAATCTTCAGAATATTTTAATAAAATAAGAATCGTGTGTTGCAGCCAAAATGACTGTTATGTACACAATGCTGTCAAGAGTATTGTTAATATACATATAAACTTAGAAATGAAATAAAAATTTATATTAAATTATAAAAAAATTACAATAACAAGTAATTATAATTTTTTTTTTCACATTAATAGACAAATTATTTGAAGTAATGTGCAATTTCACTTACCAATATTTAATAATATTTACATTCTTCATCTAAACTTTTTGCATTTTGCCAATCAAAACTAATATATATTTCTCCTATTTATTTCTATCGTTCCTCACTATCTAAGATCCAATGTGACTCTACACAATACTTATTTTAAAAAAAGTGATAACTAGACAAAACAATATATTTCATTGCGCTTTGTCTTTTTACACATCTGGAGCAATTTAGCCATCCTACAGTGGGAAATTTTTACCAAACATTATTTCGCCACGGAGAAAATTCAGAAAATGTGGGATCTAAAGTATGGACATGCACAATGCACTATTATTTTAATCTTATTTTAAAATGTTTTAACATTAAAATTAGAGAAACTGTGTATGCAGAATGTTGTAATGTATGATGTTTTACCATAACATTTTGTAGAAGTATTGATCAGTGCAGATGTGGTGTGTACCTCAAACAATTTTCATAATTATTTCATTTAAATGTTAATGTAATTGAATATGGAGTTTTATTTTGTATTATAATATTTAAAACTGCTCTTTAAAGTTAATAAGCCTCTGATTAACAGGTGGAGCAACGTGTTGATGCCATTGATTTTCCTGTGTATCCTGAGGTACCTTTGAAGAAAAATAGTGGAGTCTCGTGAAAAAAGTGTATTTGATTTCTTATAATGCTCAATTCAGTATTCCAGAATACGGTAGTGAGAAGGATATAATATAGAACTTTGTTAACTCTTTTTTTTTCTGCTACCAATTGTAAGAACTGGTGAAATTTGGTGCTAACTATCTGGAATTGGAAATATGATAAAATGTAGTAAGCTGTAATACCAGTTAATGTTACATAATCCTCTATTTATAAACTGGTGTGTAGTATGTCACTGTATGAAATTTCAAAACTTAAACACCAATTATGGTACAGTTACTACTCATATTTGGAAGATAAATGATATTAAACTCATCCAAGTTTTGATATTCACTTCCTTGTGCATTGAAGGTGCTTTAATAGATGCACAAAATAAAAATTATATTCTCTACAAGCTGTTGTGTTAGTTTCCCAGAAAATAATGAAACCAGCATTTAAATTGACACATTTTGTAATTTAGTTTTTTTGTACAAGTATTGCAAAGCATTTATTATACGGTTTTTAGAAGAAATGTTAAGACATGTATCCAAAGTGTGTGAAAGCAGATGTGGTGCTGTGCACTTATCAAAAGCTTATGAACATTGTTGTTTTTTCAATAAAGTATTTAGAAAAAATATAAAACTTTTAATTGTTAAGTCAAAAATGAAATTGTGCAAGTAGATGCCACCACATTCATTGTAAATAATTTTACAACATATAAATGATGAAAAATGTAGTGGCCAATTTGAAATCCCCACATAATAAAATTAATTATTGTAACATTACATAATTAGAACTTTTCCAAATATATTTTTGGGTAACTTAAGTTTATTTCTTGGAGAAATTTATTGTAATTAATTGCAATTTAAGAAACAAAATAAAATTGGTTTTATACAGAAACCCCATTATGTACAAACAGACTAGAGAAGACAAGCAATAGGCAAGGTTGCTAAGGATGGGCCCAATCATATATCACGGTATGAGACTCGCCTCTGCATTTCCCAAATAATGTTTTGGCACAATTTCTGCAAACAGGATCAAAGAGATGTGGTTGCAGCCACATTAAACAGCTTGATATCAATTTATAGCAGCCATAATTATACAATGGGCACGTTCACACGGCGAGTCTGTGTATCACGAGTCTCGCACCCACTCCATGCTGTCATTGCGTATCCTCATACTCTTGTATTGATTTTTTTTGTATAAAAATATATAAATCTTTCCATGACTTTCCTACATAAATAACAAATGAATATGGCTTAGGAAAAAGCTGAAAATTCCTGTTTGACATTTTATTTGATGACTAATAAAGGTTTTTTAATGTATCCTTCATTTTATCAAACGTCTTTATCCTTAATTTCTATAAATATTTCTGATAATGTCAGTGAGTTAGTAATGTTGACAATGGTTAAAATAAATAAAACTATCGGGATATTTGTCCTTCGAACGCGATGATGCCTGATAAGCAAATCATTGAAATGAAACTATAATATCAAGAAGTTTATAAAACACTTGGCGACAATGAGAGACACGTTAATTGTTTTACCCTTGTCAAAAGGTCAACCATTGGTGTTTTTTTAACAACAAAGTGAATGCACCTTTTTGACGAAATGAGACTAGAGAAGCGATAAGAGCGTGAGAGTTTTGTTGGGTGGATAGAGAGGGAGGCGACTGTGGCATTATTTTTTTTGTACCGCCGACACGGAATCGCCGTGTGAAACGGTCAAAGGCTGTATCACTCGTTTCATCTGTCTTCAACATCTCGTACCAAGTGGTAGCCTCGTCAATAAAATTGTGTCGAAAACCTCCGTTAAGGTTCTGTACATATTTTTCCATGGCTTAAAATGAAGATTTGTCTAATTTTCTCATGTTTTCTGGGCGGAGCTGCATAAGACGTTCGTTTTAGTTTCAATCGTTAGCTCTCGTCAAAATCTATCGATTGCATATATATAAAACATTAGTTTAAAATTGTTACAGTGATTATATATGGTGTTAAAATAAAAAATATATAATGTTGGCCTATACGCGTCAAAAAACCACATCCAAATAAAGAAATCGTATACGGTTGGAAGGGCTTCTCAAAAGCAATCGAATGACACGAATAAAACACCATATGACCGAGTGAGGCAGTGCCGTGAACGTGAAAGAATGAATGAATGCTGCCGAGCGGATCAACATCTGCAGCTGGGGCGGTTGAAATTATGCAAGTGGACATCATCACCAAGTCGCCATATATCGCAACATCAATAGCCTCACTGATTCCAACAGAGTTAACACCGACATTTCGGAAATTAATTTGCAAATGAAATACGTAAAGGCTGGTGATGTCTGTCTAGTAAACGTAACGGTCAATGGCAACTTCAAATTGTGTGTGTGTGTGTGTGTGTACACATCCATCCTGGCACAGCGTTAGCAGAAATTAAACCCTTCATGTTACGATCGCTATTATAATATTCCAAAACCATCGCCCAAATTAAACCTGATTACGAGCCTGATCTCACTACACCAATTATGATAGTCAGAGACTTTAATGTTAATGTCTCACAAGACCGCTCAATGTCCGGCTTCATGCTCAGCGAGTTCAATTTATCTTATATCGAAACTTCTCCAACGTTGGGTAATACCTGTATTGATTTAACGTTTACCAGAAACCTCGATGTATCCTGTATGCCATTTGTGTCGTACTTTTCGTATCACAGACCTATAATTAATAAAGTTATAAAACAGTAATTATTTGTTTACTTGATTTCTTTCCTGAAAGGAAAACATCGAAACCCGAAGGACTCCTCAGTGTACAAACAGGATTATGACGTACATAAAATAGCGTATTTTATATATATAGAAAATATTACCCGTCACGTACAACACACGGCTGTGTCCATGACACAGCCACACCCGATTTGTTTTCGTGTTTTGAAGAAAATCGATTTCCCAGAGAAGAAATGATAGTTTCTAAATATAGGATGAAGATTGATATTCTGAAAAATTCTCCTACATTTTTAGGTGGTTGATTTGATCTGTATGCTTGGCTTGCCACCAATCGAGGACGCTTAAATTCAATATGCAGTTCTTCGCAAATGCCTCAATCGAGGCATTATCACTGTGAGACTGAAGCACGTCCTTTAATTTACTTATGTGATCGTATATTGCCTTTATATTAACATTTACTTCTTGCAATTGGTTGGACACGGATTCGAGTCCCCGTCAGGCGGCGCATATTAAAATACCCCCGCGATTTGAATTTTACATTAACTTAATTGACATAACATAAATGCCTACCTATAATTATAAAGATGCACTATTATAAATTATACTATACTAGTGTGTAGATGCCACCTCCCTGAAAATAATCCTAGCGGCGTCCATTAACGACAATTAGCCCAGTAGCTATGTCCAAAAAAAAAGTATTATCTTTCTTATCATCAATTTTAAATCAGACGTAAATATTTAGTTTTAATCAATGAAGTGTTGAGTTTCATAGTATCAGTTGTACGTTAATTGATGTGATGTTGAATTTAATATGAAGCATTTCTTATATAATTCCAGAATGCTATTTGGTGTCAACGTCCAAGATTTTAGTATTTTACCAATCAAATGAATGTTTTGAATTGATATGTTTGGAGACTACAGATTTTTTTTTATCGTTGGCAAGTTTGATATTAGACATATGTTCCTGGATACAGGTTTTACATTAATGTTTTATTTGCCCTATGTAGAGGAATTACAATTAGAGCAAGAGATTTTGTAAACTACACCATGTTTGATGTAGGTGTCAAGTGAGTCCTTGAGGTTTTTATGCAAGAAGGAAAGAGTGTTAGTAGGTCTATAAGTAACTGATATTTATTAATATTAAAAATTTGGACGAACTTATGATGTAGAAAATTATAATTGAGGACAAAAAAAAAATTGGGTTGTGGTGATTGGGGACGAGTAGCAGTACGGTATTTGATTTTTTCAATCTAATGTTTGTGTGTTTATTAATAAAATTTAAAGAATACTCATTAGATATTAAAAATGTTATTGGCAATATTTATGTTGTTTTGGAGGAAATTGGAGATAGGAAGTAATATAGTTCTGTCTACAAGATTATATATATCATAGCTCTCTTTTGGTTAGGATGATGATAAGAAAATGGAGAACGCCCTGAGTATGTAGGTTTTGTGAATAAATTAGTCAGAATGGAAATATTGTGAATGGATACAGTGACATCAAGGAAATTTAGAGAACAGTTCAATTCAAGTTCATTAGTGAATTGTAAATTAGGATGATAATTATAGAAAGTATCGACTAAAATGTTGATTTGAGAAGACTGAACAATGTAAAAAATATCATCTGCATATGTGATGTAGCGTAGAGACTGGACAGGAAGTAGAGGAAGACACTTTTCACTATTTGTAGTGAATTGACTAATTAAATAAAATTGGCACAGTCATCAGGGAGAAGCATGTTCAGCCTTTTGTTGAAACACATACTCCAAAAGTTAATGGTCTGTGTATACAATAACGTCCCGTCCTTCAATCACTCAATTTCCAATAGCTTGGAGTTCTCGGTTGTAAGTGGAAAATCGGATTTGATGCTATCCGAACTTCTCAGAAAAAATTCGGGGGCTGCCGTTCACCCTCACGGACTTGTTGAAGCACTGCACCCACGGTGAAATTCGAAGCGTCAGTGCACAGTGCCAAAGAGGCGTTAGCATATAACAGGGCAGTACTAATATATCAGCTCCTGTGTTGGTAAGCAATTTAAAATCGTTGTGAATGTCATCGAGAATAAAGCAGCTTTTACTGTTATCATCTTTGTTGAGTCAACTGAATCTGATGTCTTCAGATTTTCCATGTATTGAACTCAAATTCAAGATAATGCTGACATTTCACAGGTCTAATGCAGTATATATATCTCAAGTGATTTCATAGTAATGCCACTTAGAGAGCGTTAAGAAAATCAGCAAGTCATACTTATTTTGTACTGGAGACAGAAAAATTTTCAGATATGAAAACTACAAATCAGATTCTATCTGAATGAAAGATGAAAAATTTAAAGATGTCTTTTAGTACAGTACACACCAAGGAATTTTCCAAAGAATTGTTTGGTAATAAAATAATAGGTTTACTGTTCAATATACCATTCATATATTTAAGTGCATATTTCTAATATTTTATAATAAAAATGTTAACAGAATGTTCAAATCTTGTGTTGTTTACTTTATTTTGTGGTATTGACACAATAAAATGTACTCAGGAATATATTCTCATGAAATTATGAGGCTGTAAAAAAAGGTTTATAGAATAATTATTTCCTCAGTTTAATGCAATTTTGTATAATTTAGAAAATAATTTCCATATATTGTAATTGTTTATTCTGAAGCCAAATGTGTTGAAAAAGAAAATCTTGTATGTATAATTGGAAGAGCATTTTTTTTTTAAAAAATGTGCAGCTTACGAATTTGCTGTCAATTCTCGAATGCTGTTGCTACAATATATTTACAGTTGGAACAGTTCTCAGGTTTCGAACCAGTGACGTTGTAAATTCTCTATGTTTCATTGACCTGCACTGTCAGCATCTTCCTGGTGAAAATGTCTAGTAAGGCAGGGGTCAACAAAATGTTTTTTATTCCACCACCCAGTTTGATACCTGAGAGCTCTTCAAACACTGGGAAAGCTTGCGAACATTAATATATTTATAAGTTATAATCTTAGCATCTATATTTTCAAAGTTTGTGGCTTAGGATTCACTTCATTTGTGCTTTGTATGGAATTTCATTATAAAACATAAAATTTTACATTGACAAAATAAGAATTAAGTCCATTTTATTAACAGTCTTGTCTCACAGAACACAATCATATTGTCCTAAGTCTTCACCATAATATCCACTCACATTCACACCGAGTAACAGCTGCACCAAATATGGCTGGTAGCCAGCTCGGGCCAGGCGACTGATGAGTTTTAGCCAGTAGTGTAAAGATTTTTGGTACTGTGTGAAGACGTCAAGTAGCGCGCAATAGGGCTGGTTCCCACGGACCATCTCACAAAATTTCAGTATGTTGGAGAAGACTTGCAGGAGTGCTTCCATAACAGGCTTACATTCTTTGAACAACAAACATCTGTAAATACAATAATACTTATTATGAATGCCTCATATCAGCCATAACACAGTCTGTTTAAAAAATATACTTTTATGAAAATGAAATGATGAACAGATCCTACATAAAATTTTATTGATTCAATTTTCTAATCCATATGAATTTCTCCTAATATGAATGCTGAACACAATAAAAAATATCACATGAAGCCAATTTTAATGGACACTGAAGATGAAAAATTTCCTGAATATCATTGCAGGTTTCAAGTTAGTACACAATGTGATTAAACTTTTATCTTGTTGTATCCATTGAAAATTACCTTTGCTTCCTCCAAGTTAATATTCAGTCTAGCCAAACTTCATTAAGATATTTTATTTCCTTAAATAAATTTACTTATCTTGGCACTTTTAGAGAACAATATGAAGACATTGCAGTGAAAATTCAATCAAATTTAAGGGACTGGCTGCAAAATTAATTTGATAAACTTTAGCTACTTCAATAATTGTTAATAAGACTCTGACAATAATCAAAACACTTCTACCCCATTAACTAGAGATGTGCTGATGTTTATTTTCATTCTTTCACACACATGAAATAACATTTAATTTATACATCTTTAAGATTTTAACATTCATTGTAATTTTTTAATATTTATTTAACACAATAACAAAAAATTTAACAGATTAGGATAGAAAAGTCTCTTCATAGGTTGACTAATATCTGAGCTTGATTTCAATTCTTGAATTAACAAAAAATTATAATTATCAAGTAATAAAATTCAAGTTATAATTTCACTTCCCAACGTTGAGAATTAAACTAACATGTGTCCTAAACATCCCAGTACATTGTAGAGCGCCAAATTTAAGAGTAACACAGAGTAAAAATGATTTACAGGCTTTAGGGTCAACAAGCCTGGAGTTAAAAAGTTTTTTTTTGTTGGACTGTGGAGAATGAACACCAGAACTAATTTTATTATGGCAAATGAGGCTTCTGGAAACTTTGGAATTTATTGGATGGCATGCATTATTGTTGTGGAAGGATTAATGGAGAGAAAGGTGTCTTCCAAGACATCTGTGAATTAAGAAACAATAAGGATTTAGCAAATCCCAACCACTATTAAGGTTTGCAATTTTTAGTGACAAAGTGTACAGCTTTAAGAAATTCAATCCCTTCTCATTTATTCATTACAATTTGTTCTTCTTAGTTGCATAGAGAATCTGCCATCATCAGCAAACATATTGTAACATATAAAGTAATTGTAAAGATTTAAAATTGAATTAAACTAATACCTCATAATTCCCCTCAGCATAAAATAAAATTTGTATTATAAATATTATTTGATAATTATAATCTTTGTTATGTTAATTAAATAATTAAAAAGTCACAATCAATGTTAAATCTTCAAAATAAAATTCAATCCTACTCTTCAATTATATTTCCCCTGAGTTATAGGCAAAGAAAATATTTGTGATTTTTCTGTTGAGTATTTCTGTGAAATAATTAGGCAATATTTATTACCCTTTCCTGACACCACTACCAATCAAATTACCTGTCTTTCTTCCAGTAATCTACAACAACTTCTACACTGAATGGGCTTGAATGTCCATTACTACTATGAATACAATTCATAGAGGCATCATGTATTCCGATTACCAACTTAATATTTCTTAAATTGTATAATCTCCCGGGTTTCAAATTTAACCTAGGATTTATGTAACAGTATTTGGCTGGCATCTCAATATTCTTCGGGCAATGAGAATGCTTAACCTGAAGAAGATTCCTATTCCTGCCATTGAAAGGTCGTGTAATTAATCTTGAAGCCAGTTGGACACCCAAAACATTATTAAGCAGCAGATTCACTGGGAAAGTCTACATTCTTAATGCATGGTTGGATGCAACTATTTGTGCTGTAGCCACTAATTATTTTTAATTGGTTCTGAGTCTGGCGTAAATCAAGTGATCTTTCGATCCAAATTTTAATATTCTTCTAAATATTACAGGTATAGGAAGTACCTCAATGACCAGTATTTTTAAAAATCATTCTTATTGTTCCCTGTGAATCAGTATTACAATCAATTCATTATAATTAGGCAATATTAATTTAAATATCATTGTGTGAATCTGTCTCCAACTAGAATCAGAACAAGCAACTAAATATTTGAGACGAATAAAAAAGAAGGGTCCAACTGTTTGCATTATTAATTTGTTTTTAAATATTTTATGACAACAACAAAAGAAACTATGATTTTTATGTATGCAGTAAATACGAATATTACATTTAAAACAAAGCCTTTCGAGAAAACCATCAAAGCAGTTTTTTTTCTGAGAATAAACTACTACACATAATAATGGAATTGACGTTGTTCACTGTAAGTTCTCATATTCATTGCTATCTTTATATTTTTTAAAACGGTGTAGGTAGAACAGATATAGAGTAATCTTCTTTTGTTTTTTAATTACTTATTAATGTTTAAACTTAAAATCATGGATATTATTCACTTACTTGTAAAGCACAGTCTTGACATAAGTAGCATGCATGCGATATAAATGTTCCAGTGTAGTGGCTCCATTTATTGTGGTCTCAAACTCGGCCCAGCTGGCTTGCAGAACAGTCGACATGAGATAGTTCTGAAGGGCATGAACAAACTGAGTCATCTCATGGCGGCAGATGTGTATGCCATGAAACTGAGGAGTTTCTAATAAGTGAGGTAGTTTTAAAACCTGTGTGAAACAATATAGGAAATAAAATTTTCAATAAATATAATAAGACTAAAAAAATATTGTAAAAAGATATAGCAAAGGAATTTCAAATCCTGTTTAGGGATATGAGGTTTGACTCTAGGTCACACCGTTCTGGTCCTTCACAAAAATCTAATTGCAATCTATGATCCATGCAATAGGAACAGATGCCTTGCCCATCCTGTACTTCAATATTCTCTAACATTGCAAAAGCACATACAAAAGGCTAAATGCATAACAAAGAAAACAATTTCCAAATAAAATGCCCAAATTGCACATGTCAAAATATAAAAAAAACCTGTTTGGGAACACATTAACAACGATTATGTACTGTCAATTTAAACAACAGAATTTCCAATAATTGATCATTCAATTTGACATGTTGTATAAAACAGATAATTACTTTACAGATATTCTGATAAAAATCTCTACCCCTTGATTGCTGATACTGTTAAGCAATTCATGGAAACTATAGTTGCAATATATCCACAATACTAAATTAACTTTATAGGAAGTTGAAAAACAAATGTTAATTTGAGATTCAACAAAAAATAAAAGAAATATTCATCATCTATAACATACATCCTTATTGTCAAGGGGATAAAACCTGGTCTGGCCTATTGTAAAAGTTCCCTGGGTTGAGGCGATGCATATTTTAATTGTAGTCACCCTTTTCCATGTTCCTTTGTTGGTCCCAATTTGCTCAATTTCCTCTGGAATATCAAATTAGCCATACTTTTTTCCAATTGACCAACTCAACGATTGGAGTGATTAGTGATTTAGTTTATTTCAGAAACATACATAAATTTCACACCACCAACCACTTCCATGCATACACTGGAATTAACTATTCTGTCTTGACAACAAGCATTTTCTGCCCCACTTCCCCTAAATGTAACAAAGCAGATATTCATGCACCACAATGTAAATAAATAAAGATTGAAGGAGTTGACAAATTATTGAATTGATGCCAAGATTTGAGATACTAATGTTTGTATTATGTTGAGATGGAAGAGTTCTTTTTGTTGGTCCAAAATAAAATGTCAGGCAGTGTGTGAACATTTTTGATAATAATTATGTGAAAGGAGAGGGAAGTCAAATTGTCCATTCTATGAATGATTATGGAGCAAAAAATGATAAGGTTGACATTATTGTTCCTGCTACATGGAAGGCAACTTGTCAGGGATATGTCTGCAATTGAGAAGGATGAGTGGTCATATGAAAGATGTTTACATAACATTTTAATTAAACATAATACTATACAGATAAACCAGTTTTTTATTGTATATTGTTGATGTTTGCAGCAATGATATTACCTTAAATGTTTGTTCAAGAGCCCATGCCACTCGTTGAACTTTGAATAAGAAGCTGAATATCTGGTCATATTTCTGCAGAGCATTGTCAGTTAAGACAAGGCTCAGTGGCCACTGCACCGAGTAACGGAGTGATACAGATGCAAAGGTCTGAGGTGAGGCAAGACGGATGAAATCAGGTTTTTCTTTTATCATAGTAAAGTATAAATGAGAGGAATTTGAATCCCTGTCTCCAACAGCCCGGGCTAGCACAGCATTCAAAGTAAAGTCATTCAGGAGACTGGTAGAATCAGTAACATCATACAATCCTATAAAAGATATTTCCAATTTCAACTCTTGATAGGCAAAAATAAACTTGTTTACATAGGAAAATTTGTCAGACATAAAAATTAACTAATGTTAATATTTTTACTATTTCAACTAATAAATATGATTTTTACATCCAAATGAATCCTTTGAGGTTGTAGTAGTATAACATGATAAATAATGCAGTTAACACTCATTATTATGGTTTATGAAGTATTAGAATTTAGTAGTCTGTTCATCATTCATAACTTTATTAAAGTTTTTATGTGAAAGTAGTAGTGTAGTATTTTAAGTACACTAATTACTTTCATTATTAATTTAGCATATGATGGGGTAAAAACAAACTAAATACAATTAACTGAACATCCTCAACACAAGTTCTACTATTACCTACAATACAAGCTCATTTGGGTGGACAAACCTTGTATTAATATAAAAAGGACTTAAAAATCTTATTCAACTTAGTTTGTAAAACAATTTTTTTAAATATTTGAGTACAAGTTTTTTTATACATAGGTTCAATTATAAAATAAAAAATGTAGTTCACTTGCCTTGAAAAAGTTCAGAGCTCAACACTTGGCTAAATTCTCCATCCTGTAGTAAAAAGTAGTTTCGTAGACTTGAAATGTGACTCATCAACAGTTTCTCCTTGAGAAAAAGTTTCAAAAGGCACCCATTAACTAGACGTGTCTGTGTTTGAAGAGGTAACAGTACAG
Source organism: Zhengitettix transpicula (assembly GCA_037074705.1). NCBI lineage: Eukaryota > Metazoa > Arthropoda > Insecta > Orthoptera > Tetrigidae > Zhengitettix > Zhengitettix transpicula. The sequence continues at coordinate 147,002,305 of CM073591.1, read as the reverse complement.
AGCGCTGCAAGGATGAAAGTCCAAGAAAGGACATATCAAGTTTGAAGTCAAAGGAATCCAATAATTCTTGTGGAGAAAGTTTGGTACTAATAATTTCACGGACAAGAGGAAGTTTATGTGGTGGTAAGCTGATATCATAACGTTCAGCTCTTATGGAGTTCACTGCCTCTGGAAACTGAAAACTGTCTGAGTTTACATTTTGAAAAGTCACTGACATTACATCCTCAGTTTTGATACTGATATCATCTTCGGTTTTCATAGAAATATCATCGTCTATCTCTGGGCTATTAACTGGAATTTCTTTTTTGCTGTTTGTACTTTTCAAATTAATGGATTCATTTCTTTGTTGCATATTTACAGTTGTACTATAAAATTCAGATAATTCTTCATTTTCAGAAAACATATTACTATCTTTGGTTGTATTTGCTGAATTCAAAATAGGATTTTCAGTTGCCGATTGACTATACATCACAATGTTGTCATTCTGTTCATCTTCTACAACAAAATTTCCATTGTCCAAAGTCATTTTATCATATTTTTCATTTACTTTTATATTATGCTCATAAAATTTATTGTCAGATCCTGGAAGTAATTTGGATATGTATTTACTATAATGTTTATCACTATTAGTCAATTCAATGCCATACTCATGCCGTGAAACCTGAAAAAAAAATTTTGTGGATAAAATATGAAATTATATTTAAAAAAATACAAGCACATGTTAACACAAAAATATTTTAAATTGTGAAGAAAACATTAAATACAAATCTAATAATTTACAATTTAAGTATACTTTACCATTCTATACTAAAATTTGTAAACTGCCATTTTTACAACATTATTTTATCAATTAAACATATCAAAATTATAATGGCATATGAAAAAACTTTTCAAGAAACAATATTCAGATTAATTAATGTAGGCTTTCCCAGTGCAATGAGAAAATAAAATATTCTCAGTTTATCAACAAAGTTTACTGCTTATTAAAAAACAATGTTTCTGCGAAATTTATCTCTGGCGCTGTCAGGCTGAGATTAATTTCACAGAAATGTGCTTTAATAATCAATTGAACTGGCTGATAAACTTGAGAACCATTTATTAAATATTCAGACTGTATTTCTGAATGATGTACAATATGCCATGTAAGATTCTTGACACACAAATGTGTGTCCTGAAGGAGGAGGTTAATGCCTAAGAAAATTTGAAGAATTTCCTGCTGTCCTGAAAGATGACACCAAACTTCAAAATTTAATTCATTTGTGTACATAAGAGACCAGCTGATTTAACTTAAATAGGATGCTGAAGTCTCCATACAGCATATCTGAACATTCAGCTGGCTGACTGCACAGTGTATATATATATATATATATATATTGGTATGGAAAGGATAGAGAGATAGGTTGTGGCTTACCTGAAAGTAAAGTGCGGTGTCGCCATGAGGAACTGAAGGTTGTTCTTCAAATTTTCGGAGGCTCTCAGCCTCCTTCTTCAGGAAGGAGTGTTACAGCCTCCGAAAATTTGAAGAACAACCTTCAGTTCCTCATGGTGACACCGCACTTCACTTTCAGGTAAGCCACAACCTATCTCTCTATCCCTTCCATACCAATATTTTTGACAATGTCACATTCTTACTATTACAATTAATATATATATATACAATTAATATACATATATACATATATATATATATATATATATATATATATATATATATAAACATGGATAGTGAGGAAGGATAGAAATAAATAGGAGAATAGAAACATTAAAATTGGGTTGAGACAGGACATTGTCGCTTCTATAATTGTCTGTACAAGAAAAATCTGCTAACAACTAAAAATCCACTTCTGCTCGTGCAGTGTGAACAATCTATCGCATCATGTGAATTCATATGGTCAGGCGTAGAATCACACATATAGAAAAGCATAAGTTCAAAGCAGGGAGAAGGAAGGAAGAAGAAGAAGAAGGAAAGACTTAAAATATTTGACTCAGGCAGGAATTGAAACTACATGATCTGTACAGTACGCTGTGTACTGTAAAAGTATGTGTGTATATATATATATATATATATATATATATATATATATATATATATATATATATATATATATATGTGTGTGTGTGTGTGTGTGTATCACTCAGAGTAATAGAGTATAGACTGAACATCAGTACATCTACCTTAAAATAGATCTATTTTTGTAAGGTTTGACCAAATTCTTTCTTTATATAGAGTGCACCATTCAGAAAGCATTAACATTATAATTAATGTTCAGGTCTGGACATGTCTAACCAAGAACAATCTAAGTCTGAATTCACAGTGTCTACAAGAGAAACTGAGTGAAATGACTAAGCTTCTGGGATGCAATAGATTGTTCACACTGCACGAGTAGAAGTGGTTTTTTAGTTGTTAGCAGATTTTTCTTGTACAGACAATTATAGAAGCGACAATTTCGTGTCTCAACCCAATTTTAATGTTTCTATTTGTGACTAACGCAAGAAACTGGAGACCTCTGTAGATTGCACCAAACAGATTATTTAATGCATATGTATACTACATAAGAGAAGGACAGTCATGATGTGCTTCGTATTAAAGCTCAACAGTTCTGTATTACAACTCCTTGGCCAAGATATTTTCAAAATAATTGATCGAAGAGCAGTTCTTCTATCAGGGCAAAAACTATTTGGGAACATTTTTTGACTCATTTCCACAGATAACGCTAACTTTGTTTTTCAGTAGTTTTCATTTTTAAAAAGATTGGATTGAATAATATATAACAACATTATATAAAAAATACACCATCTGAATTACATTCTCCTACAACCTTCTTCCATATTTCCTGTGAACTGACCCTGTTGTGGTACAACAGGCTTGTTTGATCCCACACCTGATGGTGTCTGACTTACCACATTTATTAATGCCACTGTGTCCATATTTGTTCTAATCACATCCAATAAACTCAAATGAAATTGTGATTACAAAAATTTGTTACCTTTGCTTCCTCCCTATCGAATCATATTACATTGCATTGCAGACAGCGTATATTTGGCTTCAATTTGGGTTGCATATAATGTCAAACTTAACTCATAAAACCACATTAAAAAATCTGTAAAAATTGTAAATTATCTAGCTCAATAGTTCTCACAGTAATTTAAATATTGAAATTGAAAAGATAAAAATGTAATAATAAAGATAATGTTTCTGGAATACAATTATTTAATAACTGATCAAGTCATTTTGATTATAGAATAGTACCAAGTGTTAGTCCTTAACTTTTCTAACAACTTCAATATGGAAGACTCATTTAGTAAATTGCAGACATGTTGACAACATGACTCGCCATGTGAATGGCGTGTCTTTTGTCCATGGCCGGTTTGACTGCTTCATATGTGATTTGCAGATATAGAATCGCCATATGAAAGTACCCTGAGCTTAATTAAAACTATTGCAATAAAATAAATTCAACATACTTTCAATTTATTTCTCTGAGCTGCTGTGAGTTGATTTTCTAATGGAGGTTGCTTAAGAAGTTCTGCTTTGTCATCTGTTTCATGCTTTATAATATTCTCTGGATTTTCCTCATTATCAACATTGAAATCAACATTTTTTGGGTCATAACACCTGTTTGTATTATTTTTTTCATTTTCAAGTGTAAATGTGTAGTTGTCATTGGGAGGATTCATATTTTTGTTTTCAGGTACACTATCATCGTTTACCGAGCACAACACAGATGTATTGTTCATGATATTTTGATCATCTACATTGTTAGAAACTTGCAAAAGTAGAAATCTGCTCCTCTTCTCATTTAACTTCATTCTTTTAATTTGCCACTCAGCTCGCAGCTTTCTCAGATCTGCAATCCTCGACTGTTCAGCATAAAATTTAATTAACTTCATTCTGTAATAAAAAGCTTAATGTTGAAACATTTTTATTTATCATTTCTACCATTATTAACTTTGTATCTTAATAGACATAATAATTCCTATCCATGATCAAAATGTTTTATAATTAAATTTGATTTTTACATACGGATACTTACTTTTCCTCCTCTATCAAGCGCTTCTCCTCCTCCTCTCGAGCTTTTACTATTTCTTCTCGTTTATCATCTTCTGCTCGTTCTGCTAGTAGTTGTTCTCGTTTTCTTTCTACAGCTGCCTCAATCTGTCCTTGCAAATCAGCTAAACGTTCTCTTTTCTCCTTAATCAAAATTGCTCGCTGCTCTTGCATTTCAGCTAAACAATAAAGACTAGGATTGTAATGGAAATAGGTCTCCAAAAATTAATATCTAAATATGCTTTAACACATTCAATAAATTGAAACTTTCAATACAAAATTGTATTTGCAAAAATTTTGCCTTCTAAGGCAAACATGGTTGCATTGAAAAGTATACAAATTTTTTAAATTTTTACATAAGATTATTATGAAACAATTTAAATTGGAAGAAAGTCTTTGGATAACTTGATTTAATGAGGCGCCAGTGACTCTCCATCCTTCTTTCCTGTCAAAATGAGTCAATTTGTTTAAATTTAAATATAATTCAATTAATGATATTAGATTAATATGATTTTAAAGTGTATTCATCTCAACCCAAATTATACCAATTGTGTTATAGTAGATAAAGCCAATTTTCTCATCTTAGTGGTGAACTGTAATATATATATATATATATATATATATATATATATATATATATATATATATACACACAATATTAGGAGAATCCATTAAGGAATTGGAACTAATTTGGTGACAAAGTCACATTCAAACTTGGATAGTGAGGAAGGATAGAAATAATTAGGAGAAATAGGAGGATTGCGCTTTATGTGAATTCATATGCTCAGGCGAAGAATTACGCACATAGAAAAGCATATGTTCAAAGCAGAGAGAAGGATGGAAGAAGAAGGAAAGTCTGAAAATATTTGACCCAGGCGGGACTTGAACCCACGTATTCTGCTTAGTACACAGACACCTTAACCATCTCGGCCACCGGGTCAAGTTCCTGACCAGGCAAATATAGACAGTCTTAATGTGGACAATTAGTAGTTTTTAGTGGAGGAATAGATAGAGTAGAGGGAATGAAGTATTAGGAGCTTCCATTAAGGAATAAATACAATATTAGGAGAATCCATTAAGGAATTAGAACTCATTTGGTGACATGTGATATGTGCGTAATTCTTCGCCCGAGCATATGAATTCACATAAAGCGCAATCCTCCTATTTATTTCTATCCTTCCTCACTATCCAAGTTTGAATATATATATTAATTGTAATAGTAAGAATGTGACATTGTCAAAAATATTGGTATGGAAAGGATAGAGAGATAGGTTGTGGCTTACTTGAAAGTGAAGTACAGTGTAGCCCTTGGGAACCGAAGAATGTTCTTCAAATTTTCGGAAGCCCTCAGTCTCCTTCAGGAAGGAGTGTTACACCATTCCATGCACCGGCCGGCTGTGGACCCCCTGGTTCCCTACGGCTACACTGTACTTCACTTTCAGGTGAACCACAAGCTATCTCTCTTGAGATAGCAATATCACAATATTATTCGCCGGGAGAGAGGGTCTGAACACGTGCTGGCCGGGCACAAGTTATTGAATTCAATCTTTGTGCACCAGTTGTTAGTTTACAGACATTTACAGACAGCAGCAATGGACACCCAACAAAGCCAACAACTCTGTCTCTCTCTCTCTCTCTCAAGGAATAATCAAAACAACGGAAAAATATATACATGCATGCATACAAACAAATACATTAGAATGGAATTTAAAATTTAAAGAAAAAGATAGGAAGTTAAAAAATAAAAGAAAGAGAATAGAGAAAGGATTGAACAGATCATTATAGTAGTAATCATTATTATAATTCTCATAATATTATGCTGGTACATGATTTCACCTCAATATCATAACTACTGCCCATATTACCACTGTGTAATGAAATTAATATATGCAATGAATATTATGGACATTATATGAAAAACCTTTACTGTCTACATGATGAAAACAACAAAGACTGTAAAGAATGTAGTCTTTCTTGGTGTAATGAAAGAACAAAATATTCTTGGGCATCTAACTGAGAGTAAAGATATAGGCATGAATGTCATGATGAATTGGTAGAAGACTATGACGGTGAATGTCATCCATACGTCACACCTACATCTTTTCACTCAGCTAGAAGACTTGAAATATTTTGCTGAATAAAGATGCTGTAAATATATGTTGAATGTTTATTTAAATGTCATAGGTTTTCCTGGTGAATATTCTGCTTGAATTGTTCTGGGATTTCCAGCTGAGTGGCATTTACTAAGCACAACAGTTCATTGACCAACACTGTCTTCTAGATGTCAACAGTACTATTCTTCGCTTGGTGATTTGTAAACACTACCAGTTGGAAACCTGTTTTTTTTCATGTATAATGAGCCAATTTTATAACCAACTGAAGGTTCATATACAGTTCAAAATGATTAATGAAATAATTGAGAATTCATAATTAGGTTGAGTAGAAAAAACATAAACTGAAGTAAAGAAACAAATATACAATCTTCATCCAACTGACACTTAATTTTACATTAATGAAGAAATTACCTAGTCTCAAGATTTCCTTTTCCTTCCTCATCCTTGTGGCAATCTCTTCTAGTTTTGTTTTAACAGATTCATTCTCTGCTATAATTTTTCCTGCTGTCCAACCATTTTCCAATCCACAGGCATGAGCTACCCTCTCCTCAAAATGTGAGCAATCGTCTTCTAATTTTTGCATCTGGTCAATACTAAGACAAGGATCCAGGAAGGGAAAACCACAATCCAGCTCTGAGAATAGCTTATTCTACCACAATAAAATAAAGGATTATGTAGCACATTATGTTATTCTTTTATATGTTAAGTAAATATCATTTTTTAGAGTATAGAAGTTAATAATGAAATTAATTAGAACATAACTGATACCATGTGGTTGAATTGATCCAATTATTTACTGATACAGTAAAAGTCACTTAATACAAACTTACTTAAGTAAAACACTCCATTGTCACAAACAAAATTTCGGTCCTGGCAGTGATGTGTGATTTTATCGGTCAACATGAATTTTGGTTAGCACGAATTACAAACTGTTTTTTAACTCCTTCGTCATTAGATTTTTGGATTTAACTTGAACTTTCAATGGTTCTCTCTCTTTTTTGCTTTTGTGACAATAATTGTGACACCAACACTAAGCTCCAGTAAACATAAGTTAATTCTGTGTTCAGTTCCAAAGTGAGTTAGTACAAGTAACATGAAAGTCATGGCCAAGAGGAGGCAGACAAGCATAGATGTGCAAACAGAGAAAAGCAAGTAGACTGTGATGTATTGAAGAAAAGCACAATTGCCAAAAATTATAGACTTGGAAAATCTACATTGTCAACAATACTTACAGATCGTGAAAAAATTCTTAATGCTGTTGCATTGGGTTCTCGTGACAAATGTAAGTGATTTGGCAGTGCTAAGTTCAAAGATGATGAAGCTTTACTTCTAGAATGTCTTCAACTGTATGCATGCTTCCAATGTACCTTTAAGTAGGCCTATATTTCAGTTAAAAGCAAAGGAGATTGCAAAAAAATTTGACATTAAAGGTTTCAGTTGCTCTGCTGGTTGCTTACACTGGTATTAAAAGAGACACTCAATTTTATCATTAATGATTTGTGGTGAAGCAAATAAAGTTAATAAACAAGGAGCAAACAACTGGTTGCATGAATTTGACCAAGTGAGAGAAAAGTCTCTTGTGATGTATACAATATGGATGAAACTGGGCTTTTTTACAGTCATTTCCCAAGTCACACCCTTGGAATAAAAAGAGGCAAGTACCATGGAGCATTTAGTAAACAAACATTTAACTGTTGTCCTTAAAAGTAATTCAGTAATGGCAGTGATAAACACCGTCCTTGGGTGATCAGAAAGTCTGAGAAATTAAGTAATTTTAAGAACAAACATTAATACTTTACATTGCATCTACTCTCATAATAAAAACGCTTGGACTGACATCTCATAATTTTGCATGTGTTTTCTTCATTTTAGCAGTTAAATATTAGCCGAGAATAGGCATTTTTTCTGACATTGGGCAGGTCCATAACACATACAATCAGCCTTTGGATCAGGGGATTATTTCTCTTATGAAGACACCTTACCGCAAGCAACTTGTGATACCTGCAATTTGTGTTGCTGAGAGAGGTGGTAAAACCCATTTCATTTGGAGTGAGCTTGATGCAATAAAAGATATCGACACATTCTGGGAATCCATGTCACCACAACACATACAAAATTGTTTTACAAAAGAATGGAGGCATAATGACGCTAATCCTGTTGATGAGTTACATAATGACACCAATAACACTTTACCTGACGAATGGAATATTCTATAAGATGTTGTGAACCCTGAAGTTAGTTTTGAGGAGCTTGTTAGTGCAGATGATGATTTTCCCGTGTGTGCTCCAGTGGAATCTGATGTAAAAACAGTTTTGTCTGATGTGTAAGAAATGTCATCTGAAGAAAGTGAAGAACATATGGTCATTCTGCCTAACTGTCAGGAATACTTGGACATTTTAGAATGATTTTCTGTTATATCTGAAATGACCACTAGTTTTACAGAAGTCATGACTACAACTGGTAGTGTAGTTACAATGCATTTTTGTACCTGTCTGCAACAGTGAAAAATACAGGATTTTTTGACTAGAAAATCATATGTGAGTACTTTTTGCAAGTTACAGTTCAGTGATTAATGATCACATCATTCCTGATGTTATTAGTGGTATTTATGTACATGGTAATACAGTAAACCATTTTAATCATCCAGGAATAGTAGGTAATGTAGTGTTTTCTATAATGACATAAATAATAAGCTGTAGTATGCACATTTTTATTTACTGTAAACAAGTAGAAAAACTGTATTCCAATAATGAAATATAGAGTCCTTCGTTAACAAGAAATTTTTAATACAAATTCCTGATGTTTCCATTGGAATTTGTTTAAATGAGGTTTTACTGTAATTATGAAATATACATTTATGGACATACACAAACAAATACATTTGTAAAATTCAAATGTGTACAAAAAAATATTAGAAAAAGTTAAAAAGAAATAGAAGTTAATGACACAAAAAAAAGGATAAACACATACACAATGATTATAAATAAAAACTGAAAGACAAAAGAAGAACAATGAAGAGAATAGTAAACTATAAGAATAAAGTAGAATAAGCAGAGATATGTAAAACTATAGTGTGTGTTGAAGGTAGAAGTGTGTCACTCCAAAGCAAGTCATTTCAAATAAAGAACTAGTTATGAGGAGTTATGGGTCTTGGCTCTCTCCAAACTAGGAAGTGAATGACTCCAAAGAGACATACAGAATAAAATGCCTCTCTGCAGTGCTCTGATATGAATGAGATCCTTGCAACATCTGTAAGGCAGGACAAAGGTTGGATATTTCTATCTTTTTCACTATCCAATTATCAAATGTGTCTTCACAATTAATAATTACTATCCTTGAAAAAAAACACGCATGCACGCGCACACACACACACACACAGAGATATATGTGCTTGCGTGCGTGTGAGTATATATATATATATATATTGTAACGTGCGTATTTTATTTTAATTTTGCTTTATCATCGGAAATGTTGTTTGCTGTAGTTTGGAGAATTCTTTTGTTTCCCAATTCGAGACGCCGACCTGTAGCGTCTCAGGTAGCCGCACGTGTCTATTTTAATACCAGGATAGTGTACATCGGTCCGTGGGAAAATCCCATGCGGCTAAGAACAACAAAAACCTGTGATGCTAAAGGCGGGAAAATGTCCAGCTCCGGGGTAGGAGGATAGATTTTAGAACAGTTGCAGTAAAGACGTTGAGGAGGACAGTTGCAGTAAGGACGTTTAGGAGGAGAGTTGCAGTGAAGACGTTTAGGAGGAGAGTTTTCAATAAAGACGTTGAGGAGGGGAAAAGCATACAGTAAATACACATGCCCATCAACTGATTGTACGAGGTCATCTGCTGAATATTGGAGAACAAGGACCGAGACGCTCCATCCAGCTGCAGGATTCAGAAAAGGAAAATATGGGATCTCCAACTACAGCAGACAACAGAACACTGGAATAGGCAGTATGTATTTGGTGCGGGCAGCTAATCTCTGCTACGTAATCCACAGGTGCCTGAGATCAGAGTTTTTTTTGTGCTATACTAATAAAACAATTTCAAATGGTCAATAATTTTTTTTTGCTTTAATATAAAATACCCAGTCCAATAAAATAATTCATTACAATATATATATATATAGGAAGGATTGAAATAAATAGGAGAAATAGAAGGACTGCGCTTTATTTGAATTCATATGCTCGGGCGAACAATTACGCACACAGAAAAGCATATGTTCAAAGCAGAGAGAAGGATGGAAGAAGAAGGAAAGACTGAAAATATTTGACCCAGGCGGGACTTGAACCCACGTATTCTGCTTAGTACACAGACGCCTTAACCATCTCGGCCACCGGGTCAAGTTCCCGACCAGCCAAATATATGTCTTGCAGTCCAGGCAAATCCCTGGACTCAACATCCTGTAAATAAGACTGTCTATATTTGCCTGGTCGGGAACTTGACCCGGTGGCCGAGATGGTTAAGGCGTCTGTGTTCTAAGCAGAATACATGGGTTCAAGTCCCGCCTGGGTCAAATATTTTCAGTCTTTCCTTCTTCTTCCATCCTTCTCTCTGCTTTGAACATATGCTTTTCTGTGTGCGTAATTCTTCGCCCGAGCATATGAATTCAAATAAAGCGCAGTCCTTCTATTTCTCCTATTTATTTCTATCCTTCCTCACTATCCAAGTTAGAATGTGAATTAGTTCCTTAATGGATTCTCCTAATATTGTATATATATATATATATATATATATATATATATATATATATATATATATATATTTTGAATGACTATTTGCAAGGAGCAGGAGCTTAATCATGAAGCAGCTACAAACCATGTTTAGTTGAAGAAGAGAAGAGATAAAATAATGTAGACTTTCTCAGTGTAGAAATTATATAAATAGTTCACATGCTTAAACAAGTGAAACATACTTTATATTATGAATTTTCTATAACTTGTTCTGTCATCTAAACATTGCAATATAATTCTTTTCAACTCTGTTAGAACTATTTATACTAGACAAGAGGTTGAAGCCATAGTTTTCTATTGTTTTACTGTTCATGCTGTGTACAATTAATAGAGGAGTATCAGCTACTGGGATGCCTACTACACTGTCACCTTATACGACAAATTATTGATTTGGAATGGCTGATTATTCTCAGTCTTATTCTTGGTTATCCTAGGACTTTTTGGGTAATTTGGAAGTAACCCTGACTTTGCATTATGACTATCCTAAAATTTAGCTGTATGATATGAGGAAACCTGTATCAGAATTACCACATAAGGTTTTAAACTCAGTCCTACCCATTACAAGTCTAGCAGCTTCTTGTAGCTCTACCAGATATAATTGGTATGTGAAATTGTGCAGGATTTTCAGTGTACAACAAAATGATTTACACAAGTGTTTCATGAGTTATTGAAAAAATAATCAGTAATTAAAATTCATTATAATAGTTAGGTGAAAATATTATATGACTTATCAAATTTCAGCAACACATATCTAATACCTTTGGGCAGCATAATCGAAGCAAATTTACCGCACGCCCACATTCTAATATAGAAGATTCCATCCCTGTCAAAAAGCTTGGAACTGCAGTGGGATCTACAAAAAATGTCTTGGTCCAGTAATAACGATTCTGGCACAATGAAAATTCTGGACGTTGCTGGATAAGAAATTCCTCATAAGCATCATCAAGAGATCCTTCATATATCCACTTCTCCAAAAATCTGCAAAATACCAGTGTAATGATTGTTTTATTTACTTGAGGAAATATTTAGTACAAATTAGTATTGCATTTCATACCTCAAATAGACTCTGCAACCAGCTTGAAGCAAAGCACCCAAGAGATATTGTATTGATTCACAATCAGTGTTGCAGGTGGTATTATAGAGCCAAGTCAATAAATGAGCAGCTGGAACTGTAGGTTTAGAACATATATGCCATACACACAATAGTTGTTGTAGAGGACCTTCACGCAACCAACAACTGTAATCTAATAAACTGCCCCATGGTGGATGATTCAGAAGGCCTCCTTGGTAGAGATGCAAATATTCTCGCACACAGTGGCAAAGAGCCTATTAAAAGTAAACAAGTGATTAGTTTATAATCATCAAACTAAAAATAAGTAAAATTTTCTGTACTCATACAGTTAACCCAGAAGTCAACACAAATGTGTATTTCAAGTAATAAAACTATTAATGAAACAGTGCAATTGATATTTTAGCTTCTTTTTCTACTTTGTTGTAGTCCATCATCAATTAATATGTTCCTCATCAAATGTATGTACAAGGATGACCTGGCATAATAACCTTTTCCAGAAAGCCAATATATCAAAATATTGACTTCCTTGCTATTTATAAATTTGTCTTATGGTTTCTATCCATGTTTTTCATTAAGTAAATTTTGATGTATAGTGTATCATACAAAGTAAAAAAATGTAATGTTGAAGAATATGAACAAGTGACATTTCCTAAAACTATACAATAAGGACACATTAAATGGCTATTTGGATATTTTATGAATTACATTTTATGTAAAGGATATTTTATTTTTTTAAAAAAAATTGAACTAAAAGCTGACAAATGAGTGTAGAATATAACCCCTCTCTTTCTCAGATGCATGTGTGCACACACGTGTGTACCATAACCCCCCTACCCCACCTTTCTTTCAAGTGATATTTTAAAATCAAGGAAAAATGAAAGAAAAGCATATTGCAGAATATATAAAGGGTGCTATGAAGGATAGACAACATCAGGGCCTGAAATTTTCTTATAAAGTGTCCTACAGTTTAGTTAAAGTTCTATAAGGAGGAGTTCAACTTCTGAGCAAATACTGTATTTAGTTGCATATGCTGCACAACTTTTTGTATCCAACATTTTAATGAAAATATAGGTTGAATGTAATAAACGAATTACAAACTGTAGACCTTTAAAATCGTGTGAATGGAATTCTTACAGGATTCCAGCCAGGTAAGTTAATAGAAAACGTGATTTTTTCGATTACAGTCATCAGAACATCTCATGTTTTGATTAACTTAGGAGTCTTAAGAAAATTTCATTAACTATTTACACAGTGAAAATGTGAAGTGTAGCTATATGCATGTGAATAAAATTTAGAGCCAGCACCTCAATAAATATTTAATTAAAGAAATATAAATAAGATATACTTAATGAATTATATGTTTATTGAGAAAGCAACTGAGAGCATAAAAAGATATATTCCTCACAATGCAGATTGTGAAAAAAATACTTCATTTGTTAATTGATCATTCAAATTCAAGTGTAAGTTACACAGAACAGTTTTAATTAGCTGTATTTCATGAAGTGAATGTTGTTTTGAATTTTGGAAATTACATTCTATTATATTATACACAGATTGAGGTAAGTAGATATTCTATGTGCTCCCCTTGGATTGCATGCATCACTTCTATACAGATGAAAATTTCAATCCAATCTTGATGAAAAATGACTTTCATCAACCAAGTTCAATGTTGCAGTTATATGGGTCATTCCTTGTCGAATCGAGCAAAGCTCCCAATTTACCATGTCAAATTTTTATGAAGTTTCATAACAAAGTATTCTTACACCTCAAATTAAAATGACACATGATTTAGTGTCATTTAAATTTGTAAGATTTGGTGGCACATAAACAACAATATTCAAACTCCGTAGGAAAGAAACACTGGATCTCAGAAGTCTGAACTTAAGCACCAGGTATTCATTCCAAATTATTGAGTATAGATTCAGTCTGAAAATGTAGAGCATTGCAATAACAGTAGGATGCAGCTCTGTCCTGTTGGAAATGGTAATTTTCTGAAATGCTATTCATTTGTAGTACAGGATAGTTATGCAGAATCATGAATGCAGTAACAGTGATTAAATCAAGAAAGAAAGAAAGATTAATTAGTCTTTGTTAGTGTATTGTAAAGAACACATAAAGTTTTGGGGCTTCCTTTCATTTTCTTGATGTGATGTGAAGTTCGTTTTATTAAATTTATTAAGCATTAACACATATGTAATTATTTCTTTCTTTTTATATTTGGGATTTTTAAACCAGTAGTATTCGTTTAAGGAAGGTACTTTGCTTTGGTGTGGGTATCCCTGCCAGGCCATAGAAGCAGCTGCCCAACTAAGTGGAAAAACTTAATCAAAGTAGATGCTGCATAAACTGGATGAATCCATTATCCAGTTGGAATTCCAATACCTACAGATTCTATTTTGAAATCTGCACCTAGAGTTTGGAATATCCATCCTTTTGCAGCTCCTCACTCAGACAATAGAGAAATGTGGGAGAATATGTTAAAATCATTGGAGAAACTGATCAGGTGATCAATTTTTGCCTGACTAATGAAATTACAATGCATGTTCACTTTAGGGGATGACAGAGCATTGGAAGAACAGTTTTTAACCAGCAGACAAAGAATATAGAATAAGCAGCTGAACAGGCAATGGAAGAAGTCATGATCCAGTATCAACATTGACAGGTGGAGGAGAAAAAGTCATGATCCAGTATCAACATTGACAGGTGGAGGAGAAACAGTCTTGATACTTTGAAATAGAAGGTCAGGCTTGACTTAGTTCTGAAGCAATTGTTGCTAGGAACAAGTCATCAGTTCAGATTCAAGAAAATATACAATACTTTCTTGAATTTAACACACATATAACTGCTTCCACACAAAAGGCAGCTGTAGCATGAAGGAAGTATGGACCACACCTGTTCACTGAATAGAGCATAAAAGTGCACAAAAACAAAGTATATAAACTCTGTCATTGTCTGTCTCTGTTGCGTGATAAAACATGAAGGATAGCGAGGGAATTATATTTACTCTGTTTTCATGCTCGTATTTTGATAATTGTAACAGTAAAGTTTAGATCAGGTAGTAATTAAATTGTTTACATGAATGGTAATAAAGTAAATTCAATTATATTGTATATGTATTAAAAAAAAAATTTTTCTTTCGTGAATAAACTAGAGTTTAAACGGAAACTTTACATCATTCACTGGCATCCAAATCAATTAAATTATATTTTCTCTTGTATTTTTTTTCTTAGTACCTGAAGAAAGGAACAAGGTTTCCAGAAACATTGTGTGGTATTTATATCATCACTTCCTTTGTCTGTGTTTGGCTATTTTTCTTCTTATTATTAAAAATGAAACATTCCACAAAAAAACTTATCTTCCATAGTGTGCAGCATATTGTCACAAAACTTTTTTTTTTTTTTAGTTAAGAGTGGAGAGCTTGCACCAGAAGTAAGTACTATGGTTTTACTCTAACTGGCATCTCAGCAAAATACCAAGACAGTTGTTTGAAGTAATCCCAATTCTCTACTCACGTTGTGGTTACACTCACTCAAAACTCACTTGGATTGTTCCCAACTCTTTTCCAATACATGTGGTCTTTTCCACTTGTAGATGGCCAATTTCATTAAATGGTTTATTCCCATAAAAAATGATTTTTCTTGTTTCTCATCAATATTAAATATATGACAAAATGCATTCTGATCAGTTTTACTTAAATCATAAAGGTGAAAAAAGCACATAAATGAAGATCCAGCTGTTGCACCCTTCTTTGATAACATATAAAGTAAAATTGTTCCTAAAATGGTTCTGTTCAACTTAAGCCTAGCATTTGCTATGTTATTTTAATTGATCAAATATTAATAACCAGAACTTACAGTATAAACTTGTCCCTTATTTTTTGGAGGAGAATCACACAATTTCTGAAGTTGGCGGCATAAAGTCCCACACATCAAAAAATCTGAGACAACTTTCTGCATTGTGTCAGGGCACACACCTTCCAGACATATATTCTGTTCAAAACTAAAGTAGCATCCAGTCTGAAATATTTAATATAAAATATAATATAAATATTTATATTCACAGTGGAATATGGTATTTGGCTGCAATACAAAATATGAATAATGAAGTTAATGAATGAGTTTAACTTGCATAAATTATTAACATAGAATTACTGCAAGATTGTTAATAGGATATTTAATGCAACATTGTAGCAAAAAAACAGTCAAAGAATGGGAAACACCATAAATATTGGAAGAGTTCTCGAGTTTCCAACCAGGTGGCATTGTAAATACATGATGTTTTGTCAATAATCTCTGCGTGACATCTTCCAGGTGGAAGTTACTGCCTTTTTATACCTTGTCTTTGGCGGCCACCCTAGTTCTGGCTACTAATTGGTTGCCCTACATTGTGCGGAAGAGGGTGGCAGTATATCCGCACCAATTTCACTATTACCTTCTTAAGCAAGCAATTTTGGCAGTAAGATTTTCCTTATCAGAAATTTAAACACCACGTCAATGTTAGGAAACTAGGCAGAAAGGAACTAAATGCCAAAATTGTAAATATAAATTAAAAATTGAACTATGGGAGAGCTTAATAGCACAATCAAATACATCCTTTTGACAATGGTCTACAAAAAGTACACTATGTAACAAATTATTAATTTCATACTCTGTATCAAATAAGTATATATTTACTGGGTCCTTAATTAAAAAGCAGAATGTAAGGTTAATCCTCCTACAATTGATATCACCTAGGAATAAATAATTCAGATTGCCTCTTCAAGGATATATTACAAAGTCAACAGTGGGTGTCCAGTCCATATAAGTAGAGTTGCTAGTACAGTATTGTTAGAATATGCTATTTGGGGAAAGTATTGAGACTTGTTTTTGGATGAGTGGGATGCATGTACTGAGAATGGATTGTCATTAAAACTGACTCTGTTCCTATTGGAATGACCCAGATTCTTGGTGTCATGTGAATGTGAGTTCTGCAAAAACATATGATCATTGACATTGCACAGGAACTACCAAATTTTGGTAGGTTAGTGGGAAATGAAAGACTGCCATTGGATTTAGTAGGGGAAGGTGGCAATTTTTACAGAGAAGGAAAAAAGATAGAGACAGGAGGACAGAAAGAGTAACGAGACTAGACTATCAGTATTTCCAGTCAATAAGAACAAAGTCTTGAGTAGGCCCTTGTCCGAGTTGAAAAACAGCTGAACTGTGAGTAGAAATCATTACACACGCTATCCAAAAATGTGATTGAAATACATGTTTTTAAATTTGTACATCTGCAATCAGATAATTTTCTTAAATGAAATCATTTATGTTGTCTGTCCTGCACAATTCAAAATTTATCTTGAGTACTGAGAGTATTATAAATTATTATTATTGTAAATAAATTATACTTAAATATAGTATTTAGTATTAGTATAAAAACAAATTTTCAATTATTTGTTCAAATATTTCTCCCATGAACAATAAATTTAATTAATTTAAAATTCAATTTTAGATTAAATAAAGCAAAACTAAATATGAGACAGCTCTTCATATGAAGTTGTCTAGTGAAAACATGAACCAAAAACTAATTATCTTAAGCTTCATGAATTAATATAATTTGAAACCAGATGATATTTAAAACTAGAAAATTTGGACACATAGATGTAAAATATTATTAAGAAATTACTAGATTCAACTGGAAAGTGTTGCTTGGAATGCCATCTAATAGGTATCGAATATCTCTCATGAGCTGCTCCCTATTAATGACTTGTAGATGGATCACAGCCTCCTGAAGTGGTATCAACTCTTTTAGCACCAGACTGCGACACCAGACGGCCCACAATCTGCAATTAGTAACATTTGTAAGACAATTTGATATAAAACAATACAAAAATTGGAAAAGTGAAGTATGCATAATTGTATGTTTACTTTACAATGGTATTCAAATTATAACTGAGTGAAACAGTAGACAGTTTAAAAATTCTTTTTTACAAACACTGTTCAAAATATAAGAATGGCAGTCATGTGCCGTGTAATAAATTCAATTATTTGACTTTTGGAATTAGTTCTTTGTTAACTCCAATAAACATGATTAATGACCTGAAAGTTGCTATTAACTAATAAGCATCTCTCATCTTATGAATAACTAAATCAGAATAATAAAATGTTTAATGGTTTTTAGTATTTGAGAGTAACCTGACATACTGGTGCAAATAAAGTTCCACTAGGACATATTTATTTGGTGATTTATATTTTTATCTCAAAATTAAGACGGAAGTAATCATGACATGTCCATATGTGAAAATCAGTACAAACTATTTAATTATGACACCAATTATTAAACTAATTGAATTAAATATATTTTACTGATTATAAAGGCTATTGTAGCAGACATTGAAGAATGTCACGTTATCTATAATATAATTAATTTCAATTAATATACATTCACAATAACTATTTTTAAATAGTATGTCTTATATAAGCTGTAATTCTTAAAAAATAAATATTTTCAAATGTTTTTGTGAAGCTTTTAATATAATTAATAAAAATATTGTACTGCACTTTTCTTATATAATACCATTAACAGAGTACAAAAATTATAACTCTCAATGTTGCAACATTTTTATGAAAAAAAACTGCACCAGAATGCAAAAAATAATAGAAAGTTTCATTTGAATTTACTATTTAAATTTGAATTACACATACTTGTGGATAGCAGTTGGTACTTCTGTGATGAATGGAGGCTCTTTACGTGGTTTCCGAGAACCAAGAGCTTCCCAGGTTCGGTGTTGAGGTAGTGGTTTATAAAGAACATCCGTCCATATTATTGAGTCCCTTAAAGGCTTACTGCATGAATCCTTCACTGATGTTAAATGCTCTGATGAAGATCCTGGTACAAAACTAGGTGATTCTGCAGCTGGTGTAGCATATCCTTCATCTAGATTCTGATAAATGGAAAAGCATATATACAATATTAGGAGAATCCATTAAGGAATTGGAACTAATTTGGTGACAAAGTCACATTCAAACTTGGATAGTGAGGAAGGATAGAAATAAATATGAGAAATAGGAGGATTGCGCTTTATGTGAATTCATACGCTCAGGCGAAGAATTACGCACATAGAAAAGCATATGTTCAAAGCTGAGAGAAGGATGGAAGAAGAAGGAAAGACTGAAAATATTTGACCCAGGCAGGATTTGAACCCACGTATTCTGCTCAGTACACAGACGCCTTAACCATCTCGGCTACCGGGTCAAAATCCTGACCAGGCAAATATAGACAGTCTTATTTACAGGATGTTGAGTCCAGGGATTTGCCTGGACTGCAAGACATGTTGGAAAGAGAGTTCCCACAGATGGAGTTCTGCCTCTGATGAATCGGGGGGTAGAGCTTTAAGGGTGGTGAGTGTGAAGCATTGGTCGAAATTATTATTGTATATATAAACCGAGCCTGGTTTATATTGTGGTTTTGGGTGTGAGCTTCTGGGAATTGAATTTTAGATAGTTTTACTGTGCTGCTTCAGTTCCTGAACGAATAGCCAACCACCGCAGCATGTGTTTTCATGTGAACGGGCAAATTTGTCTATTTCTGAAGTGATGGCTGGATTGGGGTCAGTGGGTATATGTTTGTATGTTCTGTCATCTCCCAGCTGGCAAAGTGCCTCAGCCGTGTACTTCTCCAAGTCAATGACAACAACGGTGGAGCCCTTGTCAGCCAGGAGAATGACAATTTCCTTATTGTTTTGAGGTATCAGAAGGCTAGGTGCTGGTTATGGGTCAGGTAGTGTTGTTTGAGGAGGGAGTTATGGAAGGATGGTGAGGTCGTGGGAGACTAGGGTGCGGGTGAAGGTTTGAAGTGGGTGGTTGGGTGGGAGATTCAGAGGTTGCAGCTTGGATGCTTCTTTAAATTTGGAAAGCTGTGGAGTTATGGGGATCTATGCTGATAGGGGGTTTCTTACTGAAATGTAGTTTGCACTGGACTGCTTGAGAGAATAGAAGGGTGTCACGGGCAAGTCTGAAGGGTGTCACGGGCAAGTCTGAAGGGTGTCATGGGCAAGTCTGAAGGGGTCTAGGGTGGAGGGGGTGGGAGAAAGTGAGACCCTTGTCAAGAACAGAAATTTCATCATTACTTAAAATTTTTGTTGATAGGTCCGAAAATTTTGGTTCCCAATGGCTACATCATACTTCATTTTCAGGTTATCCACAAGCTATCTCTCTTTCCTTTCCATACCAATATCGCAATTATTTTTCATATAGTCATATCCTTACTAATATATATATATATATATATATATATATATATATATATATATATATATATGTATATATATATTACACATTTGGATAGGAAAGAGAGACAGTGATGCTGAATTACCTGAATTCAGTAGTTTGTCCAGTCTGGCATAGATCAAATTTTCGAAGTCCTGAGCCCCCTTTGTCATGAAGGAAGATCAGAACTGTGTGCCGGCCGGGAACGAATTGTATTGCTTTTCTTGGAGCACATTTCTATGCCTGAACATATGCTTTCTATAAAGCATATTCCTATCTTTCCTCACTATCCTATATATAGAGAGGATAGGGAGGAAAGATAGAAATAAATAAGAGAAAGGTTGGAATATGCTTTATGTGAAGGCATATAGTCTAAGTAAGGAGAAGAAAGGAAGAAGTAAAGACTGAAAATATTCGGCCAGGGTGGGACTTGAACCCACGTATTCTGCTCAGTATACAGACGCCTTAACCATCTCGACAACCAGGCCAAGTCCCAGACTAGGCGAATAGACAGTCTTATTGGTTTTTTTCTAAGATGAGAGGAGGAATGGATAGAGAAGAAGGAGTGAAGGATTAGGAGCATCCACTAAGGAATAGTTACAATGTAAAGAACTTTTTAACTTGCTGACAAAGTCACATGAGATCATGGATAGGGAGAAAAGGTAGAAATAAAATATACTTTCACATAAAGCATATTCCAACCTTTCTCCTATTTATTTCTATCTTTCCTCCCTATCTATGATCCCAAGTCAATTCATCACCAAATTAAAAAGTTCCTTATATACAAATATACAAAGTAAATAGAACTATATGAAGAAACGTGCACTTATTTGGTAAAAGTGGAAATGATTCATTAAAGTAATGTATGTAATTACACATATTAAATATATTACAAACCTGGTCTGATTTTGAAGGTGAAGAAACAAATATTTCAAGTGGTTTCTTTGGATAAGGAATATTTGGGATTTCATATAATCCAACAGTGTATTGCAATCTGTAAAAAAAATTTATACCATTAAAATTAATTTATAGATTTTCTTAACGTATTTTTTTTAAAAAAACCAATGAACAAAAGTAAACAATGCCAGTGCAATATTTTAGAGACTTCAGAATCTTTCAGTTGAACTTCACCAATAATTTTGAGACTTTTTTGGAACTACTGTTTTATTTGGTAGAGAGACATTTCAAGTATATCATTATCAAAGTTAGAGAAGAGAAAATTAGCAAAGTCAAATGAAAGTGCAAAAGTAATATAAGCTGAGAAAGGAACTTATAGAACATTAAATACTCTGTCTTCAGGGAAAGAAATGGTTAATAATCAGACTTGGTGCATACCATTCCAACCATCCCTTCAAGAAGGGGTTGAGAAACGGTAGCTTGTGATGGTGTTTCTTATGAACAGTAATTAGACAATACGGAGAATAGGTTACATTTCTTAATTTTGTTTTTTACCTGTATCAAGATGTTTATTATAAAACTTGATCACAATGAGAGAGACGTATATTGTTTACTATTTTTGTATTATTAGAGATACTGTAAAACACCACGAACAACAAATGTTCCATAGTTACCCAACGGATGTGGAGAAGGGACTTCTAACAATTAAATGGAAAATTACAGCTACATTTATTAAATCACCACATTGTTGTATTGCAGTATGTACTGAGCTCATAACCTATAAACTTGTTTCATTTATATTGAAAATTATATTTTCTGTGGAAATATTTTATATATATATATATATATATAGACACACACACACACACACACACAGTTGTGACCATCTGGCATGCAGCTCAGACCTCTCCTGGCTCAAAAATTTGTAACATCTTCACTCCTCAGCCCGACTGGGCCAACGGTTGATTTAAGATAAATCGAATTCGCTGTCTCTCTTATTAATTGAAATGTGTTATTAAATTTCTCAAGTGTTATATATATATATATGGTCCACAGGAACCTGGAATGGTATAACATTCCTTCCTGAAGGATGTGGCTGAGAGCCTCTGAAAATTTGAAGAACTTCCTTTGGTTCCCTGTGGCTACACTGTACTTCAATTTCAGGTAAGCCACGAACAATCTATCTTTCCTTTCCACAACAAGATTGCAATTATTTTTGACAATGTCATATTAAATATGGTGATGAATGGCATGGGATCATGGATAAGGAGGAAAGATGGAAGGTGGCAGGAAGGAAGATCTGAACTGCGTGCTCAAATTGATGAATTCAAATTAAAGTCCACCAGCGGTTAGACAGCAACAATTAACACCCAACAAAGCAAACAACAATCAGTCTCTCTCAAGGAAAGGTAACAACAATGAAAAAATAAGAAATAACAAAATATACACACTCATATATATACCCACATACAAACAAACACATTTAATTAAAGGAAAGAATAAGAAGTAAAAAAGTAAAATAATGATAATTGGGAAAGGATAGACCAGAATATGTAATAGTAATCATTAAAACAATTATCATAATATTATGCTGAACCAAGATTTCAGTACATCAGAACCATTACCATAATGACCACTATAAAATTAGAGGCTGTTGAGTCCTGGTCTTTGTTTAGTTTGTAAGATATGCTGGAAGCAGTGTTCCGAAAGATGGAGTTCAGCATACGATGAGTTGGGGGAGGGTGGGGTAAGGCTTTAAGGAGGATCAGTGTGTAGTATTGCTCGAAATAGTTGGAGCTGTGACTTTGGGCATGAACAGCTATAGGAAATTGTGGTTTGGAAAGTTTGCGTTAGCAATGCATTCAGGGAGACATTGTTTGGTTATGTTGATTTAGAAAGCAGGAAAGAGTTTGCAATTAATTTGATAGATAATGTGGGAGGAGAGGCAGATAATGTTTTCTTTGATTTTATAGGTGGCTATTTGTGGAGAATTTTAATGGGCTGGAGGATGGGGCAGACATGGCATTTGTTCATCCTGCAAGGTTGCCAACTTGGCTTCAGTAGGGGAGTTTTAGAATGGGGCCTGTGGAGAGAGGGGGAGAGAGGGAGATAGGGATAGGGGAATATGGGGAGGGAGATAGGGATAAGGGGAATATGGGGAGGGAGATAGGGATAAGGGGAATATGGGGAGGGAGAGGGGGAGAGAGATTGGTGTAGATTGTTGCTGGCTAATGGCTGGTGTACTTTAATTTGAATTTATCATGCATGTTCAAATTCTGCCTGGGTCAAATATTTTCAGTCTTTCCTTCTTCTTCCTGAATTCGCATAAAGAGTAATCCTTCTATTTATTTATATCCTTCCTCACTATCCAAGTTCAAATGTGACTTTGTCACCAAATTAGTTCCAATTCCTTAATGGATTATCATAATATTGTATAAGTGTGCATGTGTGTGTATATATATATATATATATATATATGCCTCCAAAAATTTGAAGAACAACTTTCGGTTCCTTATGGCTACACCGCACTTCACTCTCTATTTAAGCCACAACCTACCTCTCTTTCCTTTCCATACCAATATTGCAATTATATATATATATATATATATATATATATATATATATATATATATATATATATGTCTGTGTCAATCAGTATGGTAAAGAACAGAAAATTTTTCAGTTTCATGTCATGGTTAGGAAAAATTATTCTTTCAAAGATATTCCTAAAAGTTTCAAATATATGCCAGTCACAGTTTATAGTTGACAGCATTCTGTAATGTTAGATTTGTAGTCAGGCGGGGACACTGGAAAAAAACGAATTTTGCGCTGTCATTAAACACTTTCATTTGAAAGATTGGACAGCTACACAAATCGAAAGTGATGTCTTTGAACAAAAATAGATTTGGAAAAACATTTTAACGCTGAATGTAGCAATTTTTAGGCATAATCCACAAAACTTTTTCTGCAGATTTGTAACCACCAATGAAACTTGGATCCATCACTACACTCCAGAGACTGAGAAACAATCAAAACAATGTACAAAAGCTTGTGAAAGTGCACCGAAAAAGGCGAAGACCGTTTTGTCAGATGGAAAGATTATGGCCACTGTCTTTTGGAATTTTCAGGGTATAATATTCATAGATTTGATGGAAAAATTATTTTTGTTACATTTTTACCAGACTTATCAAACAACCCTCATATATGTGCATGTGTACATATAAGAAATACGCTATTAAGACAGAGTTCTCTAAGATCATTTTTTGCAGGATTTTGTTTTCTGTAGTCTAAGATGCATCTTATGACCTTTCTCTGTATTATAATTTCTAGTAATGCAGTTTTTTTAAGCAAAGCACCCTATTTCTATACAATAAATTAAATCAGCAAATATTAAACCATAATAAATATTCAAAAGATATTCTCTAAGAAAAGTTGTTAATTGTTTTAATATGTAGGAATTTTTATTTATTTTTTACATATATAGTCAATATGTTTTTCCCACATAACATTACTCTCTCAGTATACTCTCAAGAATTAATAGTCCTAATAACTTCATAATTGTATTTGATTTCTGTACCTATTGTGCCTGAGGAATCTCTACTGAATATAATTAAATTTATTTAATATATATCAAGAACAGTAGCCCAAAATTGATCACTGTGGTACGCCTCTTTTTATTGTTCCTACATGTGACTTAACAGTTTTGCATCTTCTACATCATATATTTCTGTATCCTGGACTCAATTTGTAAGGTATAATATTAAATCAAGAGCATTGCCTCAAATGCTATAATTTTCCAGTTTTTCTACTACTTATATATCGTCAAAAATGTTGAATGTGCTCCTTAGATCTAGGAATGTTTTTGAAACTAAGTTTATTATCCATTGTGTGTAATATTGTTTACAAAGCTCAATTACAATCATAATAGATACAGCCTTTCTAAAACCAAATTGTTTAGCATTCAGGATTTTATATTTGAGTAGCAAATCTATTATTTTGTTGTATATGACTTTTTGAAACACTTTACTCAGTGCTGGTAGCAGGGAAATGGGTCTGTAGCTCGATGCATCTAATTTGACTTAACGAGTTAAGATATATACAACTAATTATATAAAAGAACAAAATTAACTTCTGCAACACAAGAAATGAATGACCCATATAAGACAATAATAGAAATTAATTTCGAACAATATAATTTAAAAGTGAGTAGATGTTTCGATCAACTGTTGTGATCTTTGTCAAGACTATCGTCAGATAATACCAGAAATTAATTTTGAATAATATAATTTAAAAATGATTTGGTCTGGTGATAGTAATGACAAAGATCACACAAGTTAATCAAAATGTCTACCCACTTTTAAATTATATTGTTCAAAATTTATTTCTGTTATTGTCCCTTATACGGGTCGTTAATTTCTTGTGGTATATAACTAATTACCAGACTTTGTGCAGAGTACTATTCAAGAAAGAAGGTGAACTCACTGTTTATTTGTTTTTTGATGTTATATTTAATAAACAATTCTAAATTTAGTAGCAAATTAGATATACATTTGTTAAACACTAGAATTTTTTTAACAGTCTATATCAGTTACACAAAAAGGATAAGTGTATGGGAATAATACCCATTCTAATTATGATAAACTAAAACAGTGCCAGTTTAATTCTGAAAATTCGTGCCCGGTGACAAACGGTTCAGACTTTCTCTCCTGATGAAGGGGGCATTGCCCTGGAAAATTTGTAATATTTTCTCTCATCAAGCCAACTGGACCAACTACTGTTTTTACGTAAGTGAAGTATCTGAGTAGATTTTCAATTCTTTGCATGAACTCAAAGTTTAAACCCCATACATGACATACCTTTCTTCATGCTGGAAAAACTTGCTCAGGCCCGTTCCAGGTTTCTTGTCACAAGGAAACCAACCACCAGGAGGCAAATATGGGCAATTTGAGCCGTATTGGGTAGCTTCATACTTTTCAACTGATGGCATTAGGAAAAGCCTTGCTGGATATTGAGGGTGTGAACGTGGATCATTGCCAAGAAATTGTGCATCAAGTTGGCCTGGAGAAAACTGTATCTAACAAAATAACACAAAGATAAATATAATTAGTGTGACTATTGGAAAATTTACTGTTTTACTGCTTTCAAAAAATGGAATGAATAACAAATGATATAATTAATCAAATTAATTAATGAATATGACCAAAATGTTAATGAGTTAAAATATTGACTAACTTTAATGTTAGATAGTATATAGATTGAAAATATATTTAATATTATGATTAAGAAAAGGGTTTTACTGAGTAATAAGCTAATTAAACACTATCCACTGATATTTGTGAAATGAAACATACTGGTATTTTTCTAAACAGATAATATTGCTTCTATAATTTTATGAATTGTGAAAGAAATAATTAATAAATTCACCTAATTAAATGGCCTACTGCCTGTTTTAGACAAATAATCTACAAATTAAATTACAATAATAAAGTTACATTTTCAAGGGAAGGAAGCCTGCGAGAGAATTCTCTTGCAGGTGAACCTTCCCAGAGAGCTCTGGTGGAGGCTACCTTTGGGGATGCCTTCACATCTCTCTGGTCTTTTGAACTTAGGTTCCCACATGCCGAGGCACCTCGGCCTGTTTTGAGAGGTGAATGTTCCGGGGTCACAGACCTTGGGCATACAGTAAGAGTTGTCCGCTATTCCTATTGGAATATTTGGCCAGCTGCCTCCTAAACCGGTCAAGGCACGGTGAGGGGAAAGCTGCAACCCCACAGCCAACCCCTCTCCCGCCATCGGAAGGGCATGGGACAAGTACCAAATGCTCGACCTACCTGACACAGGTTTTTCTAGGGTTTTCCCTGCATCACTTGTAGGCGAATTGCCAGGTAGGATTGGCTACCTTCCTATACACTTCCGCATCCCCCCTTTCAAATTCATTCCTAAGCTATTAAAGGGGAGTTGTCACCATGTGGATTACCCTCATGTAGCCTGTTACCCTTAAAAAAAAGTTACATTTTCAATATCACAAAAACTGGTAGAGGATATATGAAATACCTTGCGCATGTTGTAAATCTGTATTAAAGAACACGAATGTTACATCTGATTATGGTACTACAATATGTCCACTTTTGTGGCACACATCATGGAAACAAACCATATAGTAGCCCTGGAAGAGACTACTTATACGTGAAAGAAAGAAAATTCTTTAGGGCCCCAAAGATTCAGAAAGTCATTGAAATATTAAACAGAACATTCAATTTCAAAAGAACAGCATATGACCTATGGTCTTTCTGCATCAGGGACATCAGGAAAACAAAGTGACAAATTCACATACTCAATTATGTGACTTTGAACATCTAGATGCCTATATTAAGTGGACGGATGCACAAAATTCATCAGTCTTGGCCTAGCCTTGAAAATGCTTGCAGTTACAAGCATAACTCACCAAAAACAGATAGTTACTACTGAAGTTTCATTGGCCATGAAAACAAGTAGTTATTTTATAGCCAGAAAATTGTTGAACATATAGACATGAACATAAAACAATTTAGATAGTGAGAATTTACATTACTGTATATGAAACTAAACAATTGTTATTCTAGGATTAAGTGAAAGTGTATGTTGTAAGAGTGAACTCATTTTCCAAAAATCATACATACAGATACCCAAAGTCCTAATAATCATTACAATTATTTAAAAAATCAGATATTGGTGATGTTAGCTCAGTGCACTTAATAAAATAAACAAATGAATAAACTTCTAGAATTATATGAAGATTCTTAAAAACACTGTGCCAAGCAATGATATGACATGAATTAATCAAAGTGCAGTATTGGCTGGATGCATATGGGCTCATATGCCACACAACATAAATTCATGAATAATTTTTTCTTTATTTTAATAACCTTTATAATAATTGAGTTTTAATAGAGTGAATTTCTGATTCAATTTTGAAAACTTTAAACTGCCTGCCTTTTGGCAAATGCTCAGTACTGAATTGTGTATCTTGAATGAGAAACTAGCAATATTATGATTCATGCCCCTGAACCACCCATAAAGCTCCACAAAGTACCTCCTTTTGGTGAGCAAATACAATATTACCAATATGATTTGAGAGTTCCTAAAATTAACTTTATTGAAAATATGTACAAAGTAAAAATAGATTAGTGTTAGAAATGTGTGTCAACTTTGTGCTAAATAATTATCTTTTAACAATTAGATACTATCGGAAACTACATAGACAGAATTACAAATGTAGCAAATTAAGGGTTTGGTCAATTCGCTTCAGATTAATACTGTTGAAGAGTTATTAATATATTGCTTAGTTATCATAAAAATTGTTGTGGTTACTTGGGATAGAGCTTAAATACCTGTCAATAATAAAAGTTTAATACCAACCCAGTACATGTTTTGAGAAAACATGGAGTATGAATGTTTTAATGCATTGCAATATCTCAAAACAACTTACTTTATTAGTGTCAGGTGGTGGAACAGAATTAGCCAAAGCTAATAGGAAGCGAATTATTCCTTCTCTATTCTTTTCAAATGTATCTGTTTCACAATTTTTCAAGTTTTTTAATCTTTCCAAGCAATTCAGCAACTTCTGTGAATCAGGTCTTGGCAATAACAGCTGCCAACCAGCCAAAGTAGAAACAGCATCCAATTCATACAATTCTTCACTACCTAAACAGGAAAATAACATCTTATGTATAAAATAAATAAATATATTTTAAAAAATATCACAAAAATATTTGTAAAACATTGCTACCAACAAAGTCAAGACAAAATTTTCTTAATGGTAAACACCTAAAGAGGAGATAAGATTAATAACTACTTTTATAAAAATTCACGAGAAATAATAACTGGACAAATCAAAATTCTAGTATTTGGACTTATATATATAAATAAAAATTAATTTTGTTTCTCAGTAAAATTGTTTTTATTATTAATTTATTAATAAACAAAAATATACAAAAAACCATAAATATTAATATATATATTAATTTTGTCAATGAAGTTTTAAAAATGTTAACTGATCTAATATAATCAGTAGCACTGATCTATGACAGTACCATAAGAATTTAATGCTTCAATTAATGTATTTGATAGTTAAAATATTTGTATGCATATTCAATGTTATTTAATTTTATGCAGCATAAATAATTTTATTCCAAATTAAGTGAAAAGACATAAAACACTACTCAAATTAAGATCCAAGGTAACTGGGTACTACTGCAAATACTATATTACCATTTGAATAGATATATACAGCTCTTTTAATCCCATCACACTGCATTTTAATTCAAAAACTTAATTAGTATGAATATACAATTATACTGACTGGTGTCTACCCCTCTATTCTGTAACAATATTCCAAATGCAATGGAGCGAAGACGTTTCAAGGAAGACTGAGATCCATTTTGCTCAGAGTTCTTAAGGATCACAGCACAAAGTTCAGTTATAAGGTTGTAAACACTATCTTTCTCCAAACTCTGAAACAATTAATTTAAAAAACAAATGCACACAAATAACCTTACTTAGAGCTAATGATGTAACTGTGTGTGAAAATCTTAATTGTCCAGCTGATTCAATGAAGTTTATTATTAAAACAATTAAATTACTAAAACATAAATATTATTAGCTATCATGCACCACATATACATGTATTTGCCTGGTATAGTGTTCTTTATTAATTGAGACTAATTTTAGTACTTGACAAACTTTTATTTACAATTATGCTCATTCTGGCAATAGAATTGCAAATACTAAAACTTTCAAAACAGCACTGTAATACTTGTTATGTGTGATATGATATACTAATTCATCTCCTTTTTGGTAGATAGATTTTAAAAATGCCATGACAAATGCTTGCTTTTAATTATTTTCTGTTACAATAATTTTACATATTACAAAAATGTAATATGCAAGTGTCTTACCTAATGTTGATATCTAATTAAACATATAAATATATTTATTTGAGCAAATTCTTACCAATTCATCGTTCGAATTAGACGTCACCTTTTTCTTTCGGTATGATACTTTTTCGAACATCCGACTTCTATTACTTTCTGACGTGCACCGAAACATTGTTTTCATTTATTATTAAGGGAATGTGGCATTAACTGTTTCTAACTCATGTCACATTACATTCTCCAAGAAATTCAGACATGATTAATAGATTTGACACTTGCAGAAATTTGAACATTTTCCAAAGTATCCCCTTTCATCGTATATATATTATCTCTGCCAATATTTAAAGATGTATAAAAGATAATTTTATAGATTGAATTTACAATTTACAAGTGTGTACAGAAAAAATAACACTTGAAGATGAAACTGTATAATTAGAAACTTCGACTCAGGTATATTCCCATGAAAGAACAATGTTAGAATCATAAAACCTTTCTCCAGATTAGATGTTGGTTCACAATATACTGGCCCTAATCGTATACTTAAATATACTCGAAAAAAATAGAAATATTTATTTATATTAATGATATAATTTAGGATGCTACTGCTTCAGATTTTTCTAACAAGTCTGACAACTTCTTAAAATAGTAATCATAAAGGACTGAATGAAAAGCACAATATCAAAAGATAAGTAAGTTTATAGATCGTGATATCGGAAGGATTGTACTGTTTTCAAAATTAATGATAAAGTTGAAATTAAATACCAATGGAAAAAAACTGCTTCCTGATAATAATCACAGTTATTTGAATGACGACCTGGAATTTAATTGGAAACTCTGTAGTGGAGTTTGACATTGTCGTTACTTTGAATTTAATTTACCACACGTTTCGTAGAGTCATAGCGTAGAATGAATTATTAATACTCACATAGTATTTAATTAATTTATATAGGTATGATACAAACTTACGAGAGCCAGAAATAAGTTTTTACAATCGAACTATTAAATATATTTATGAACAATTTTGTTCGGTTAACATTTTAAAATAGGTCAATAATTTACATTCACCAAAATTGGCAAAAAAGACGATAGAATAATATATATCAGTCAAATGAAAACGACAGGATTTATTGAGGTAAGCAAAATATATATTGAAGTAACAAAATGGTCATAAAATGTAAAGCGATTCGATGACGAATGCAAGATTTGATTGTAGATATCATATTTGTCTACAGAAGGAGAGGAAAGGATAAATATTAGGGAAAATATATTTTGGAACGCCATTTAATAGTTCGATTGTAAAAACTTATTTCTGGCTCTCGTAAGTTTGTATGATACCTATATAAATTAATTAAATACTATGTGAGTATTAATAATTCATTCTACGCTATGACTCTACGAAACGTGTGGTAAATTAAATTCAAAGTAACGACAATGTCAAACTCCACTACAGAGTTTCCAATTAAATTCCAGGTCGTCGTTCAAATAACTGTGATTATTATCAGGAAGCAGTTTTTTTCCATTGGTATTTAATTTCAACTTTATCATTAATTTTGAAAACAGTACAATCCTTCCAATATCACGATCTATAAACTTACTTATCTTTTGATATTGTGCTTTTCATTCAGTCCTTTATGATTACTATTTTAAGAAGTTGTCAGACTTGTTAGAAAAATCTGAAGCAGTAGCATCCTAAATTATATCATTAATATAAATAAATATTTCTATTTTTTTCGAGTATATTTAAGTATACTATTACGGCCATTATATTATATAGAGCTTTACTTATTCGCCACGATATTTGGAAACAAGACCTACGTAATAGTATTTGATAAGTAATTGAGCGAAATTGGTTTCAAGATTAATTAAACTGATAACTACTAATAATTCAGCGAGTCCGGTTAAAAATTTGGAATTGCATGACGACGTGATAATTGTTTTCGTATAGAATTGGTATCTGAATTAGATACAAGGACCTACCGATACCTATACAATGAAACCTCTGAATAGATCTATACTAACGACGCAGCCATTGGGACACAAGACAAATTGAGAAACAAAAATCATTGACATGGTTATTGTAGTGGGAGTTTTGGAGGGATATAGTTTCTTAGTAGGTAATTTAAAGATTTAATAACGTAATAAGGTGTGCGCAATACGAATAGATTTCTGTAAAGCTTTTGAAGTAGTTGTTTATCAAATATTTTCAAAACCTTGAAATAAGCAATAGCCCGTTATGAGTTTGGATCCATGACTTCTTGTAGGAGTGAACTGGTAATGTAAATAAAGCTTTTGCATTTTATAGAATCCCACGAGAAAGCGTTGTAGGGATAATATTCTCTTCGAGATAGATAACTAGCAGATTGAGTTACGAGTGCCAACGCTGATAGAATACTCTCACCAAGATGTTATTGTACAACTACGTTTTAGATTAAGGAATAGGACCTACTTATACGAAACGAAGAAACAACTATTTTTCTGCTGCTAACGTTGCGCAATAAATTATTAGGTTCTTTTTGTTTGAAAAACTTTCCTTATCTGACGGGAGACGAGGTCTCCTAAATTAGACGTAATGATTGAAATGTTCTTACGTAAAAAGGGAGACATGCAAAAAATTAATTGGTTATTTTTTTCGGAGTGATGAAAAACGTACTGAAGACTTACATATGGAGTATTGCATTGTACGATAGTGAATCTTGAACTATAGGGGAAAGAGAAAGGAAGAGACTTTTAACTTTCGAAGTCTGGTGCTATAGAACAATTATGAAAATCAGCCGGAGAGAAATGGTCATAAACAAGGAAGGATTCAGAAGAATAGAGAAGAAAGATGATTCATGAAACAGCTAAAAAGAAGACGAACCCAGTTGGTAGGCCATATGACTGTTAAAGAAAATAATTAAGTAAGTAAGAAGGCAAGAATGCTAGAGGCAGACTCAGACTGGAGTACGTTAAACAAATAATAATATGCATGAATTATACTTCATATTACGAATTGATAAGGAAGGCGGAGGGGTGATAAGAACGGAAAGCTGCTGCTAACCAACCTCACGGTTGCTGACCTAAGAGAGAGAGAGAGAGAGAAAAAAGTACTAATCTATTTCATCACTTTTTATCCTTCTGCTGTTGTCGTACAAAAGAGAATTAAAATTTAAAATCATTAATCCTCAAACAATACCATAATTATAAGTAATATACTCCTCAGTCTTATTTTGCCTTAAAATTTTGAATTGGGCTAGGGGACTGCTTATGGCTTTTTAATATTTCCTTCACGCGGCGCTAATACAATCTCCTGTCACGGTAATCAGTGGGGTTGAGCTCCTTTAGTTTTGTAAATTGAATAAAATTAGATTTTTATATTAGATTTCACTTTGAATATGTTATTCATACAATTATTTAACTCTTATACAACTTTTAACATCTTAAAACCATTATGGAACTGCAATAGAAGAAAAGAGAATATCTCAGGATGCTTATGGGCGTGTGGCAGATTAATTTGGTTTCAGTAATATATTCTTTGATCACTATTGATTGGTCTTGCCTGAAATGCTGAGTTCGGGATCCTGGAGGGCATTCTTGATCTACTGATACATAGGCGCAGGTAATTGGTGGAGACGTCGTACGTTTGATTGACGCTCTTTATCTACGGGCTTAATAAACTTCTCTTTGAGCTTTTTCGTCCTCAAACGCAATTCTAATCTCACTCACAATTCAGTTTCAACACTAGTCCTTCGGCTCTACTTCAACTCTCCCTCTTATCCACGATATTTGCCCCTATCACTGATTTCGCCCCGCCTTCTGTTCAGAGCGTCTTCTAATGCCACGGGGTTTCCGACCTCCAATCACATGAATTCGGAGTGTCACCTCATTGCTGGATGGAGTTTTGTAATAGATTCTAGAGGTTAAACTTGGCGAGAAGTCTAAGGGGCACCAAATTTCGTGCATGACTTTCGTAACAAGTTCTAATCCCTGGATTTATTGTGGCAATCATGTTCTGGGCCGCGGTTTTTGTAATATCAAGGAAAAAGGTATATTCTATACGGTATAGAATACTGAGCATTATCACAAGGACCCCATTATTGTTGAACAAAATGATCAATGTTAAACAATCACAAGCCATCACCACCGTACGAAGGCGGAAAGAGCTAGATTATCAGTAGTTTATAACCACGGTACGGTGTCAGATGGATAGATTCCCAAACAAACACAAGTAACCAAGCCCATGTCATATCTAAATGCGGGATACAACCGTCTTCAAAATCATCTTCAGACCCAAATTTTTCACCTGGTGATTGAACATGAAATACCCATGAATTTATTTTTATTTTTAGTGTGAACATGCTTTACAGGCTTTACTGTCCCTTAAGGAATGAATGATTGTCAGATCTCAAGGCATCAAGACGTAAGAAATATGTGTATAATTTGTGGTTGGGCTTCGTCGTATGCGAATTGTTTACTCTTTCGGATGTATCGTAACGTGAAGTTTTACCTTCATGTTTAACGCACACTACTGTTAATTTTGATAGATAGTGTTTTTCTTGTGTTCCATCGAATAGTCAATTTAATATTTGTTACAGCTATGAAATGTAGGTACTATAGTTTATCATAATAGAATTTGGACTCTTGTCTAATACAAAACGCTATTTACCAGCATGAGAAACAATGGAAATAATAAATTCGAAAACACAGATCTGCTATGAAAAAATTGTCTTATAAATAATTAGTGTTTTTACAGTTGTGTTTATTCATAATTTAAATCATGTATGAGCAAGGACGTAAATGTAAACTGTTTATTTATGAGGCGATAAAGTAATTAAAATGTCGAAACATTTTGATTTATTTTCCCCAAATTTGTGATTTTGTGTCTTACGTGATAGGAAAAAATGTAATCCTTGGTAGGAATCAGTGGTGAAAATAATATAAAAACAATTATAAAGTATTATTTTGTTGATCTGTGTAATCCAATCTAACATATATCAGTAATTCTTTCATACGATATGCTCACTGGCCCTATGATTTGCGTCATGTTGTGATTTATCTCGATTTAAGCTCATAATTGAGCATCTTACTGTATTGTTCTGAAATGATGTGATAGTTAAAATGTGCAAAATGAATGTCGTCACTAACATTTTATTAAGTCCGTAGTTTGTACACAAAAAACGTCATGACAAAGTGAATTAAATGTTGGCACGAATTTGGGTTGATGGTGTAAGACTCTAAAAGCAACCACTGACGTCGGGCAGAGGTTGACCCTGACATTGGCGAACCCAGCCATGCCACGCAGTCCAACCCTGCACTTGCCAAATGTACTTGGCACATTTACAGTCGTCATTGATGTTGTCATCTGTCAAATCTGAAATAGAAAGACAACTATAAAACGCGGTATCATAGCGTGCATGGTTAATCAGTAAAAAAATTATGTACATGTTAAAAATAATTATATTAAATGGAAGAAGGTAATTAATGACAAGACAGTCCGTAACACGAGAAAATTACATTTCATACAATATGGAAAATAAAATAATCTAGTTAGGTTTTAGAAGAAAAAATTATACTATACACACTGCAAAAATATCGATTAACATGACAACATGAAATGAAGTGAACAAGGATTTAATTCTGTTTACATATGAACATATTCCCTTCTGCACATCCGGGCACATTTCTCGCACCACGTTTGCACTTTAATGAACCCTCTTTATTTGTCACAATTGCTTTCCAAAAAATAAATAATTGCACAGAATGTCCTTTCTTGGTGGAGAAGTTGACTATCTGATGAGGTCGCTCATTTCCAATTCATGAATTTTAATTAATAATTTGGGAAACGATAGTAAAAATCTAATAACATCACATTACAGATAGATAATTGGTTTAAAATTCGCTTAATAACTCCGATTCGTGACACGGTCTTTATACAGGACAGCACATAAAAATTATCGGTCATAACATCATCATTGCATCTAACTGTATGGAAGAGAGTGATCGCGTGGTGTAGATAGTAAGTAGGACATTAAAAATCGCTTCAGGAGAACACAACGCGCATTCAGAGTGAAATATTTTTACAAAAATGAAGTTGCAGTTGAGACAGGCTACTATCGCATCTAAGTTAAGATTGTGTGATAAAAATCAGTGCCACAGTGAATGTGCGATTAGGTTTTTGGTCAGAAAAATCAAGGCCACAGGTTTACGCTCAGCTCGCAATAGATTGAAGTACCACGTATTTTTAAAATAGATTTTAAATTGCTCTCATAATATTTCATTAGTGAAGAAATTAAAAACGAATTATTTGAATTAACATTGTGTTATTTTGTCGAAACCATGTTTTGCATATTTCAAAATTTTCTTTTCAAACGAAGATAAATTTTATTTAAATGGATCCTGTAATGGGTCAGCAAACAACCCAATCAAAATATAGTAATTCCGACGAAAGTTACTATAAAAGCAGCCATTTCAGTTTAGGGTATTATTGCACCCTATTTCTAGAACAACAGGCATGGCGAATCTGAATCTGTAAATTACAACCGGTAAACAACAATGATACTATCTTCCTGAATCTGCTTGATTTTTAAGCCTACAACAACAGGACATGGTTTAAATAAAATAGGGTCACGTGTTACACATCTAACGACTTTTTAGCTGTCGTAATTAAAAGGTTTACAGGAAAGTTCATTTCACTCAGACGGGATGCTGAATGATGACTAATTCCTGACATAGTTCCTCCTGCCCCTTTTCTCTAGTGTATACATAATTAATAGTCGGATTTCTACAAGCCACGACAGTTCAATTGAACGAGAACGAGAAATATTCCAAAAGAAACGTGACAATCAGATTTGCAGTCCAAATGTAAAGAGTTTTTGAAAAATATGATAGGTTTAATAATTAGTTCACCTCGACAAGCTATATTGCAGTCGCCAGCTGGGCCGTCCATGCCACACCACCATTTGTTGTTTATCTGAAACGAGCAATTAAATTTTTGATTATCTGCTGAAGTCAATAGAACACGAATTTCGGGATACGGTTTACGTACTTGAAAGAGTCCAAAATCCTGGCTGCCGTCAGTATTGGGAACGCCAACAGAGGAAGTGTCTCTACCGCTCTCCGATTCGACCAAACATACCCCTGGAAATGAAATTTTTGAGTCGCTCTATTCTATTCGAAAAATTCCTCGGCATCAGTAGGAATAAGTCATACTTACAGTTAGGCAAATCGACGAAGCCTTGATCTCTGAGAGCTATGGCTAACTCACAACGTGAGTAGACGGTTGATTCGCAGGGTGTCAAGCAGACACCGAGGAATGCAACAAATGCTACGATTGCGATCATGATGTCACTGCTGACTCTCAGGTATTTCGACTTATATATAAGTCTTATCGGCGAAAACGCCCATCAATATATCGGAGCAGTTATTTATCGGACACTGTATTGTTGTTTCGGAAAACAATATTAGATAGCAGAAGTGGATAGAAATGGAAAAAGAAGTAGGTGAAGGAGAGGGGACTTATATGAAGGATATCGTGAATTTAATGCGAACAGGTGGACGATAATAGTTTAGGAGAGAGAAAATTTTCAGAGTATTTTGCCATTTAATAATGCAGTGTTATTAATTTATTTGCGGTGCGCTAATAATCGTCCTATGGTATATATATATATATATATATATATATATATATATATATATATATAATATACACAATTATAGGTCGTTTAATTAATTTACTGAATTTGAAGAATTCGAGCCACACGTTGTGGAAGCCAAAATGAAATAATCAAATGGAAGGTGTTAATTAAATAAAAGAATTAATAAAATTTACAAACAATATTTATTAATTTTGTGGCAATAATTTAAAAACAATTACAATTTAAAATATTAATTCTCATGGCATTCACTGGGTTTGATAATGGACACAACAAATTGATTTAAAAATCTTATTAACAAACAAATCACATTTACCTAATCAATACGTCGATAGAAATAAACTAAAAAGAAAAGAAATTAACTTGACAATTAAAATAGAACGAAATTAAAAGTAAAGAGATTAACTCTGATTAACAATTAGAAAGAGAACGAAATCTGACTTCTATCTTTTAATTACGTTTACATAAATCATTATTTTGTATTTTGTTATTCACATCTGTCCAGTTGGTTCCAGGTTTTGAAAATACACTATTGCGAGATTTTACACTGATTCTAAGATTCACAGATTTTACACTGATTCTAGTCAAAATTGATAGGATGTTCATGTTGGAGCTGTTACAAACGACTAAAGCAACGATGAGAGCGTGGCGTACTCTGCTTGTTCAAGTCGAGCCTTGCCGTTTATAGTAGAAGCTTAACCCGAATCGTGTAGAAATGAGTGATTCCGATGATTTAGAAACATTTAAGGCAGCATCCCACAGAGTTTGCA
Organism: Zhengitettix transpicula; assembly: GCA_037074705.1. Lineage (NCBI taxonomy): Eukaryota > Metazoa > Arthropoda > Insecta > Orthoptera > Tetrigidae > Zhengitettix > Zhengitettix transpicula. Next base: position 146,963,890 of record CM073591.1, on the reverse strand, counting down.
TATTATATGAGAATGAGAATTGAAACATTCGATTATTTATTAATGAGAATATCTGTAAACTCCAGAAAAATTTACTTAATTGCCACGGAAGGTCAATTTTTCAACAGGAACGATTAATTAATAATATGATAAAATATTCAAATACACACATAAGTGGTATAAATTACCACATAACGTTTCTGGAAACCTTGTTCCTTTTTTCAGGTGCTAAGAAAATTAAAAACACATGAGTCTAGAACGACACAACTCAACTCTGATCTCATGTTCAAACGAATATGGAATTTCACGAACACGCAACTAGAAATCGGACAATTGGTCTCTATCAGAGAAGTATTCAGCATTCAGGGATAGTTTTATACAATAGTCTTCCGCCAGTGTCCTCTTCCGCAAGAGTTTTGCGAATCAGTGTAAAAATATTTTACTGAAAGGCGCGGTTTACTCAGGACAGGAGTTTCTTGATCGTCCCCCTAACAATTAAAACTATGTGTACTACAAAAGTGTTGAATATGTTTCTCTTTGAACTATTTATTTCATAACTTTGTTACATTCGGTTTGCCTTTCTCTGGTCTTTTCTTTGATCATGCACGGCCTGGAGTTTTTACGGAAGGGCAGAATCCTCGTCGTTCAGTTCCGTGAAGTGTGTGTGACCAGTTCGTCGTTTGTGTTTATTCTTCTTCCTAATGTGCGTTTGTCAGGTTTTGTGTTTATTTTCGTGTGTAGTGTAGTTCCATTTTCAGTGATCAGTGATCGTTATTGTCTAAATAATTATTTTACTAAATGAGAGTTAAATTTTTATTCAGAATGTAAATATTAAATTATAGGCCTACTCTTAATATCGTTAAAGTATATTTTTATATTTCAATTACGTTGGACAGGCAAATTTGTGTGTCCCGATTTTTGTTTTGTACACGTAAAATTGTAATTGTTATTAATTGTAGCTTCTAATAATTATTTTGTCATTTTACGTAACGATGTTTCCTCTTTGGAAAACTAGTGTAATAAATAAATCAAATAAAAATTGTCTCTTCACTTATGGGGCCCTAAATGATCAACCACAAATACGATGCATTATACGCCACGTCAATTCTGTCGGATATTCGTTAAAGTTAATTTTATCGCATTGCAACGTACGTATAAAACACTCAAATCTCCAATCATCAAGAACCGGTGATATAATGAGCCCTTGTTAATTTAATTACTAACTCTTATCGTTTATGCGACCATAAAACAATTGATTGATTCTGATAGAACGCTTCATCACTGACATTGATATGAAACACTTTTGACATTTATTTTTGTCTTAAAAACAAATTTGCTGATACGGAGATAAAAGCGCTAAGTATTATGACGGTTGTACACACTCCGAGACCATGAAGCGGGAGGCCACGGTTTTGATCCGGGTGTCTTTCGCTCAGCCCTGGCCGACATTATTGTCGAAGGAGAGGTTTTTTGGGCACGAGTCACAGGGACAGAAGGCGATTGGCGAAGCCCCACGAGTGTTCATTGTACACGCTCGGTCTCCCTCGCCTAATTTTGTACTTACAAATATAAGCAATTATTCATGATATATTCTCAGATTTCTCCACATTGAGCCAATATCACTCGATTAATAGTGAAATCACTTTAAAAATTATATTTGAAGATTACAATTACTGTAGCAGACATTTGTAATTTAACTGGAATCCAAAATTTGATGAACTTTCGGAAAGCACGTCTAGTGTGAATTACCAAGATTTTTGAAAAAATGTTTGTGACTGGTTTATATTTGTTTAGATTGTAATTTTTTATATTATTATTTATTTATCAATCAGAATAATTCAATAAGATAAATTTTGTAGCAAGATTCATGATCAGAGAGATATCCAACGATATCGCCTGTAGAATTCAAACATTAACACCATTGAACCTACAAAATCTGTCTTAAACGAATTTGACACTAATTTGTTAATTACGGACATTGATTTATATAATCTCAATGCGAAGATTGAGATTGCATCTAGAAACTTAAATACTTGGTTCGCCGCCAATAAATTATTACTCAATGTACAGAAAACTAAGTTAGTTCGTTTTACAACTTAAACCAATAACATCGTAACTGATAAGTTCTCAGACCATTCGACTTTCCTCAAGTTGCAGGTCGATAGTAAATTAAAATGGAACTTACACATTGTGCACAAACTTAGTTCTGTTTATTACTCATTGAGACTATTGACGCAACAAGTTGATACCAAAACTGCTTCACTAGTCTATTTTTCCTACTTTCATTCACATATGTGTTACGGTGGTGCCAGCTGGAGCAATTGTTCTCGTAGTGTGGAAGTTTTCAAACTTCAAAAACGAGCCATTAGAATTATATCAGGCTCAGATGCTAGAGAAAGCTGCAGACCTCTGTTCAAAATACTTCATATTCTGACTCTACCTAGCGCTTACATATTAGAAATACTAAAATTTGTTAAACGCAACATGAACGTTTTTGCAAGTAACGGGGACAATCATGGAGGAACCGTTCAGTTCTCAGCCTCAGTCTCTACGAGTCTAGCGTTCATCATTCCGGTATCACACCATTTAACAGCCTTCCTGAACATGTAAAGAACATCAACAACTTCAACTCATTTGTCGAGGAGTGTAAAACTTTTATTGTAAATGGAACTTATTACTCCGTACACGAATTTTTGAATCGGTCTCACATTTGCTGAACTGCCTTCCTACAAAATTACCGAACATGTAACAAATATGTAAGTACTGCGTCCAGTATTCCCCTTTTGGTTCCATTTATCCCGCCTTTGCTTTCTGTATTTTAGTAAATATCCATGACAAAATTCCTCCGTACCTAGCGACAGTAGATGAATACCAGGAAATGCTAAGTGTCGTGTACGTGTTTCTAGATAGTGTGTATAAGTGTGGTGATTGGTCAAATGTGAACAGTGCCTTAGTGATTTGAACTTTTTGTGTATCTTTATTAATTATTACTATTAATATGCATTCATTTTATATGTAATTTGTCTATTGTATTTGGAAACTTATTTATTATGTATGTTACTTATGTAACATTTGTGACGAATCATATTTCCTCATACGAGGGATAATTCAGAATAAATCTATCTGTCTATCATTACTTAAGGCCACATATTTTTGAGTCTTTTGCTGGTCACTGGTTCTAGGAGTTGTCCAATAGCGTATTATAATGTTTGTCTAGAACTTCGTGATGCTTGATGGCTTTTTTACCAATGTCTTCATGCACCGTATAAACTTGTAGATCAGTATGCAGCGTGAGGTTTGTTACACACTATGGAGCGTTCGCAATTTGATGGAGCATCTTGGATTGGATGGTTACTTCCAGTCTGAGGCAATAAGTAATGCCTCCTATATTTTTCTCTAGTATTTGCCAAGACAATTAAATGCAATTTACACACCATAAGCCCACAACATTAAAGATTAAATCTTCACTTTTTCAATTTAGCCTTTTCTACAGTTTTTCTCCGCCTTTTAACAAGGGAATGTATTCCACTGCGGTGAATGTTGCGAGGACTCACTCCAGTAATCGACCTGGCGTTTGGCTTTTCACCAGTCAACGGTGTTTGCTCTTCAACTTCGGTACAGCTACGAATCCATCGCCGAATGGCGCTGTCATCCACTGGTGCATCAACATACACATTTTTTCAGCTTTTCAAAACTGCGAATGTGCGTTTCACCTTCCGCATTTAGGAATTCAATCACAGCGCGCTGTCTGATACGTATGCAAGAGGGTGCAGTGCTGCCACCTGTTGAAGTATTTACTTTAGAGGATTGGAAAAGAACGTTTGAGGAATCGCGCCAAATTCAAAATTATTACGTAACTAACTTATTTAAGGAGAAAAAAATAGGAGGCATTACTTATTAAACCACCCTCGTATATTTTACTTGGATGCATATCCACATAGTTCGAGCCCTTGTCCCATAATTGTTTGACAACTGCTTTGTAGATGAGGATTTTATTGTCTATAGATAACCGTGATTTAGTTCCTATCAGCCACTGTCTTGTCTTGATAACAACTTGTTTTCTCTTTTTTGTTATATGGTATTTACAAGTAAGTTTGGTCTCCAAATATAGTCGTAAGTATCTTACTGTTTGTGTTTGCGGAATCTGCACATTGTTTATTGTTATTGTATGGTATTTTTTGAGAGTGAATGTGCTTTGTGTAATATTTGAAGCTGCTATGAGGTCCTCGTGGCAGGAGAGAGTAGCAGTATCGTCGGCGAATGTCTTTATTGTTATATTTTGCTACAGTGGCATGCCTGACGAGTACAAGACATACAGCAAAGGCACTTCAGTTTTCATCGGAAAGAAGTCGGATTTTTCTTCATTTACTTAAGTTTGGAATTTTCTCTCGTTCAAATATAATTTCAGGAGGTTGAAAGGTACGCTGTATTTCGTAAATTAATCAAACAGGAAGCCTGTGAGAGCATTCTTTCGCAGGTGAACCTTCACAGAGAGCTCTGGAGGAGGCTACCTTTGGGGATGCCTTCATATCACTCTGGCTTTTTGAACTAAGGTTCCCACATGCCGAGGTACCTCGGCCTGTTTTGAGAGGTGTATGTTCCGGGGTCGCAGACCTTGGGCATACTGTAAGAGTTGTCCGCTATTCCTATTGAAATAGTCGGCCAGCTGCCTCCTAAACTGGTCAAGGCACGGCGAGGGGAAAGCTGCGACCCCACAGCAAACCCCTCTCCCGCCATCGGAAGGGCGTGGGACAAGTACCAAAAGCCCGACCTACCTGATGCAGGTTTTTCTAGTGTTTTCCCTGCATCACTTTTAGACGAATTGCCGGGTAGGATCCTTAAAGCATGGCCCGGAGGTCTTAGTTAACCTTGGCTACCTTTCTCTACTTTTCCGCACCCCCTTTCTCCCTTTCCTATGCTATAAGAGGGGAGTTGCCACTATGTGGATTATTCTATACATAGCCTGTCTAAACCTTAAAAAAAAGTAAATGAATCCTGAATGTTGGACTTTATCAAAAGCTTGTCTTATATCAAGGAAAAGTGCACCACAATACTGCTTATTTTCAAATACTTTATTTATGGTTTGGGTAATTCTGTGAACATGTTGCACTGTTGAATGTTTTGGTCGGAAATAAATAATTATTTTGGTGCTAGTATAGTTAATGTGTAATTCGGTAGTAGCTTGATAATATTTACATAATGATGTACACCAATGAATTAACTCTTGAGTTAGAAGCATATCAAAGTGAATAAATAAGCATGGGATCAGTGCGCTTGAGACACAATACAAAAAATATTATCAAATGGAATGGGATCGTTTTAGTGAAAATTTCCAAATTTCAATCCGCAGTTTGAGATATCGTAAATATCCAAATAATAAGCGTAAGCACAAATGGCTGTTGCTGCAGCATAGCCAGAACTATAAGAAGTGACCAGTCACTTGAGCCTTACAGAGTGTGTACAAGCGCACCTCTGGAAAAGTCGCGGACGAGCGCCTCGACCAGTGTGTACATATCAACCTGAAAGATACTTCTCCGGCACAACAGTTAAAATACAACATATTAACGATTTCAATAACTAATGAACATCCTTGAAGAAAATGATGTTAATCCTGTTAAGAAGCATCTCAAAACTTGAAAGATACTCCATGTATTTAAAATTTAATCAGTGATTTTGATCAGCTGTAAGCATTATGAAAATAATACACACTTTTTAACCGTTTTATAGCCGGAATTATTTTTTAAAAGTGCCATAATTTTTTCTCTCAAGTTTTGTTTGCGTCTAAGCAAATAAAAATTTCAAACATATTTATGGAAAAAACATTTTGGGTACGAATCCTGAAACGACTCTAATTGGAAGTATTAATTTATTATTGTGACGCTGATAGGGAAAGTAAGCATAATCATTTTACTTTCTTAGAATTATTTTTTTATTGTAACCATGTGTAGCTTAATATTACAAACTACATAAAATGTATTCATTAAACGTTTAATTTAATTTTACAATAACATATTGTGAAAACATAGCAACTTTAAGTCATTTTATGCGGAAATTTTTGAAAAGGTTACTTTTTTATACCTAGATAAATAGATTAGTTACCCTTCTAACCATACCACCGACATTCCGAGGAGAGATAAACGTCATTTTAACCGGCACAATTAATTTCAAAATCCAACACAGCGAACTGCAAAACTTCGAATACAATACCATTCTCCATCATTTTGGACATTTGAAAAAAGCCCCTTCTTAATCACTTCTTAATTTTGAACGGGCTGTACTTGATCTTCCCTGGATGCGGGAGACTCAAAAATACTCCCGGTGCCTTGGGGGGCATGAAAAAATTCTAGGTACATTAAATTAGTCCCCAGAGAGCAGAATAACCTATCGGTACATTCAGAATGAAGAATACAACCGATACAAATAATTGAACAGTAATACCTTTGCCATTTATAATAAAGCCATTCTCCAACTTCCATATACCGATTAGGGGAGGGGGAAGTTTAACACCATCTTAATTTAACGAGTGTAATAGAGCTAAGACTATCTATTTTGAAAGCGAATAGCCATAATTTAAGTTCATAACACATTTATCAAATCAAGGTAAATGTAAAAATAATTAAATCAATGTTTTCTAACATTTTTTATACGTTTATATTAATTTAATCAGTACTAATTAATAACGAAAAAATTCTCTGAAATTTCCCTTGTCTTTTATAACTTTCCCTCCAAAGACGAACTTCAAATACGTAATTGAGAACGGGGGTGTGAAATTTATAACGTTACACAAATTCATTCGATACTGCTATTAGTGGCTGCAAAACATATACTTATCCTTTTATTGTGAATCAGCTGAACGCAACTTTAGCGTAACAGCATTAATATTAGAAAAATGCTTGCTTTTCTACCGTTTATGTTATATGAGTACCAAGTTTGGTTCAAATTGAGATAAAATAAATTTTACAAATATAAAATACAAATAAATGTAAGTGCATGTTTAAAAAATAACAAAACTGGCATCGTAATTAATAATGCACGGCATTCAAGCTGTTTTGTTAATGTTTAAAAAATATGATGAGGATAGAGAATTGTGTCGTTAATGAAAGGTAACGGGAAATTGCTGTAGAGAACATTACAGATTCCCGCCTTCATACATGAACAGAGTTTCCAGGATTTCAGTTATGTTTTCAGATACTGTTACGCTAAATACGTAAAAACCTAACTACGGTTTATAAGATAATAGTTTTTAAATAGTGTACTGTAGACATACTTTATCTTTAATTGAAATACATATAAATTCAGCAATGACAGTTAAATTATTTCACATGCTGATGTCAATCCATCTCTATGGAGCTGACTTGATGTTTGCTCAATAACTGATGAGAATAAGTTGACCTATCACTTAAAATCCCGACCCACACTTGACCGATGCACGTTTTCTCGACAACAATATCCCGATTGACGTTTGCCCGACAGGACATTATCCCGATTGACGTTTTGCCGACAGTAGATTATCCCGATTGACGTTTTTCCGACAGGTCAGAAAAGGCGCGTTTTTTTTACGATTTAAAACATAATATTAATACTGTAGAACACTTAATATGTTACTTATCATATTATACACGATTATTATTGTAAATAAAGTAATTAATTAATGTGTGGAACAATTTCAACCAACCTTAGCACACATATCACTTAAGATCGAGAAACAAACCCTGAGGAATTACGATAAACCTGGAACATCTACGGGTGTGGTTGGAAGTATGCGATAACGTCCTAAATTGGCACGGAATAAATAGACCACGGTGTCACTCAGATTCATAATGTCATTCTCGATGATTTCAGAGTTTAATTTCATCCCATAACAGCAAAAGGACTGCTCTAGTGGTGGCGTGAAAGGAGATGATAAAAAATTGCTGCAACTACCAAGACTCGGGTCGAATCCGGTGTTATGGAATTCGCTGTGTTTAGTTAAGGCATTCCAGCAGGGTAAAATTAAAGTTTAGACCTTGTTGAATTTCTGAATTATGCTCAGCGGCTGCCATTACACCGGAATAGACATCATTTTCAATCGTTTTGCGTCGGGATTTGTATTTTATTCCTGTATAATCACATTACAGTGAAAAAGATTACAGATGATATTTTGAACGAATGTTGTAATTATTTTATTTTCAGCTAGATTAAGAAAATAAAAATTTGTAGTTACTCTGGAAATTTTGACAGATTAGACGTACACAATAATTATCTATAATAAGTACATTATAATTATCTGTAATAAGTCTTTTGATGTGCGTTAGTGAGTTTAGTTATTAAACAACTGATGTCAAGTTTTGTGAATCATCACTGGAAATTGGATCATGGTGACATGAAGAGTAGAAAGGGCTGACTAATGTGAATTGCGAAATTGGGGAGAATTTCTGAGAAAAGAGTGAGTATGTAATATGATGGTGGAAGTTAGAGGTACAAAATATTAAATTGAGTAATAAACCAATAAAATTAAGAAGAGTGCAGAATGAAGTACTTTTCGAAAAGTATAGAAAATCTTTGTTCGTCTTCATGTTGCAACATTGAGCATTTCAACGGGGACATAGTCGTTTCTTTATAAAACTATCTCAGATTTAAATAAGGTCTTCATTCGTTAACAAGAACTTGAACAGGTTTAAAATACTTACTCATCCTCAAACCTCATACTGATACCTAAACCGCTGTCGGTATTTCAATATATTACACGAGTACAAGCAACAACAACCAAATTAGTTCTATTCTAAATAAAATAAAGCTGCAAAATTGTGAAGGTCTGTTAAATAGAACTTATTATTTGTGGCTTCAAAACGTGTCACTCAACAATTTGATGTACAGTTAGATTCGAGACAACTGTTTGTTGCTGTTAGAACATTACCGTTACGAACTGCAGTATATATTTTAAAAACTGAAAACACTTGGTATCAACTGAACTGAAATACTTTTGAAATCTTATATTCATATTAATGTGATCTCAGAATTTTACATTTAAACTTTGATTTTTCAAATCGACATAATTTAGTTTCAGTCTGTGTAAATCGCACATTGAGCGGATTTCAGGTAAGTTATTTGTTGACTGTCATGGACAGATAACTTGAGGACAACACTCTGGAAATGGTCTTGTGGTATCTTCTGGCTCTATCGTACATTGCGGAACGACGTCGAATACGGGGCAACTGAAACAAAATGTCATGAGACGAATTCGTTTTCTTATTTTTTTAAAATAAACTATCTGCTTCAGTCTATTGTATTAAATAATAAGAGTCTCACAACAATTTATGATTACATTTTCGAATATCAGAGAAGTACACAGTGGAACTTCAATAAATTTAGAAAAAGAATATGTAATGATAAAAGACTATCACAAACATTTATTTAATATAACTATTCGTGTAAAGAACCAGTCTCTAATCATGTAGATTCTCCAACAGTTTATTTCGTAACTGTAATCATGTGAATTTATGTTACATTAGTAGATACTAATCCTGGAACACAACAAATATCTCCAGAATCGCAACTATTATTCGTCTTCTGCGTATTGAAGCTGAAAGTGCTATCTTATTCATAATCTCAATACGAACGCAAAACGATATAATATGTACAATGGGCGGAAGTAGAGAGCTGTAGCCATGCGTTGTACGTCTTTCACTCTTGATTGGAAAAGTTTTCTCTCGTGTTGTTACAACATGAAAATACAAGCAATTCCACCCAGAATTTAGCTATAGGCAGTCGTTTAAAAGAGGCATGCCTCTTGTTAGAAATGCAAAGAATAGAGTGTCATGAAGTGACAAAATTATTCGTAACCAAAATTCGTTCCAGAATTGTAAATTTTTTTTTTTAGGGTAACAGGCTACATGAGGGTAATCCACATGATGGCAACTCCCCTTTAATAGCATAGGAAAGGATCTGAAAGGGAGGATGCGGAAGGGTAGAGGAAGGTAGCAAAGGGTTAACTAGGGCCCCCGGGCTATAGTTTAAGGATCCTACCAGGCATTCGCCTAAAAGTAATGCAGGGAAAACCCTAGAAAAACCTGCATCAGGTAGGTCGGGCATTGGGTAATTGTCCCACGCCCTTCCGATAGCGGGAGAAGAGTTTGCTGTGGGGACGCAGCATTCCCTTATCCATACCTCGACCAGTTTAGGAGGCAGCTGGCCGACTGTTCCAATGGGAACAGAGAACAACTCTTACCGTATGCCCAAGGTCTGTGACACCGGAACATACACTTCTCAAAACAGGCGGAGGTGCCTCGGCTTGTGGGAACCTTAGTTCAAAAATGGAGAGGAAAAGGCATCCCCAAAGGTAGCCCCTTCGTGTCTCTCCTACAAGGTTCTACCTGCGAGAGAATATCCCTCGCAGGTACTGCCTGCGAGAGAATAGCCCTCACAGGCCTTGCCTTACCAGAATTGTAAATTATTATTTTTTTTTTAGGGCAACAGGCTACATGAGGGTGATCCACATTGGGCAACTCCCCTTTAATAGCATAGGAAGGGATTTGAAAGGGGGGATGCGGAAGGGTAGAGGAAGGTAGCCAAGGGTTACTAGGGCCCCCGGGCTATATTTTAAGGATCCTACCCGGCATTCGCCTAAAGAAATGCAGGGAAAACCTTAGAAAAACCTGCATCGGGTAGGTCGGGCATTGGGTACTTGTCCCACGCCCTTCCGATAGCGGGAGAGGAGTTTTCTGTGGGGACGCAGCATTCCCTTCTCCGCGCCTCGACCAGTTTAGAAGGCAGCTGGCCGACTATTCCAATGGGAATAGCGAACAACTCTTACCGTATGCCCAAGGTCTGTGACCCCGGAACATACACCTCTCAAAACAGGCCGAGGTGCCTCGGCATATGGGAACCTTAGTTCAAAAAAAAAAACCAGAGAGATGTGAAGGCATCCCCAAAGGTAGCCTCCGCCAGAGCTCTCAGGGAAGGTTTCGATTTGTAAATTAAATTTCCACAGCTGAGATATGGGAGGCAGAGTTTTTTAACATAGCCGTGAGAGTGTCCAAGATGATCCACGTGAAAAGAAAAGAGGAACCGCATCTGAAGTCATCTAAAACGTGCACTATATGATTTTTCAAGAACAGGTTAAAATTGCTTATACTGTAGAGATATCGATAGAACGCGTCTTTACATGATGAATTGGACACGAAAAAGCTTTGTCCAAGATAAGCGGGGAGAATCAAAAACTTATTATGATGACACTTTCCCTACAGTGCTTGGTACGTTTTACGAAAAGAAAGTGATTTTCTGAGTACGATATGTTACATAAGTTGAAACATGGATCGAAATAACAGTTTACGCAGTGTTTCTTCAGTTTCGAACAAGGCGACTGGAAAGTGAAAGTAATCGGTTTTTTGGTTACGAAAAGAATTCTGTTGATCGACTACCTTGAAAAAAGACTGGGGAATATCATTCAAACTTTTCTAACAAGACTTCGATAAAACATACCCGAATTAAAGAATAATAATTCATATTCCAATAGGACAATGCAGTTGCCCACAAAACTGCCTTGCCGAAATCTTAAAATTTTTCTCTCTAGTCATTCTTTGCTGACCAATGAAGAAGCGATTGTGGCTGTAGTAAGCAAGTTCTTTGGGCATAACATTACAGAGACTAGATAACAGTACTGGAACAACGCTGGATGAAATGTATTAAAATTAAAAGTGATTATGTAGAAAATAAAAAATATATTAGAACATATGTTGTCATTTTTCTAATATTCCAGACATGTACTTTCTCACTAGCATATAGGCTACAGTTACTACATGAACTATCAATTCAATCTTGCAACCTTTAAAACTCTTAATGAATAGATTATTGTACTAAATTATTATTTTACTAACTTGTATATTCACTTTTACAGTACATGGTATGTTTCAATGGATTAAAATATAAAAATCAATCAAAAACAATGCTGTAACATTAAATAATAATTTTTCTTTGAAATGCGTTATAGTTTTATTGCACAAAAAAAGATTACCATACATTACCTGATTACTTAATGGATTTCAGAAATTCAGGTGTGAATTATTTGTTAAAACGAAGAGTTTTTAGATGAGAATGAACAAGAGTTAGTGTGATAAGTCAATTTAATAAAAGGTAAATTCTTTAAGGCAAACTTCCTCAGTAATATAATAGCTAATTGAAATATTTTACATACTTACTAGGTCACAATCAGTTGAGTATACGTGGATTTTATTTTACAACTGTATTTAATACAAGTTCCAATAGGAGAAATGGTGCTTCCGTCATCTATGGGTGCAGGTTCACCGGGAATATTACATACTCCTAGAAGTACAACATCTCTATTTGAAAACTTGCTTTTGTTTTGTATTGATTTTACATCTGCGATCGCGTTACAGAAAAATATTATATAGCTTATATTCCAAATTTACGTATTACATAAAGTTTAATATGACCTCATGATTTCTTACTCGAAATCTGGTCAACCTTGTACAATATACAAAGCACATTCAATTTCATTGAACTAACAAAGCAACCTTGCCTGAAACATACAAAATTAGGATAAATTATACTGAAAGGAATTTTCTTGACTAAGGTCTTTGACTCATTTTTTAAAAAAATTCTAGAAACAGTAAACCTTAAAATCATAATATGTGATTTATGTTTAGCGTGTTTTTATTGATGTTCCCCTGTGTTACATTAATGTTTGTTACAGTGCTCCAGATAAAAATATGAAAATTTATGATAGTGACCCTCTATAATCAAGTACAATGCTAGTAAAATGGAACCACATTCGATTTCAAAATGGAGACTTTTTGGGAACCAATATTACACAATGTAAAAGTTATTTTTATACTGTAAAATAGAATTCAAGAAACTGTTAAATTGTGGACTTTTTTACATAATAATATTTTTGAAGAAGTAATTTAATATTCATGTGTAGTCATAAGTTCACTTTTACAGCTTAGAGTACATAAAAGTTGATGATGTGGTAGTTTGTGGCGCGCGACTGCAAAAAGTTTGACTTAATCAATTAAAAATTAATTTATTTCATCTTACGCTAGCTTAACGTGCGCACATAGGAAATATTTTGAAGACAACGACAGACTGGCGGACAAAGAAAACGGCCGGGAAAACTGAAAAACACTAAGTGTGTCGGTGAAATGGGCAAGTGTGCTTTTTTCCGGAAAGCTGGACGAAGTATGGTGGTAGTTTTCGCGGGAAAGAGAAAACCCTCCAGATTGGCTATTTAGATCACGAGGGATGACCGCGGAGGCTACTGAGATTGATGCGAGACTCCTACAGGAGGTGGGTGTGCGAAGAAAGAGATTTGTCAGTTGTTTTAGAGAGCCCAAGACTTGTAAAAATGGTTGGAGCAGCAATCCTGATCACGCTAAACGATAAGAGGGTAGCCGACGAAAGTTGAAAGAGGAACATCCAACTCCCTGGGTCCAGCCGCCATCGTTCCATGCTACAGTCATCTAGCATGTTCACGCCAGAGTAAGATATTCTGCCTGTGTATGTCTCGGGGCGCAAGGCTCTTTTGAAATTAAGACTGCCTGTGTTCTCTGGGAAGAGACTCAGGAACAATAGTTTCCATACAGATTTTTAAAGGTTGGAAGATGTTATATGATATAGTTTCCATGAAAGATAATTTAGATTTTACCTTAAATTCACGCCTTGATGTTGTGATAAAGTTATCATATTTTGTACTTGTAAGCTTACGATGGTGTTTTTTAAGGTTATAAATTTACGCACTACTAAGTCATTGGCGTTAATTATCATTTTACCGGTGGATTACAATGCTACTTTTGGTGTAATAATAATGCTCAAGATTACAATTTAGAGACTCTTTCTTTGTCTCACCTCTCCATATATTAGGGCATAAAAATTTCTAGTGCTAAGAGACTGGGTTCAGATTCCAGAAATGAGATCGATTGATATTCGGAGCATAGAAGTTCCTCTTGTTCTTTCATTTGGGACTTGTGACATAGGTGTGTCAGCCATTCCGTTGGTAAATGGAAAATAATTAATAATATTTTTATTTAGTCAAATAAACATTTCCACTAAATGAAATACATTTAATTGGTACTTGATATCAGTTTATGTTGCTTAAAGAAACATTTATGAGATAGCAGCAGTGGTGGCTCGTGCGTATGTGCTACAGCACATAAATTAAATTAGGAAGAAATCATTTATTTTAATGTTAAGAATATTCATAAAAATTGTGTTTTAATACAGCGAATCTATGCTTCGAAATCGAATACTTTAAATTTCCCGCTTTGCGGCGATCGCTCCTAAAGCAGCCAGTGCTATTCCGGGCGATTTAGTCACAACTGAACATGCGCACTTTACCTTTTCACCCCCCTCCCCCCTTGCGACTGTCGTAAATCTCGACAAACTGCTAGTCTTGTGTGCTACTATGCTGAGAGCACAAGCAAACGGAAGAGACCCCCGCGCGGGCGCATCAGGCGACATAACCAACGAAATCGAAATAAATTCGAACTATTCACTAATTATAAATCTTATTTTATAATAGTTTATATTTTCAAAGCCAAAATAATACTCGTTCATTTTTGGTAAAGTAAAAAATTCACAATCTAAAGTTATTTTAAAGAAAACAAAATTTAAAAGGCACTACAGTGCGAAAATCTACCGCCCGACCATGAATACAAAACTGCTCAGTGCCTTGTTCCAAAAATTAACTTTATTTAAAATATTTATTGAGAAAACCCTCTTTAAGGTTAGAAATGGTAAATTATTCCGCGTTTAAAAATTAGACACTATTGGAAATTATGCAGACAGAAATAGAAATGTAGAATTCTACATGTCGGGGCAGTGTGTTGATGTAGTTTTATTATTTTACACAGTTATCATCGTAAAAATCAAAAACTCAAGAGACGTCACTGGTTAGCAGCCTGTATTTCTGGAATCTCGAAACGCTCATTCCAAAATATTAATTTCATATTGATACGGTCAGATACATATATTTTTTAAAAGAAACATCCATAAAATTAAGAAACAATTGCGGAAATAATAATTCACGTCCATACGTCATTACAATTGAATTAGATTTATTTTTCCTTAGAAATCAATTTATACACAAAAAAAATCAGTGTTTTACCTGTTGGTTCGAGATTTACATTGAGGATATCTACTGCGAGCACGAGGAGTAGCTTCAAATACGAGTGCATTCTGCATAAACAGAACCGTTTTCGATAAACCACGTCCCCGCGTGTTCCTTTGTTCAAAATATGTAAGACATGCTTTTAGATCCTAGTCTGCTTTCTGTTGTGTGTGAAACCTAACGTGTCTAATATTAAAAAGGTACGTAGTTGTCAAGTCTCGGTTATTTACGACACACTTGAGTATCTTTTATAATGCCAAGAAGCCCATTATAATATCTGAAATAATACCGACCCGATGCCTCCTCATTTTTCTGTTTATAAATCAGCTATTTAAATATTTCCTCCAAAAAACGTATTGCATTCAGAAGATAAATATCAACGGTGACTGTGACCTGTTACGAAATTCATCAGATTTGTTTTTTTATGTGTTACACTTCGTAATTATGGTGAGCTCGTAATCAAGTCAGGCTTGAGTTCATTATAGGGCTCTGCCGTTTGTCATTAATCTTCAAACTAATCCGAATCCAGTTTGATCTTATAGTCACGTAACCAAGAACGATTCAGATATATCAACGACATGTACTTCTATAATAGAATTAAAGAAATTTTTTGGAATGTGATAGAAATTATAAATTAAATATACTAATTTCAGTTTCTTAGAAACAGCGGGCTTGGAACT
Organism: Zhengitettix transpicula; assembly: GCA_037074705.1. Lineage (NCBI taxonomy): Eukaryota > Metazoa > Arthropoda > Insecta > Orthoptera > Tetrigidae > Zhengitettix > Zhengitettix transpicula. The sequence continues at coordinate 146,948,128 of CM073591.1, read as the reverse complement.
CGAGTTTGAAGCAATCAACCTACGAGAGTTATCCCCAATCTAAGAAGAAAAAAAAACAATTTAAGAAACATTATATTTATATCTCATTCTAGCCTTCTTTTAGCTCGATACACATTTCCCAGAGTTGGTGAAAATCTCTGTCTAAAGTGAGAACAATCGAGATCCACATAATAGCCATCAAACGCAGGCTCCATTTTGTCATTGTTGGCAAAAATTTTAATGGGCGCCAGCAGATATACATATAGTCTGCAAAAAAAATTATCATTAGCTCCGGCTTGGTTATAAAATCCTCCTTCTCTACAGGGTAATGTGGGCGGCTCGGTAGCTATTCAAGAACAGAGCCTATTTCCGTACTGTTTAAAATATCTTTAACTTTTGAAGGCACTTTACAGAAATGGTGATCCTTACTTTAACTTGTGGCGTCAGCCGACTTGCAGTGGATCACTGGTCTTGTAGTAAGCAGCACACTATCTCCTTCTTCGGCATCCTTGCGATGGACGTCTCTCCAAAAACTTTTTTTTCCACCCTCTCGCCTCTCTCACCTCTCTCACTCCACTTTCAGTCCTCTCTCTGTCTGTCTGCCTGCGTCTGTCCACTTTCACCCGGGTTCGGAGTATATATTCTTACTCCGCCCCCCCAAACGATGCAAAAAAAAAAGGGACGCGTACCCCCGGCTTCTTGGGGCCTCTCGGACGCACGTGGTCGTTTAATTTATTCCTTCTCAGGCCCGCGGACAAAGGGCGGCCACTTACCGATGTTATTCACTACAATATATACATATATATATTTCATCTAGTGGCATGGCGCAAAGGCTCTAACCTATAAGCAGCCCCTGAAAGGCAACACTACCAATGACACTATCTGGCATCTCTCGCTACCTATATTCGTTGTCATAATTGTTCACACTTCTTACGTCATATTTATAAATACTTAATAACATAATTATTTTAAATTAATTTGTTTAAAAATATTATGTCTTCTTATGCTGAACTTACTTTTAAGTCACCTTTATTTGTTGACAAATTTCTTGTGGAGAAGATAGAAATCACCGCGAAAGTTTCATTCTAAGGTCGTCTTTAATTTGTCATCTCAAGAACAAGAAGGTTTTTGAACGTGTTTTATATAGCTTCCTAAGTCTCTGTGTTTTCGAAAATAGTAAATTTAAAATTGGAGAGGATTCTATAATGTGTAAGCAGCGAAGTCAAGTTAATGACGATTTTCTTTTTTAGTTAATGTTGACAGTTTTAAAAAGGGAGAAGAAAAATTATTTTCAGGGAAGTTAAATTTACGTAGATATACATAAAAAATTAAAGTGTGTGACTTCACGACTTAATATCTACAAGGTTTGTGGCGGCCGACCTCTGAGCTTACCCCCACCAAAATGCTGCCAACTTCAGCTGCATTATCCCAAACAAAATAAACCTTAACATTTTCCCTTTAATATGAAGAAAGCCCTTCTTTTTGTTAATCCAAATATTATTTATTGAAATATTATTAACATAGGATTTTCGTTTATTTTAGCCGCATACCACGAGAACTTGCAGAAAAAATAACTTCTTCGGATTAAAGGATCAGGATGTGAAAATCTCGACCGCACCGGAAAACAAACCCGTTTCTCCTTCTACTAGAGCGGGTGCTCTACCACTGAGCCATCCGAGTTGATTTTACGCCCGATACACGACTTCTCCATTCATTGAACAATCAGAGTCATGCTTCACCTATAATTCGCGGTCCAACTTTAGGACTCGATAAAGAATGGATATAATAAACAGGTGTGGTGGTTATCGGAAAAATTTCAAATTATAAATATTAACTACAAATAGAAATAAATAAAAAATGTAGAATTCGGCTTAAAACTTGTGAATTAGGTGGTATCGCAAAGATGTTGGCAGTAAAATTTAGGGACAAACGCCAACGTTGGCAGCGGTGACACACGAAGTTTGCAATTGGTGACGTCAAAAATCTTTAAATGTTAATATCTCGATAAATATAAATTTTCCACATACATATTTTTTTCTAAAACCAGCAACAGTCCAGATTTTCTGCAAATTGAAAAAATATATATATAAATATTAGTCGCTTACATTTCCTAGAACTTAAACTTAAATTGAATGTTGTCAGAATACTTGTTCAGGTTTTATGTATTGTGGAAGTTCCACTAAAGGTTTATGTAATATTTCACGTCAAGAAGAATTCCGATACAATGCAAGTGAATATAAATTAGAAATGGATGATTCAAATACATATTAAGGTAAGAAATAATATATCAGTATTAAGTCTTAGCTCTACTAAAAATGCATTCAGATTAACTTACATGCCTCATAGTTTCACCAATGTATAGTATTAAATTAATAGTAATACTCCTAATGAATTATTTAAAAATTAATATATATTTTATTGGTTAATTGAATTTCTATTTTCCCTCAACGTCTTATAGTACATGGGAAATATTTGGAATAATTATGCATTATCAAATAGTGTTATGTGGGACTTTAATGTATATTTATTATTAGATGATAGCCTGAAAGATCAGTTACAAACTTAATTCATTTAATTTAAATTTAATTGTAAATTTTTCTACAGAGTTGAAGGCACAGCACTACTTAATGTATTACACATGTTTTTTATTTAATCAATTACAGCATTGAAGCAGTGGCCAGTGGTCTATCTGATCAAATTGATCAGTTATTAATATTATAAATTTTTCATTTGTAGATGTTAGATGACCTAGAATTACACAGGTTTAACAGAAATTAATGGAAGAATCCTGCCAAGATTTATATTTCCTGTCTTATATAAATGAAAAATTGAATTCACTTAGGTTCTGTTATGAACCATGATCTCTGTAAAAGCAAATTCTTGTTACTAACAAAAATAATTATGTATAACAAAAGGAATAAAGATATTGTGAAACAAATATATCAACTCTATTTTGCTGTTAGTAATAGTACTAACAATAATTCCTTGAAATTTATATACAAAACTCATGTAGAATATTAAGTAAAGTAATAAAAGCAGCCCAAAACCTGTATTTTAAAACAACACTTAAAGTAGTTCTAACATATTGTTGATATATTCAAAGTAATCAGCTTCAACGATTACTTTTTATGTGTCAGAAAAAACAATAAGGTGTATTGGAAACTTAATTACAGAACGAATACATTTTCTTCGAAGAAACTGCTTTTGAAATTGAGAAAGTAATCAAAAAGTAAATATTCTTTAGGTGGTTAATGGATCCCAAGTATTGAAGTGAAACATATTTAAGATATAATGTACTACACTAAATTATCTTTTAAATAAATTGCTACTTACTAGAATTTACCCCATATAGTTTAAAATATACATGAATAATAACCATATTAAAAAAATTAATTGCTGATGATTTATGAAACTGTTCCAATTTTTCTGTCATTAATATTCTCAAATAACATTGCAAAAGATGTGTACAGAAGTTGTTTTCTAAATGAAAAATTTGTCAGGGAATGTAATTTTTTAGTGATATAAAAATCACTAAATAAAAAACAGTGTAAATTAAAGATTTTGTGAGACCTTTCCAAAGTATTTAGATGTTGTTTATTGAAATACTATAGAATTACAAAAACCTCCAAATCTTGGTTCTCATACTAAAAGGAATGGTGAAGGAAGAGTCCCATTCAGGACTGTTTGGATAAAACTTTTCATACAAATTGAATACCAATAAATAAGCAGTTTCAACTATATTTTTTCTTAGTCTATTGATCCCATAACTTATATAAAATATATTTAAAAAATAATGACTATTTCTGTGGTTATATTGTTTGCATTGTGGTGAAGTATAAACTTGATAGCTTAGAAAAAGTACTGTATCTTGCACTGATTTTCAGCTAGTGGATAAACACATTTTTCACCTTTTCAAACAGATGTGATATTTATTTCTGTAGCATTTGCATAAGAAAATTAAATAATTTGTGAAGTACAAAGTTTTAAATTATGTTTTGGAAACACCACAAAACAATACTTCATAGTATTTATTCAATTGTATTGAACTTGAACCTTGGTGATTCGAAATGGGTGAAAACCCTCTGTTTTAGAGGATTGAAAATGTGTTTTTAGATAAGTAAATAGCCAGATCACAGACAAAATTAAGTGATAATATAAATACCACACAATGTTTCTGCAATCCTTGTTACTTTTGTCAGCAATGCTTTTAACACAGACATATTATACTTCAAATTTGAAAATGCATATTTTGTTATTGACAGTTGAAAGCTATAAAAATTGTTTTTATTATGAATATATCCAGCTTCAGAATTATACAAGTGTTGTAGTGTGTGTATGCAATTTTGAAACATGTCTCATAATGGCCTCAAGTAGTATTTATTGGGTTGTGAGTAATTGCTTGAATTGTTCAGTGTCCATAAATTATGATTAACTACTTACAATTAACTGAATTGAGGTCTCATTCTTGTCACTAATTGTTATGTCTTGAAAAAATTAAAATATTCAATAATTCGAGTAGTGAGGTGAATTCCACTTCTGTTCAAAACAAACTTTATTTAAAGAATATTCAAAGAATTCTTCATAGAATAATGAACTAACATAGATTAATTCAATTGCTTTGAATAATCAAATTCTCTTTTATATTGATCATATATCTAATTATAATACACAACAGCTTCTTAGGAGATTTCCATATGTATTGTCAAAACAGGTGAATTTGAACTCACAAAAATTCAGGAATAATTGAAGTTTTGAATTTTGTTGATCGACATTAATTTGCAGGAAGAAACATTCATAATATAATCATTTATAGAGCAATTGAATCTTCATAAAATTTTATGGACGGTAGACAACTTATTTTGGTCAATTAGTATCAGGAGTATTTGTTGAAGTTGAACCTAATTAAAGTAATACTATGTTTCTGAGATAATTTTGGGATCAAAGATTTAGATCACTTAAAAATCATTACAACGTGGTACTGATGATTGTTTTTAACAATGACAGAACAAACCCTACAAGCCAATATTATTGTCAGTACACCTTATATGTTTTAGAATCAATGCCCAGATGTTATGAAATTTTAATCTCTTTCACACTAATACTTCAAACCATCAATATTTCAACCTTACAGGGTTGATGTTACTGAGAATATAATATGTTGCTAGCATTATTTATCACTGACATTAAACCCACTAAGTGTCAGAAAATATTTACAGCATTTTAACCTGACAGTTCTCTCCAATATTGTGATTATTCACACCACAACAGGACAGGTCTCTGACACTTTATTGCACAACTTTTAAAATGTGTTGAAGATTGCTAACAATCATGTTTGCAATAAATGTCATAATATTATTGCTTTTGCACATTGACCTAAACCATTGAAAATTAACATAGACATAGTTAAAATGTTAAGAAACCTTTTGAACTCATTTGCAATTTGGAATTAATTAAATAAAGGTACAGACTAATAGATGATTAGATGTAACTGCAACTGAAAATTGTTGATACATAAATAATAAGTACATTTGGAAATTTAAGCTCAATCGCTTATGCTGTTAGAGTTTAGTTATAGTGTAATTATCGGATTGTAAGGAAATTAGTTTATTTTGTATACTTCCACTACTTATTGGCATATTGTATATTTTTCCAAAGTACATTTTCTTGGAAAGAGATAATTTTTATTCTGAGAGCAGGGATTATTAGTATTATACACAAAGTTTCATCCAGAACATTCTGGAGGTTTTCAAAACATTTGGGGAATTCTTACTCTTATAAATCAGAACAAATAAACATTAATGTTGTTTCTGATGTATAATACTCATCTATTCAAAAACAATTCAGATGTACACAATTATGCTGTAACACAAGTAAAAAAGACTAAGAATAATTAACCAGGTAAAACATTGTCAATCATACAGAGGAGTTAATTTTGTTGATATTAACAAATTCAATAAATTTACAGACATTATTAGTCAATTAAAATAATATAAATAGAATTTTTTGCTCTTCAATTAATTTTAATAAATGAATTGGGGACTTAGATATTAAAATTAACATTATGTAATTGTTAATATGGGACATGCCAAAAATGTAATTTCATTATAGGCTATGATGAATAATAAATATATGAATTTATAATTTCAGTACAAGTTGTGGCTCATTCCCCAGTTTAATCTTGCAAGGTTGTATGTAATACTCTCTAATACAAGATTCTCGTGTCTTTTAGCTGATGTGCTCACTACTCACCCCACGATGCCTATGCAAGAATTCAGTACAGTTATTAACTGAAATTACAGATATTAGATATTACCAAACATGTGATCATATGAAATCATTCATTCGGTCCCGGCCACACTGCGATTTTAAGCATGCGAAAAATCACTTGGCCCAGATATATTATAGGCAAAGCATTGAACCTTATGGAAGCCGGCCACATTATTCGCAACCGACGAACGCAGCTTGTCCGCTCAGGGCACGGCCTCTCAAAATACGGCGCCTGTCCGACTATTCACAACTTGGGTTTCTCCCACCATTCTCCAAAAGATGACGTTGATTCAACTGAAAAAACTGCTGAACTATCATGTAATGCTAACTTCTACATTGTTATTCATTTTCCGTATAATAAATAACGCGTGTTCTACTTCGTATATTATTATTACTATTTTTCCTTAATTCAAAACGTTGAAATATATGTTATATAATACTACCAATGTTATTGTGATTATTTGTTTTGATGTTGTTCTTTAGCAATCTGATTATAGTGAATGTTTGATTAAACTTAAAGTGTGATAGCTAGTCTAAACGCGGTATTCATCTTTGCTATTTCATCTCTAATATATGATACAAGATCTTCAATTGATGAAACACTCATCCTAAAATACTAAAAAAAATTATTACGGTTATATGTAAGCAATGCCATGAGAATGTGGAACTGCCGCAGTGTAGGTCGAACTGCATTATTAGAATGCACACCGAATCTTTGTTTCCTATTATTATCGTACAGCGATTTGCAAGCAACAAATCATCCCCACTCATCGAAGTCACTAGTTGGGAACTACCATCGCGTCTTGGGCATATTCTAGAGTCGGGTGGAAAACGCATGCGATTTCTCGCACCAATGTGGCCATCTTTTGTACATAATTGCACTGCGTCGAATGGTCATAAAAACGAAGGCGTTTTTCGCATGTGCAAAATTACGTACAGCCACTGCTTGAACTAGTTTTTTTGGTCAAATATACAACTCGCAATGCAAAACACCAATTCAGTGCTTTTATTTATTTCGACATATTTAAGTATGACAATCACAGTTTTTACTATATTTACTTATCTTTTAAATATAATGACATGTGGATGGATTTTCAGGCAAGGTATTATTGCTGTATAATTAAAAATAGAACAATATATTCTTTATAACTTTCAAATAATATATCAATTTACAAAATAAGTTCTCTTTGATCCCATTATAATTTATTTGGTTTCAGGTCTTTCAGTGAAGCAACTTCTACATCTGTTACCTGAGGTACTTTATTCTGGATTCCACATCCAAAATTTTAGTATATAATGGACCTAATTAAAAATGTTACCAGCTTGATTTATAAAATTATGATTCTTGTGAACATCTATTGAGATGTATTTTAAAATCATCAATGACAATAAAAAATAATCAACAGCCTGGTAACAGTTACAACAAATATTAAAATTTGAACCCAACATTAATTGCCAAGAAGTTATGGACAGAACAGCAATGTCAGGCAGTTTAAAAGAACAGTCCAATATTCGCACTGGTAAAAAAACATACAAGTGTGCAGAGAGTGTTGAAATCTTTTCAGTATCATCTGATTTAACACGTGTGAGGATTCATACCGGTGGAAAGAGATATAAATGTTTAGTGTGTTACAAAACATTCTCAGAATTATGTCAACTGTCGAGGCATATGAAGACTCACACTGATAAAAAACCTTACAAATGTGTTGAATGTCATAAAAGTTTTGCAGTTGCAAGCAATTTAAAAGCGCACATGAGGATTCACACTGGTGACAAACCATACAAATGTCTTGAGTGTAATAAAAGATTTTCAGAGTCCACTTCCCTAACAAAACACATGAGGATTCATACTGGTGAAAAACCATACAAATGTATTGAGTGTTGTAAAGCATTTGCAGAATCAGGTCACCTAAATCAACACATAAGAATTCACACTGGGGAAAAACCATACAAATGTGTTGAGTGTGATTCAACATTCACACAATCCAGTCAACTAGCAAATCACATGAGGATTCACACTGGGGAAAAACCATACAAATGTGTAGTGTGTTTTAAAACATTTTCAGAATCAGGTCCATTGAAACAGCATATGAGGATTCATACTGGGGAGAAACCATACAAATGTGAAGAGTGTGAAAAAACATTTGCACAGTCAAGTACTTTAGTAACACACATGCGAATTCACACAGGTGAAAAACCATACATATGTGTTGAGTGTAATAAAACTTTCTCACAATCAGGTCGCTTAACAAGACACATGAGGATTCACACTGGTGAAAGGCCATACAAATGTGATAAGTGTGATAAGTCATTCACTCAGTCAACTAATTTAAGATCGCACATGAAGATTCATAGTGGAAAAAACTGTGAAATTGTTCAGAGTGTAATATAAAATCAGAATCTACAGATATAGAAGACAAGTTGGTTGTAAATATTTGATGATCATAAAAGGAAATATTAGTATTGAATAATATGTTGCCTGTGTAAATATATAAAGCATAGAATTTGGTCAAATGAAAAGTTATTTTTACAACTTTTTCACAATTCATTGAAATTTCATATGTTTACAATAATAATTCCTAAACATTAAGAAGTTTCAATTAAAGTAAAAGCAAATCATTGTATTATAACTTGATGGTTGTTGAAATTTAATTGTAACAGATGAATGCAACCATTTCTATATTTTTATTGGATGTAGTGAATTATTATTAATTATTTGCAATGTTATATTTAGTTTATCTTTCTTTGCAGTACCAAAATGCTATATATTCCTCATTAATATAAAATATTTTTAATTGATGCAGAATGGATTAACCAAAAAATTTTGCACATGTTAACTGTGTTGTAAACTCGAAAGAAGTTCAATACACTTGTTTCAGTCCACATCAGGGCCAAAATGTACCATCATAAAATAAATTATATTTTTAATACTGTCATTTTAAGCTGCTCATTTATTGAATTTAAACTATACAGACTTAAATGAATAACAAATTAAATAGACTATATTTAAATCACATTTTACTTTGCATGAATTTGAACAAATAATAAAAATTAATATTTTTTCAGTGTTAGTAGATGTGATGATCACTGTTCTATGGTTATAACTAGTTCCTGTGTTTCTTGCAAATTCTCGGCTACTCTTGACTGAACATATTTTGTTTAATTACAATACATTCTCCTTAAAAAGAAAAGTAAATTGGGGACACTGAATTTTAATTTTTACGAAATTACGGATGACAATTAAAGATAACCTCTAAGCTATTTGTAGCTCCAGAAGAAAGTCCTTCCGCTGTTTTTCTATAAAAATCAAGTTTCGGATCATCCATTATTTTGTCTCCAGATGGCGGGCGACAGTTTCGTATCGGTAATAACATTTTTACGCGCCTGTATAACAATTGTATAAATATATATAGTTAGGAACAACGATATATCGTTCAATTTAACACTAAATTTACCATGCGCGGTCAAATGACCGTTTTTGAAATTTCGTTTAAAATTTCTCGTATACATCGTTACTGTGTCACCATGTAGCTTATTGACTTTTCCTATAATATACATACAACCAATTTTTCAATATTCACAACTTTCTTTATTGTTTACTTTCCGAAAAAAAATTGAATCATGTCTAGTCTACCACTACTATATTCTTCGGAAAGCGCGCTCCTGAAATTGTTTTACGACTATACAATGTAATTGTGGATCTGCAGTGTATTTTTTACTTTATCATTTGTATATTCATCCCCAAAAATGTTAAGACATTCGAGGAATATCAATTTATTAGACAAAATAAATAAATAACGACGAGGATTGTTCGGAAGATGATGAATAAGTTTCCGATATTGATAATGATACAGCAGAAAATAATTGTGACTTATTTGACAGAGATACGTTGAAGAGAATATTTTGAATATATGAAGAAGACAAAAACGAAAGAGATTTATAGTTAGTTCCGAAAGTGAAAATGAGGAAGAGATTGAAACTGCTATGGACGGAACTGTTCGGCAAAAAATAAAAGAAGGGTCTAATCGCGGAAGAGCACCGATTTATAATATTTTCAAGGAAATATCAGGACCGACAGGATACGCTAAACAAAATATTATAAAGGGCAGAGTTGAGTCAGCATTTTCCTTGATTATTGATCATAACATGATTGAATGTGTAAGAAACTATATGGAATTAGAGGCATTTCGAGTGTTGAAAACGAAATGGAATTTATCTATTTCAAAATTATATGCATTTATTGGACTTCTATATGCACGCGGCGCATATGAGGCTAAAAATATGGATGTATCATATTTATGGAACATGAAATGGGGTCCGTCATTTTTCTCGACTACTATGAGCCGAAATGACTTCGCAGAATTATGAGATTTATTCGATTTGACAACAAAAATCAACGAAGCCAACGCTTACAAAACGATAAGTTCGCTTTGATCTCTGAAGTTTGGCACAAATTTATCGAAAACAGTCAAAACTGTTATAAACCAGGAGCATATCTTGCTATAGATGAACAATTGTTTCCTACAAAATCACGTTGTAGATTTACTCAATACGTGCCCAACAAACCGGATAAATTTGGCATAAAATTCTGGTTAGCTTCCGATGTAAGTAGTAAGTATATTGTAAATAATTATTTTTGAGGGCTGGGTTTTTACGTTAACTCAAAAAAAAATTGAGCATTAAAGAAATTTTATATAACTTTATTACAGTTAAGCATGAAAAACTCTTATCTCAGGCACCTGCGGTTTTTACATATAAGAGATCTGCTGTCCGTACCAAATACGTACTGCTATTCTGTGTTGTGTTGCCTGCTGTAGCTCTCGTACCGACGTCTCCGTATCTCACAGCTGGCAGAACGGGCTAAGTGCAGTGATGACTTTAGTCAGGACCATTGCAAGGCGTCGATTCAGGGGTTGATCACTGGCTAAGGCGTCGGCCTCCGGGACTGATTGCTGGCAAGCCGTCGTACTAAATTGTGTGGCTTCGATGAACTCTTCACTAACAAATTGTGACCTATTTCTCACGACGATTCTGCTTCGGACTATATCAGAGACAACAACTTTACGGAGCCTCTCATAATCACATCAACCAGCTGCGGTGAGCGCAGAAACACTTCTCCAGTTTCAAAAACTTATCTCCGTTCCCTCCATTATAGCCTCTCATTCTTTTACTTTTTTATTATTAGAAAACTTTGTCGAAATGCCAGTTGACTGATTCTTCCATTGTTACAAGAGTTATAGCACGCAGCTGCTGTTCCGTAGTCAACAATGGCCAACTATTCTGTCATGTTGAGGCCAACAATCGAGACAGGACACGAAAATTACTTGGATGGAAATATTTATCTCCTCCACCCCCACGCACGTGCACGATTTCGAATTCTTCAAACCACAGCAAACAACACTTCCGAGACAAAGCAAAACTAAACCAAAATACACGCGTTACAATATAGTAAATGGCTTTCCATATTTGGGAAAAGATGAAGGGAGTTTGTAATTTTGAAATTATCAGAACTATATACGGGCCATGGGAGAAATATAACAGATGACAATTTTTTTACAAGTGCGTCATTAGCGAGTAAACTTTTAGCAAAAAAAAACTACGTTTGTTGGAACTATCCGCAGAAATAAAAGAGAGCTATTATTTCAATTGGCAGAAGAGCTTGGGACCGAATATCAGAAGGAGAGACAGCTAAGCAAAGAATGTTCATTAAAAACAATAGTAAACACAGCTGCAGATTCTTCTGGACCAAAATCTTGTCAAATAAGATATTTTAAAATCAATAAGACTAACCAAATTTGAATAAAATGTAAAAAATACGTATGTGCAAAATGTGCAATACAAAATGTTGTAATTTGTAAAAATTGTGCTGAAAATGCATAAAGGTAAATAAAACTTTCTAAATAACATCGGGTAGCGGGTTTTTATTATAGCACCGGAAAAATATTTTGTTTACTATTCAATTGACAAAAATCTCTTTCTATATTAAGATACATATAATTTTTTGAAGCGGTCATTTGACCGCTCATGGTAGGATTAGTTATACGTGAAATGTGGGTAGTTTAGAGTTAAATTCTTACAAGTGAAATATTAGAAGACATCGATTTTCGATCTTCTAATGCATGAAACGTAAAGAAATCACCTGATTTCATGTAATGGAACAAAACGATACTATTTTATTTATATAGATCATGTGGAAATCCACATTTCAGATAGGAAAAATCTTTTCGAAGTGTTGTAATGATGATACTTAAACCCGTATTTGATTGTATTCAAGAAATTCATGTTTAATGTTCTTGTTGTCGATTGGCTTCCGATTTTCATTATAATACTTGCATAAATAATATAAAATTAATATTTTGCGAGGGATAAACCTTAATTGAGTGTCATTCAGCGAAATACCATTATAAACAATATATGAAAAATTATTACACACTTCTATGAAAAAATATTTCTTTTAGGATCAGCCAAATTTAAGGAAAGTTATTAATAGTTGATCTTGGGTTTTAGGTTTAATGTTTATATTTATGTAATCTTTACAAACTAAGTTCATAACATTAATATGATTACTGAACTACTTCCAAAAAGAAAGGAAAAACATCGTTTCACATGCTGTGTGGACACAAGATGTATGGGCAACAGTACGGGAAAAGTCTCGTTTTATCTTCACCAATGTGGCAATTGCTGTAAGGTTTTGGAGCTCCACACCTGCAAGTTGCGAGAAAACAAATTTAATTACAAAGGTTATTGCAACAAACTGAAATATTGCGTTCCATTTAAAATAAATACTTGTTGTGGAGAACGAAAGGATATATCATTTGTATACTGTAAATAAAGTGTTATGAAATTAAAATTGTCAAGGAGTTGGTAAATTTGTACCCTATTAGAGTGGCAAACGTATTTCTGTAATTTTAAGCAAGAAAATAAATGTACTGTATTCTATACACGGTTAACTCAAATATTACACGTTTTAGGAAAATATATGGGAAAATTTATTACTAAATACGATAAAATTCTTGGATTTTTTGGTAATAAATGATCACTTTCCAAGAAAAAGTTTGTCCAGTTTTCTGATGGTCAAGTTTCAGCAAATAAATTTTCAGAGGACGTTCAGTTTTTTTGTTCAAATTAGAAACCAATAAAGCGAACTCCAAAAAATAGATCTAATTGCTATGCAACTTAGTTCATCTTGCAAATAATCAGTTGGCATGTTGAAAAAAAAGCCGAGAATGTAGTTAACTTTGCGAATTTTCATTCTAGTACTATTGACAACAACGAAATCTGTACCGTACAAATAAAGGAAAGGCATTCCTTCATGGAAATGCGGAAAAACACATAATGGCTAATATATATATATATATATATATATATACTAACTGGGTGCCCGGCGTTGCCCGGGTTGTCATATCCATAACACCCGATTTGTCTTCAATCTAGGTTACTCTTTGGCTATTTTTGTGTAACACACCTCGACTCCTATCCCTAAATGTACTCACCTCCTATGCTGAAAAGGGTAGAACTTATTGACCCTGAAAAACCTTATTTCGACGAATATAACGGCCGTTTTAATATGTTAGAAAATTACCCTCCAGTCCAGGCCCTATACTGTGGGTTAAACAAATAGTTGAATGTCATAATTCATATCAGCGACATCCATAATCCCGGATTAGACTCGCTTGTTTTTGCGTTATTTCTATGTAACGCCACTCCACCTTAAGGTTTTTTTCTCCCAAGCCCTAAAGGAATTGAAATTATGCACAGAAAACATCTAGAGAAATATTATGAATTTCATTGATACCGAAAAATATTTATTCCACGCAAATATCGACCGTCTAACATGTTCGAAAAATTCTACTCTCGCCCACCTCTGCCCATCCCCGCCCACCCCAAAGCGTCGCCCATATTGTCATAAATAAACAATAACTCCAATTGATTCCAATGACGGTTGTTTAGTGTTGTTTTAATGCAAAGCCCCTCCATCCCCACCCCTAAGCGTGCCTTTCTCCCAATCCCGAAAGGAGTTAAAATTATACAGGCAGAACATCTAGAGAAATTTTTTGATTCTTTTTTATCTCGAAATATATTTATTCTACGCAAAAATCGGCCGGTTCACTTTTTTTTAATATTTCTACCCTCTGAACCTCTGCTCAACCACTCCCACCCCAGCGCGTTGCCCAGATTGTCATTAATAATCTCAGCGACATACATAAACACGATTTACTGTAATCTAGGTTGTTTTCGCGTTACTTTCTTGTCCCCCATCCCCACCCCTAAGTGTGCTCCCCTCTGATGCCGAAAGGTGTTAAAATGTTACGCACACAACATATGTTGAAATACTATCAATCTAATTAAGCCTCTAATATCCGCCGTGATTGCATGTTTCAAAATTTCTACCCCTGTCTACCTCCCCCCCTAGCGATTAAATGGCCAATTGAATGTCATAATTAAACTCAGCGACATCCTTGAATTTTACTCTAATCTCGATTGTATTCGCGTTATTTTATTGTAACGCCCGTCCATCCCCGCCCCTAAGGGTGCTCCTTTCCCATACTGTAAGGGGTTTAAATTATGCTCAGATAACATGGGTAGAGCCCTAAAAATATTTATCCGACTCAAATATCGACTGTTTTAGCGTGTTTGATATTTTCCATCCCCGTTCACCCACACTTCTCGGGGTGGTAGACATGTCTTACCCGTCAGTGTTTGTTTCCTGGTCGGAAAGAACACGTTACGAAATTTGGTGAAATTTGCTCCACTGGTGTAGATTTGTATAAGGAACATACACACAAACATACATACAAACGAACACTCTGCTTTATTTATTAGAAGAAGACAAGAAGATAGACGGAGAGCGCCCCGTTCGATGGACCTGCTCTATTGCCCATTGAAACTTTTCAATGGAGCTCAAACCTGCACTTCTCTACTAGAGAAGTTGAGGTTAAATTTTCAAAATATTTAATTTTACTTTTTATTTTCATACACGCTACTGAATAATGCGACATTCCAAATTTCATTCAAATTCAGATATTACGTTCTTCAAATTAGCGGCCTACTCTTGAAAATTTTTGTCAAAATGAGAAAATTGCGAGTGTTTATCACAGAAGTGTTCACATATCAGTTTAAAGTGCATAAAATAGTGAAGAAAGTGCATTTCGTATTTTGTTGATGAAACGCATACATTTTCAGAAATATGCATCATGTTGGTCGGGAATTTGTCAATGCATGTTTTTTTAGGATTTTCCCTGTATCACTATTAGGTGAATTACCGGGTAGGATCCTTAAAACTACAGCCTGGAGGCCCTTACTTTTCCGCATCCACTCTTTCAGTCCGTTACCTATGCTATTAGAAGGGAGTGGCCACTACGTGGATTACCCTATACACAACCTGTCCACACACACACTTCTTCTTATTTACTTACGTCATACGAAAATACTAATCCGAGTTAAGCACAGACTATGAAGTGTAGCCTGTCGTATTAAGATTGTGTCGGGGACAGGGCGGTGGTCCGCGATCGCGATGTTTGATTCTTGTTACCAGGAGTTGAACCTAAATGTATTGCTTATACTGAAGTTTGTAGCGATTATACGTTACAGTTAGAATTAATTCGTTTTCCTGTGTAATATAATAGTGGGAAAAATTAATGCCCAATAAGCTAGGTAGAGATAAATAACAGACAATTAACACTCGTAATATTCTAGTTTAGACTTTCCAACGTGACTGTACCTTTAATTATGAATTTGTAGATAACCAGCTGGTACTGAAATTGTGTTTAAGTAAATAAGAAAATAAGCATATTGGAAAAATTATTCTACGGACATAGTATGTTGAGGAAACGTATTATATATTTTATTATATTTTTGAATAAGAAAGTTAGTCAATTCAAACACTTGCTACATTTCACGCTGTAACCAAGAGCAGTCTATTACCTCATCAATTAGAAATAGAACTATTAAAATAATCGTCCATAGGGATAGAATAATCATTTTTAGACCTTTTTGATAGTGATTATTAATTTTTCCTTACCGAGCAGTTTCCAACACGAGTTGTCCTTGTTTTCGAGTACAGCGGTATTGCTGACATAAATCTGGATGCGGCATTGGTTTTCCTTCTGATACTTCAAACTTGGTTACTGGATCCGTGCAAACACCAGGACCACCTGAAAATTTAAGCTAGATTAATCGAAAACGGCGGACACATCTTCAGAGTTTGCGCAAAAACCGCATGGCAAATTGCATGCTTTTTTACGGAAATTTATAAAGAAATTTTTATGTAACATAGTAAAAAAATTTACATCATTTGTAAAAGTAACATTTTATGGAAATGACAAATGAGGGTAGACTCATCGAAGAAAAATATCATTTAATTCTGTAGTGTTAACATCGAATTTCTCTCTTAATAATTATTGTAAACTTTTAATAAAAATAATAATTGCAGAGAGTACAAAATATTTGTTATCATCACATTTAAATGTGAGCATTTTTAAAGAATTTAATGAATTTTACTCGAAATCCATAAGAACGATAAACTAACATCATCATCATTTCCGTGGTGAGGGTGTGTAAAAAGAGGTTCACTGTGCATCAGGAGGCACGAAAGAACAAGTTTGTGACTGTGTCACGAAAACTAGTCCTACGTTTAGCAATACTTTATCAAATCAGTTACGGAAATAGATGACATATTAAGGATCGTAGACTTTGCCGGTGTAAGTGCTGGATGAAGACTTCTCTGTAATCCCGAAAACTCTTCATCCAGATTTACAGAATCATTTATAAATACTTGATCTAATTTTGTTTATAAATTGTGAGCTGGAAATTCCAAAGTTTAGAAATTATATAGCTGTTAAGGTGAAAGTTGGCAGACTGAAAGTATGTTACGACCATTTATTTCCACATTACTAACTATAATAAAAATTGCTATTCTGTCTCGAACTATTTTCGAGTAGTAGACAATTTTGACTAAGTCTGTTAATTATATTGAAACTTCCTGGTTTGGGTTCGAAGATATCGAGTATCATATAACTTGTTATTAAATGTAATAAGATCGCATTTAATCTGTTTGTTTACAAGAAAGCGGTATTGATTTATCACTAATATGTGAGACAAGAACGGGATCGTCAACAAATCTCCAATTACCTAAAAAGAAAGAAAATCATTTGAATGTATCGTGCTTTGAAATATGAGAGTGAAGCCAACAAATAATGTCTTCACACGGGGGAAAAATTTAGATTCTACAGAATAATTCAAATTTATATCACTGAACTATGGCAATGTTTTATACATAAATACACTTCAATTAATCTATTTCCAAAACAATAGATACACGAAGCAAAAAAAATGAGAACCTATTTACATTTTACATTTAATTGATAGTTTGCAGACAATATCCTATATCGCGTATTTTAAATAGAAATACGCATTTTTTTCCTGAATGTGATAGCGTTACAAACGAATTAAAAAAGTTAAAAAAAACTGCATATAGGGTATGTGTTGAAAAAAATAAGTAAAGAAAATTGATTTTATTGTTTAGTTAATCACCTGCTGATGATGTCCACAGAATGGACAACATCACAACGAAAACCAAGACTGCTTTCATCACGGATTGGAAAATCTTTCTACTGGCAAATCTGCAACAGAAAAAAATATACAGATCTTGCAATATCCCTGTATTTCTATGCTTTGCGTTTAGCTATCCAGTATTATGTTTTACTGTTTCTTTAAGTTGTCTCGTCTTTATATTTTGCATTTCACCTTTTTTATCAGGCATTTCTCACATTGTTGCATTAACATCATTGGCAGAATTGTGGGAAGATGTATCTGAACCGAAGATCATCAGCTAGATTCTTTATCGACATGATTTATATATATACTTCTTATTCCAATATGTAAGACAGTTTTTGGTTTAGTTGTGTGTAGCTATAGCTAGGAATCAGAAATAGACGCTTCAATGTCACTGACTATTAGAGGTCACCACCAACTATCCTTATAAATTATCATGCACTCTGTTTTGTCCATACTTCACTTTCTCTTCCATTTTTTTTATCAAAATTAAATCGCCGCGAAGTTCCTCTTGACTAGGAACAGAGTGTACCAACGACGAAATTTGGAATAAAAATTGAAATATCTGCGAACACTTTATGTCACACGTCTTTCCTGTGTTTCGCTTAAACCGATCAAAAACGAATCTATATATATATATAGGACAGCCAGCCAAGGGCAACTTCACGCGTATATATAGCCTGTAGACAGTCAGAATAATTGTTTAGAAACTATGAAAAACAATAGTTCGGTCAATACATAAAAATAGTGGATATTAAGAACGGAGAAGAAAGAAACTTCAATTTAACTTGTAATTTGAGAAAGAAGAAAATAAAATAAAAGACAGAATAAAAACGCAACTAAAGAAAATACAAATACTTATTGGTCAAATTGTCATCATGGATGATTTAGAAATATGATTAAAGGGGAAAACTACAAAAAAATGGGAAAAGTTTCGTTTTAAATTAAACTTATTTTTTTGTCATTCGCAAAACCTGAAAGATTGTATACACTCAATGTTTAAATTTCGAGCGAAATTAACGGAATAATTCTGACGTGATAGAAAAATTAAGAATGTTAATTTCCTAATCCAAGAATTAAGTGTAAATGAATATTTGGAGCAAGAAATACATCAGAAGTCGAAAAGCCAAGCCTAGAAGGTATTCGTAAAGAAAATAAGCTTACTAGGTAGAAGTAGTAGCCTATAACGAGAATGGTTACTACAATTATATGTAATGAGTGCAACATAATGCGGAAATGAAACCTGAAAGGTGAAAAAACCGACACGTGAAATAGTAAATTAAAATGTGATGCATTAGGGGAGGATTGTACATTCAGTTGAGACATAAAATCAGGAATATTATCCACCCCCCAAATACACAGACGTCAAAACTTTAATTCAAATGAAGTAATATAATAGGACGATATGAGCGCGTATTCAAGCAATAGGGAAATGCAAAAGTATATATTCAGAATTAACATTCAATCAGATCGAGTTTTGCCATATAGAACGTAAATATAAGTCACAAGATCACTTTCATTATTCCTATGTAAACACAGTGGATAGTTGCTTACAAACCTGTCACTAGGAGCTTAGAAGTGGCAAGGGAAGGATAAGGGGCCTTTTATATCTTAGTATGACAAGTTTTATAATGTCAGCGAACTTTATCGACATAATTAAGTATAATGTCTGGGTTCTAAGTTGGTTTAATGAAATCTTATAATTCCCTAGATTACAGTCGCGTTCTCGCATAAAAAGAAGTAAAATTTTTATATTACAGAGCTCAATTTATTAACTTCTTTACCGTATGTTGAAATGTTTTTCTTCAAATACTGCCACGCTGCACAATTTTAATCAATTTGCGTTCCAATGAGAAGTTTGAAGAAATTCGTGAACTAAAACATCGAGTGATGTGTTCAATAAGATATGGAAAACTAAGGGTGGATTTACAGTTCGGTTAACGACTTTGTTCATCTTCAGTTCGGAACATACGAACATACGAACCCTTACAACCATGGTCCAACTCGGCTTAACTTCGTAAACACCTTCTTCTTCCCCAAACTAGGAAATCCAAAAACTATGTTATATTTAAATTAAATACTCAATTATATGTTAAATAATAATTTTTGACACAAATTTTTAAAATTCTTTACTACTTGAAAGTAACATCAAGGTATACCATATCCTAATGGTTTAGTATTTAATGTAGTGACGCTGGAATATACGAAACTTTCCTTTATGTTTGTATGTTATCATGTATGGTAAAAAAACTTTTATAATATGTAGTATTACTTATCACAAACTTTATACTCAGTATTTGTGCTTAGATTGTAATTTTGGAACATATTTCCTATACTAATGATCCGAAATTGCAGTTGGATCCAAATTCAGAAGAACGTTTATGTCTTAAAAATAAGGTAAGTTATGAGTGTAAAATATCCATTTTATGCTTCATATCAAAGAAAAAGCTGTATGGATATATTTTACTTCGCTGTTAATTACACTGTTTCCGATAAAAATCCTTAACAAGTAAATACAAGCCAATGAAACAACTGGATTTTTAGAAAACTGTGGATGAAAATTTAACGTTTCATTATAGTCGTCATACTGTTTGATGACAATGATGAAAACAATATTTCTACATTTTTAATGTTTAGATTCATATATCACTTTAAGCTCTGCATTACATACACTTTCGCCTTTCCTATATATTTCTCTTTCATCTATTTACCTTGTGCCGCCTTCTTGTTTTCTTTGCCACACCTATCAAATAACCTTCCACATCGACTTTTATGATCTTATGAGACACCATGGAGAACGTTCATTGTCAACAGGCCATCTCGTCTCCATTCTGTACGTACTACCTACTGTCATATAAGGCATTTTATGCATTCCACTACATGAAGTGCCGTCAATCGCCTCTTCTATCCTCTCATAATGGTCCGTTACGTGCTCAAAAGTGCTGCTAGCATCATTTGTAAAATCACAAGTTTTTCAGACATATGCCGGGAGTACACATTGGTAAAATACCCGACTTACTGAAGCGTATGGCATATTTGATTCGAATGTCAAAGAATTTATACCGAAAGTATTTTTTCTGTGCTTCATTATATTGGTATTTAAGATACTGTTGTAGTTACTATAGCTTGCAGTGATATTTATGAATACTGAAGACCTACGTATTAATAGAATATCTGATTTGTTTCTGTTTTGTTTCTGTTTTGATTTTAAAGTTTTCATAGGCCTCTCAAATTATTTATTAATTTGTTAATAAATTATTTATTATTGATTTGAGTGTTTCCATAATTTATTGTTTTCAGTTCTTGTTTCTTTAACGTAATCTTTGGATGTGTCAAGGAATTAGTAAATGGTAAGTGCGAATTTCAGATGGTGCAAGTATTCTTCATGAATTTTATTTTATACTAGCTGGGTGCCCGGCGTTGCCCGAGATGTCATTTATCTATAACCCCCGATATGACTCCAATTTGCGCTATTTTTATGTAACGCTCCTCGAACCCTATCCCTAAATGTGCTCACCTCCCATGCCGAAGTGGGTTGAAGTCATTTAACAAATATATCGGTCTTTTTTACATGTTAGATGATGACCACCCCCACAAATGTGCGATAATCAAAAAATATTTATTCCACTCAAAAATCGGCCGATTACATTGTCTGAAAATTTCTACCCCCGCCCTCCACCTCCCAAACCCGCCGCGTTACCCAGGTTGTCACAATTAGATTCAGCTACATTTATAGTCTCTGAATTGATTCGAATCTCGGGTGTTTTTGCGTTTTTTAAATTTAACGTACCTCCACCCCACCCCTATCCTTGCTCCCCTCACAGGGGTTGAAATTATCCACAAACAGCCTCGGTATAAATACTATCAAAGTAATTAACCCCAGGAAATAATTATCGCAAATATCGACCGTTTAACATGTTTGAAAATTTCCACCCCCGACCACTCCCGCTTCGGGGATTTAAACGGCAAGTTTAATGTCGTAATTAAACTCAATGACAACTATATCCCAGGATTCGACTCCAATCTCAATGGTTTCTGCTTTATTTTTATGTAATGCCATTTCACGCCCACCCTTAAGGGTACACCCATCCAAAGCCCGAAAGGGGTTGAAATTATACACAGAGAACATGTAGAGAAATTTTATGAATCTCATTGATGTCGAAATATATTTATTCGAAGTAAAAATCGGCCGGTTAACATGTTTGAAAATATATTCCCACACCTAACTCCGCCAAGCACCTCACATCCCCGCACACAACCGCCAATCCCCGTGCATTTCCCATGTTGTCATAAATACATTCATTTATATCTGGAATCTGGGAATTATTCACGTTATTTTCTAGTAACGTCCATCCACCCCCACCCCTAATTGTGATCTTTAACGTGTGTCAAGGGATTGAAATTAAAAGAAAAATCGGTAGAAATCTTTTCAATGACATTGTCCCCGACAAATATTTATTCGGTACAATAATCAACCGTTTAACATGTGGAAAAAAATTTACACCCCGCCAACCCTTCCTTGGGGGGAATTAAACGGTTAGTTGAATGTAATAATTTAACTCATTGACATCTATGACCGTGGATTCGACTCGAATGTCGATTGTTTTTCATCATTATAATGTAATTCCACTCCACCCCCACCCTTAAGGGGAGCTCCATTCCGAATCCCAAAAGATGTTGAAATTATACACGGGCAAAAAGTAGACAAATTTTATTAATCTAATTGATCCCGAAATATATTTAATCGACGCAAAAAACAGCCGGTCAACTTGTTTTAAAATTTCTATCCCCCGTACACCTCCGCCCAATTCTTCGCAACCCAACCCTCACCCGCGCGTTGCCCAGATTGTCAAAAATAAATTCAGTGACAGCCATTACCTTCGATTTTACTCGAATCTCGGTTGTTTTTGCGTTATTTTCATGTAAATCCCTTCCACCCCCACCCCTATCATGCCTACAAACAACTTCGGTAGAAATACTTTCAACGTCAATGGCCCGGGAATTTATTTATTCCACGCTAATATCGATGATTTAACATGTTTGAAAAATTCCACCCCGTCCATCCCCGTACCCAGGGGATTAAATGGCTAATTGAATATCATCTCAGATAACATCGGTTGAAACACTCTATCTTTGATTCCTAAATCTACCTAAATATCGACTGTTTTAGCATGTTGATGTTTCCACCCCCTCCCCTAAGTGTGTTTTCCTCAAGGGGAACCACAAAAGGGTTATATTTTACAATCAACATCGTTATATGTATTATCAATTTCATTGACCTTGACAATTAATTATTTAATGTAAATATCGACCGTTTAACATGTTATAAAAATTCCACCCCGTCCACTCCATCCACTCCCGCTCCTGGAGGTTAAATGGCCAGTTGAATGCTATAATTGAACTCGGCGACATCCATAACCTTGGATTTGACTCCAATCTCGATTGTATTCGCGTTATTTTAATGTAGCTATCCTCCACCCCACCCCTAAAAGTGATATACTGATAAGCCCGAAAGGGGGTGAAGTTATACTCGCAGAACATGTAGAGAAATTTTTTGAATCTCATTGATTCCTAAAAATATTTAGTTGTTGCAAAAATCGGTAGATTAACATGTTTGACAATTTTCACCCCCAATCGCCCTCGTCCCTGGGAGGTTAATTGTTACTTTAATGTCATAATTAAACTCATCGTTAACCATAACATTGGTTTGCATTCCAGTCTCGGTTGTATTCAAATTATCGTTAACCATAACTTTGGTTTGGACTCCAGTCTCGGTTGTATTCAAATTATTTTATTGTAACATTCCTCCATCCCTAACCCTAGAGTTCTTCTTTCCCAAAATGTTGAAATTTTACTGACATACATTGTTACAAATACAATTTATCACTTTTACCCGGATAATATTTATCCGACTCAAATATTGGCCGCGTTAACATGTTTGAAGTTTTCCACCCCCAACCACCCCCGCTTGGGGGACTTAAACGACAACTTGAGTATCATAATTGAACTCACTGACAACCATAACCCTTGATTTGAGTCCAATATCGATTGTGTTTGCGTTATTATTATATAAATCAACCCCCCCCCCGCACCCTTAAGAGCGCTCCACTCCAAATCCCGAAAGAGGTTATATTAAATATATGGAACATAAAGATAAATATAATAAATCTCAGTGAACCAGAACAATATTTATTCGACTTAAACATCGACTACTTAACATGTTTGAAAATTTCAACCCCCGTCCATCCCCGCTTGGAGAAGTTAAACTGTAAGTTAAATGTCATAATTAAACAAATATAACCCTGGATTCGGCTCGAAACTCGAATGTGTTTGCGTAATTTCATGTAATGTTACTCCACCACAACCCTTAAGGGTGCACCACTCCCATGCCTAAAAGAAGCTGAAATTATACACAGATAACATATAGTGAAGTTTTATGCCAATGATCCCGAATTATATTGATTCGACGCAAAAATTGGCCGATTACAATGTCTAACACCCCCTCTCATCACCGCCAATTCCCACCAACCCCTGTGAGTTTCTCAGTTTGTTATAAATAGTCTCAGCGACATCCAAAACCCCGATTTGACTCGAACCTCGGTTGATTTGGCTTAAATTATATGAAACGTCCCTCCACCCCACACATAAGGGTGCTCCCCTCGCATGCCGAAAGAGGTTGATATTATACACAAAAAAAAACATCAGTAGAAATACAATCAATATAATTAACCCTGAAAAATATTGCTTCAACGCTAATATCTGCCGTGTTTGCATGTTCCACAATTTCCACCCCACTAGCACTACATCTGAGGGATAAATGCCAAAATGAATATCATAGCTAAACTCAGTGACATCCATACCCTTCGATTTGACTCCAAGCTCGGTTGTATTCGCGTTATTTTCTTGTAGAGCATCTCCACCCCAAACCATAAGGGTGTAGAGGATGAAAATTATATTCAAATAACATCGGTAGAAACACTATCAATATCTTTGACCCCTAAAAATATTTATCCAACTCTAATATCGGCTCTTTTAGCATGTTTAAGTATTTCCATTACCGTCCATCCCCGTAGACGGGTCCCACGCCGACAGTGTTTGTTTCCTGGTCGCAAAGAACACGTGTACGAAATTTGGTGAAATTTGCTCCACCGGTATAGATTTGTATTCTCCATCCCAAATAACTTATATTTTAATTTCTGCAGTAGACTTAAATTCAAAAGATACAGTGTATCCTTATTTATTATTTTCATGATTTTTTTGAGACCATTACTACGCACTGTCACATAAATACTTAAAAACTATTTCTTTCAACTTACAACATGAATGTATTATTATATCATCACTTCAAGTTATAATTGTTCTCACAAATTAATTGCATGTAATTATATTACTTTTTTTAATTTACTGATTTGGGACATGAAGTGTTTTTCAGCTTCCAAACATATTATTTTTTGTTAGCGGAACTATATTAAAAATTAGATTCAATGTCACCTGATGACGTTGCGAGTACGTGTACTGCAAGGCCAGTATATTTGTAGGGCAGATACAATGAGAAAATACTCTCGTGACGATAGAATGGGGAAATCTACTAACATAAATGACTATGACAAAGGGAAGAATATTATTCCCTGGCACCTGAGAGCGAGATTCCCGAAAACTGCGAAGCTGGTCGGCTGTTCGCGTCTTACTGTCGTAATAGGCAACAAGGTGTTCAACGTCCGCGTTTCATCAAAGAGGTTTGCCCGATCTGTAAAGTAAGATAGGCTGCGATCTGTGGCAAATATAGGACAGAATAGAATGCAGATGTAGGCACAATTATTTCGGAGTACATCAATCAGCGTACATTGTTGAACATGGAGTTCCGCAGCACAAGATCCTTACGTGTTTCCATGTTGACCCAACGACATTGTCAATCACGATTGCAGTAGTCACGGAATCATCGAGATTTAACCGTGGATCAATTAAACGTATCGCCTGGTCGGCTGAATCACGTTTCCTGTAACAACAGCGATGGTCGCTGACTTTTATGCGAATGGCGAAACATGTACAGCGCAAAAAAAAACACCGGCACTTAAGCGGATTGCGTGACACCACCCCCTCCCCCCAAATATGGTGCCAGTTACCTTCGGAAAGTTAACAGGAGGTTAGAACCTCAAATTAACTAGATGATTACAAACTGTCACAAATTGTTATATTTTCTTATGACAACGTTAAAATGTGAAGGCATTACGCCTCGAAATTTACCATAGGTCGCTGATGCGTATTTATACAGTAATCGATTTTGTCTCGTAGCATTCGTTAAACAAATGTCAGAAATCATCACTTTTTACATATGGGTGATGCACAATTTGTTAAGCTTACTCTTAAAGACGAAGATGAAAATGTTTAGCAACAGGTTAATAATTCTCTACGCCCTACAATAATAGCGATTAGATAATTAAATAGGACTGAGAGCTTGTGAAGCTGATTTAGGAAGTGTCCAATAGCAATAACGTGCCTACATAAGTTTGACGATTTCATTCTACAGGTTTACGTTACCAAACACATTGACAAAAGTGTTATTATTAGAGGAAGTGTCAGTTGAAATGTGCAGATTAGTTTAAGCACAGATGTAATTGTGTAACGATGTCCTCCTTTCTCTGTTTTGACTACCAACGGGAATAACAAAAGCATCTGCAATTATTCTTGAATAAGGCTTTTCGCCAGCATATGAAATCTGAAACGTAGACTGCCCACTATTTAGAACGGCAATTACCTTAACCATTTATAAGCACTGAGCGCCAACGTCTCGGCAGACAGTATCTACCTTTACTATTGAAGGGACACGTCTCCGATAGGCTCTTTCCCTAGGTGTCTTCCTTTTCCATTTTCTGGTATCTCTCACAGCTAGTGCTGCAAAATAACCTACTGCTTATTTTAAGTCTGTGTCTTGACTGGAAAAATGACAAAACTTGCGATTCCTTCTTGGTAAGCCTCACACCTTTAGGAATTCGAGATCATTCCTAGATCTCCATTCCTTTCTGAGCCCCATCAGGAACAAGATGAATGGAATTCTTCATTTCTTGCAATGGATCTCCGTCAATCAACATCGACAGGCGAGCACTTTACTGTTGTAATGGACAGTTATCTTTCGACTGGAGTGCTGGACATAGCGTGTCGGGCAATATATAAATATATATTGTAATGACCACCAATGTCACCAACGAAATTATTTTCTAAATTATTCAATATTTGTATTTTCGCCGTAATATTGTAAGCAACAGCATTGCGTAAGAATGGAAGTGTTTCGAGAGTATTGTTGTGGCAGTGTGTAATATTGAAAGTTTGACGAGAGTTCAGTTCAATCTCTCAGATGGAAACTGACTAGAACAGTCGTCGGTCGGTTATAAGTTTTTATGGGAAAAGTTGTCCGTTGAAATAAATCCAACGACAGCCAGTACAATTTATTGATAGTTGAATCTGACTGATATTTGGAAAGTGTAATTCCATTATCACTATTCGCCGAAATGTTGGAAATCAACTGATGATCGTCTGTGATGTGGTAGGGATTTAATCGCGTATGCTGACTGAAATGGTCTAGAAAGTGTAATAATATGGCCCGTTTAAGTGAAAGAGTTATTTAGATGATTTGTGACTTAAACTGAAGGTTGGTAAAATTTGGAAAGCGAAAGCTTTGGCGTGATACGAGAACTGCTCTGGTGTCTAGTATGCACAAAAATGTATTGAACTCCATATTCCGTACTGTCTAATTTATTATGTCAGTTTCATGGTGTAATATTCAAGTAAAACTTGTAAATTCATTTCAATATTTTGTAATCTTCTATAAATTTTCTATTTCATTGCGGGTTCCTATTACTGTTTGAGGCCCAATAAGCGATCCTGAAGGTTTAAAGAATCTCATTAAAGACGTGGAATTCAGGTAGAAAAATTGTGTAGAAAAAATAATTAAATTTAAATTATTAAATTTATGTATTTCAAATAAGTGAGTAATCATTTCTTTCACTGAATCCTTAAAAGTTTAAAGCATCTGTTTAATGCGTTGTTTTAAATAAATTTTAAATATCAGATTTTAAAATATTTGTAGTGTTACCACAGTAATTGGCACTGTAACGAGGACCTTTGATTTCTCCTAATTGTTACCACATTAATTGACGCAGTGTCGTGGGGCTATCTAATAAAAATAATTACAAATCCATTTAAAGATTTTTGTATTGTATTAATAATTTTT
This sequence comes from Zhengitettix transpicula, assembly GCA_037074705.1. Classification (NCBI taxonomy): domain Eukaryota; kingdom Metazoa; phylum Arthropoda; class Insecta; order Orthoptera; family Tetrigidae; genus Zhengitettix; species Zhengitettix transpicula. Next base: position 146,920,101 of record CM073591.1, on the reverse strand, counting down.
TTAGATCGTATATATATATATATATATATATATATGTTGTAATACTAATTAGAGGACAGTAATGATTTTAATAATTGGATTGTTAGCGGTACCAATTCTTCAAAAGACGACAATGTGTAGGCTAGCTTTGTTGTGAGCCACGGGACTGTCTGGAGCAGTTGGTCTGGTGTTGTGGTCGCGTGAGGGAATCAAAAGTTGGGAGCGGAGAACGAACGGCGTGGCCAAAGTATAAATCCAACCGAGAAATTTACAAGTTTTTTTTAGAATTCAAGTATAAAGTTTGGACAGCGAGAGACTTAGTAAAACTGCAACGAGTAATCAAAGTTTAGCGCCACATTAAGATTCCTACGCGTACTGAGTCCATCATCAGTTTCCACATAAAGACAATGTGTAACAATATGTTTGACTAATGATCCGGAGGTGTAGCAGTTACAGTTCCCGGAGGAAAATTAGATAACTACGACCATGCTTTGGACAATCAAGTGTAGAGTCAGTGATCTTATGGTCTATAGCGTAAATTGTGAGATCGAGCCCAGGAATCTAAGTCTGGTACCAGCCGAACATTTTTGTAAGTAGAAACCAATTTAATTAAGTTTGTTTTGTAAACGATAGTTAAAGGTATTCGTCAGATTTCGTTCCTCGTTTTGGTTTTGATTGTTAATTTCTTAATTTATAAATTCTATGATTGTGTAACGTAAATACAAAGGCTGTTCTTTACTTATCAAACCCAGGTAAACGACCCTGAAAGAAGATTTATCAAATCTCTAAACATTGAAAACTTTAAATGTATTTAACCTCATAGAAAATGTTATAAATTTCTATTGAATAAAATAAATGGTATTGTAAAGTTTAAAGTAGTAATTATTTCTCAATCCTTTATTTTTTTAAAATAAAATAAATGGTTTCATAACGAACTATCAATTTAATAAAACTGCAAATTAATTGTTTAAATAATAATTAAAATTTTGTTTAATTAATACCAGTTTAAACATTACATTTTGGCTTCCACAAAGTGGGGCAATCCAATTGTTAATTAATCCCTTTTTAATTTAATCATTACAATATATATATATATATATATATATATATATATATATACTGTAAAACCATAGGTTCGTTCGAATCATCGTAAATGCCACCGATCTAACATAGGTGTGCTTACGTTCCGATAGATGCCTCAACACGAATGCAATAATGAAAGTATTGTGCGAATTATTTACTAATTCTACAGCCTACTGCGTTCACGAATCCACTGACTTTCACAAATTTTATATATATATTAGCTGAGTGCCCGGGATTGCCCCAGGATTTATTTAAATTATCTCGGAGAAATTGATTTGACACTGACCCCCTTGGTAAACATTTCATTTAACCCGTATCTATAGCGCCAGTGTTAGAAACATTTACTCATTTGCATTCCCCTCCTCGACCTGGTTAAAACTACTCCGGGCAAGCTTCTCTCAACCGTGTCCACCTGCACGAAGATGAACATAAAATTTTATCAATCACCATGATAATGCGAAAATTAAACTCAGCGGCTCCTATACCACCATAATCGACACTAATACCGGTCTTTTTTGCATTATTTTTTATGTAAACCCCTTCACCCAACACCACACGTACCATATACATAGTAGTGCTTCCGCTGCAGCTGAAATTAGGTACTTAAAAATTTTATAGTGATACTATCAAATTAAGCGATCCCTGAAACGTTTTATTCGACGCTAATAATGGCCGTTAAGGAATGTTTTTATGTTCCACCTCCACCCCGTGGAGGTGGTAGGTGTGTCTTAATCGCTCAGTGTTTGTTCCTTGATCGTAAGCAACATGTGAATAAAGTTGGGTAGAAATTTATCTACGCGTTTAAAATTGTAAACGGAAATTTGTTTCACCCCCTTTCACCCCGAATCGTAGAGGTTGAATGAACGACATCTAAACTAGTATGGTAAATGTTAGAATTAAACTCAGTGACTTCCATAACTCCAGTCTCCGTTGTGCACTCATTACTTTATGTAACGGCCTTTCACCCACATCCTCCCCCACCCCCAGGACCTGAACGACAATGTCATAATAAAACTCATTAACTTCTATAACCCTGAATTTGACACCAATTTCGGTTGTTTCGCGTTATTTTTATGTTACGCCCCGTCGTCCCCTCCATTATTGGTGCGTTAAGGGGGTAAAATTATACATTAGAAACATCTGGTTAGAAACTATTAATCATATCAACCCAGAAAAGTAATTAATCGACGCTGATATCGGCCGTTTTAGAATGTCTTGAAATTTCACCCCCGTATACCCCTTGGGAGTTTCCTAACGCTTCGAAAATCCGACAGAAACCTTAGCGGGGGTGCGAACAACAATTCACAAAAGTTTCATCGCAATCGGATGACTGGTTTAGGAGTGCATAGGGGACACACAGACACATAGACAAACAGAGAGACATACAGACATTCATTTTTATATGTAGAGAGATTAAATATTAAAAGTTTTTATTTTTTCCTTGAATTACTTTTGCCATTTACTCAGCACCATGTACGCTAGACGTCAGTGGTATACAGTTCGTAGAAACTCAATAGTGTTGAATAAATTGACTTTCCTGAATGTTAGATATGAGTACACATGAAAAAGTAACCTTTAATGAATTTTCAAAAAAGTTTTATAGCGTATCTTCTGAGCCATCGAAAAGAGTATATGTTTCAGACACTCGTCCGAAACAAATCTTAATTTTATAATATTTTTGTTCTCGGAATATAAAATAATTGAATAAATTTAATTTTATTGAAAAACCTTTTGAATATTAACTATAAAAACCAAAAATAAGAGCTCACATAAAAAACAGAAGCTTTCGGCTCTTAAGCCACAATTATCTGTAACATATATGATTTAAAAACAAAATCATTTCATCAAAATGGAATCGGCTTAAAACACAAAACCTTGTAGGTCATATTATCATGTATCATTGTAACCAAATTAACAGTTAATACACATTGTATCCATTGCTATTTTTAGAGACGACTTCTTTCTGAACTCGAAACAGAAATCAGTGTAACCCAAAAATTGAAACGAAAGCACGCTACAATTTAATCGAATAATCGGATTTTTGAGTTAGAGTCATTCATAAATTGAAGATAGAAACATATTACTGCAAGATACTCCCCACAGTGTGTAAGTTGTTAATTATTTAATTCCAATATCAAAGCTATCGACGCCATCCAGTGTTTAAGATGGATTTGTCGAAAGCTTACTATCATGAATTTTAAAAATGCGTACGTTTGTCTATGTTACAATTTTTGGTAAAATATAATTCTAACGTAAGCTTAAGTTCGTAATTGCAAATAAGTCAGAATTTAAGAAAGTTTTTGTTTTTCAAACTTTTGTTGGAATTAGTGGGTTGGTCAATTTAAAACTCAATAGCGGGGTCATCTATGTGTTTGTATCACCTATTCTATTTATTGTGACAGCAATAAAGAATCTGCACGATTCAACGAGATTAAAGTTACGATTTTTTGAGGAAACAGTGTAAAGTAACACAAGTTTGTTAACATAAGTAACCAAAACAATAGGAAATAATCTTCATCCTCTACTTCAGTCAGCAAAAGAAACCCAGAAATTAGTAAATATTTAAGTTAAGAATTAATATCTAAATGAAAAGTTTCCAAACACAAAGCAGTGAAAGCGTATTATTGTCTTTTTTTATTCGTAAACGTATTTTTACAAATAATTAAACATTCCAGAAACATATGATTGCTATTTTGACGCTATCTTAACTCCAAAAGCCCATTAAAAGATAATTGCTACTGAGCAATTCGTGGAAATAATTGAAATGGTAGTGTGGCATTATAAACAGATCTGATGTGACTTAAATTTATCAGCAGTTTATTGTCAGAGTTATTTCTCTCTATTTCTTGTGTGCCTGTTCGTAGTTGCTGCCGAGAGTCCCGCTCTTACGTTCGGAAACTCGCAACCTCAAAGGTAGGAAATAATTAAAAATATATTTGATTTCTTGGAAAACGAAATGGTTCGTCTTTAACGAAGAGTAGTAAATTTAACTTCTAATTAATTTATAGAACTATTAGAATGAGGATGACTTGTGAGAGTGCACTTCAGTTTTGACGATGTCGAGAAGGTCCGCTTCTTACGATCTGAAAATAATTAAGAATGTAGTTACAAGATCACAGTTGTGAATGATAATTAGTAGCTGACTAATATTTAAGAGTAATCCGAACATCGTACAAGCACTACGCTTCCTGTTTACGGATTTCCAATATATATATATATATATATATATATATATATATATATATATTATAAATATATATTTATACATATTATATATATGTATATTATATACATATTATATATATGTATATATATTATAAATATATATTTATATATATTATAAATATACATATATATATATATATATATATATATATAAATTAATCTATAGAATAATTATATGAAGATGACTTTTGAGAGTGAACTTTGCAGATTCATATTTCTTTTGTCCCAAATCGCTCTGTAATCCACGAAATTACGTAAATTTATGATTTTCAGCTGAAATCCGTCGTGTTTTATTGCAGAAGTAAGATACAACAGAAGATGTACGGTGAACTGACCAGTCAGTGGACTTTCCATATCTATTCTGTTGGGGTTACCTAAAATATGTTTTTTCTTTTAAATCAAGTAAGACCTAAATTCGTGGAAAGATTACGCATCGAATCTGAAATAACTACACCAAAATTACAGCAGACATACTTTTGAGGTGTGTGCAATAATAAATAACACGAATCAAATGGTGTTACGAAGGTGTTTAATGTAATTGAATGGTGAAAGCCGAGAGGACCCAACCGGAAGGGAGCAGAAAACCACGTCCACGTCGTAGTTTCGAGGTCCCAATAAGAGTTTTGTTTACCAACAATTCTGAATGGTTTAAATTGACGCCATCTTCAAATTTCTGTGGAATATTTAAGACATAAAGTGCTTTAACTTATCAAAAAATAATTCTGCAATTAAACAAAATGGGTCTCAAGAATAGAATCGAAAGTTAAAGGCAATGTTGTGGAGTACAGCACCATCTACCTAAAATAAAAATAAAGTTTCACATAAAACTATTTTTATGGAGGTTCTGAATCTGTAATCTAAATTAACGGCTACCATATATTATTTCTAAGTTGTCCCCCGCTGCAGTCACAAGAGTGTTACTTTTAGTTTAGAATATATTACATTTTAAACAAACTGTTTATCAGGATATTTTTTTCGTACGGTGTATATTGAATATTGAGGTCAAAATAAATACCCAAATTTATGAGTATGTGTGTAATTTACATTAAATCGTTTCTGTAGTCAACGTTACAAGAGACATCAAGCATTTCATGCATTTTTTGAAGGATTGACAGCACACCAGATTTTTCCGATTTAGAATTAGAATGTATAAGGGTGAGTTTTTCGAATTGATTTTATTCATTTTGATTTTGATTTCGTATCACAACAATATTTATGTTGAAATAATCCATTGTTGTTTAATATAATCTGATCTACTGTTTAAACCCTAACACTTTCATTAAGTAATCGCACCGAATAACCTATAATTATTTAAATATTTTACTAATATGACAACAAAAAATACTCTGCATAAATTTATTTTGATTTAAATAACTTTCAGTTTCATTTGTAACGCATTTATGGTTTAAAGCGTTACAGTATTCAGTTCCTTTTTTACCTTAAAATGCGTATTTAAGGCATTTAAATGATGAATATAATTTATCATACGCAATAGTAAAATGAATCATACTTCTAGAGCCGAATGACATTTCCTTTATCTCTCTTTTTATATAGTGTGGAACCTCGCTAACTGACATATTGTTTTACTTTACGAGCGTTTTGCATTATTTTTCTATAGGAATCATAGGATAGTGCGTTCCATTACGAAGAAAAATACTCAAACAAATTTGCCTTAGTTCACTAGACGTTTGTCGCTGTGCCGAAGTTTTTAGAGCGATGTTTAAAGGTAACTGAAACAACAAATCTCACTCTCAGCGTATTTTGGAAAGACCACTTTGACATCGTTGCTTACCTCACTATGATCGACAAGGCTCGGGAGGGGGTCACCAAATGAAACTTATTACTGTATGAAAGAAGCTTTGGCCGGACAGCGATGTCGAAAGCCACTCCGAGGTATTTGATCTCTCGTGTAGCTAGTGGCCTGATCTCTAGAGATGGGTGAACTGATCGAGAAATGATTCAAAGAGCTGGTTTCCTTCTCGGAGTGAGTGATATTTGACTCGGCTGAAAAGAGCGGTAGGTCTTCTGATCCCAACTGAATCAAACACTTAAAGAGCGTGAGAGTCGCAGCGGATCAAGATCTCTCGAATTGAATCGGTTGAGTCAAAAAGTCTTTATCATTAAATAATATATCAAACATTTCTTACAAAAAATTAAAACTCGTAAGTACAATGAATACAAATTTTTCCCTTAAACAATTTAATAGACATGGTCCCTTTCTTTATGTGGAAATTATCGTGAGTAGTTTATTTTGGCAAAATTTAAATTTAGTGACATTTGAACAAAATCATAACTGATTGTTGTAAAAATCCCTTCTGTAATCCTCCTATTCCTCGTAAATATTATCCACGTCTTCTCACCAGTCGTCCTATACTTACCACTTTATCCTCTCAAGGTCTCTTCACTCCATAATAAAAAACATCATATTCTCCTTTTTAAAATAAAATGTTTAATTTCGCATTAACATTAACATCGCGACCACATAATTGGTTTACATCCGTTGAGATATACAATATCTAATTATTTTTTAATTAGGTTGCATATGTTGACTTCCTTGGCAAACTTCGGCACCTTGAAGATAGTCATTGCAGATGTCGCTAGGTCTGACAATTCGATGTTGCCCAAGATGTTGTTTCCGATTGTTGAGTAGTTCTCGCAGCTCTGCATAACTCTCACAGTTAAATTCTTATTACAACGGGAACACAACGGAGGCTCAGCTCTAGAAAATATAAAATTATGAGTTAATGTAGTATGACCAAATTTTATTCGAGAGAGGATAATTTGGCTTTCTCGGTTTAGCTGTTAAGGGAATTTCATTAAATGCTTTAATGCTTGTATATACTGCTGACTCATCCAGGCTTTTCTTTGTCTAGTACTCGGTGATTTTTTGTAGCAAATTTTTAAATGATCATCACTATTTCTTCTAATGTTCACATTGACATTAAAGATATTCTGTTGTGGGTTGGATTAATCCATTGTAGGGATCTCCAACTCGAGTTGGTTTAGCATTGTGTGTAAACGCTTCCTAAAAGATCTTTAGTTGGTTGAACCTGCTACATGTTGCTGTTGTTTTGGAGAGTCATTTTTTTCTGATGAGAGACAGCTGAACTCCTGTGCCCTGAGAGCATACCGTATTGTTGTTGATTCATCCTGAGGTTGGGTTGACCCGATTCGAAATTGGTAGTTCTCAAACAACCTGAAATAGTCCAGAAGATTACTGTGACTATTTAGTTTAATAATGATTTGCTTGCTGTTTCAAATATTTGAATCCCGTATTTGAATTAGATCTTATAATAGCGTTATCTGATAAGTTTAGGGTTTTCTGTCTGCGCCCCAATTTTTTGCGATAATACATTTGAGTACATAAATTATTTTTTTATTTCAGTGCAAAGTTCTTCTATGAGGTATTTGAAAGTTAGTTTCCTGTACCATATTATTCCAAGTATTTTTACGTGCTAATAAAACTGTATGTTTTTACCTTCTATATTTTTACCCTGATTTTATTAACATTAAGAATCCACCTCACTTATAATATTGGAGTATAATTTGGATCACGTCCGTAATTACTGAAATTCATCATATTATTAAGCAAGCAGTTCACGACTTGCCACATTACATAACTAAATTAAATTTGATGGAAAATTATTTCCAGAACTGTGTTTCTATATTGACATAAACGGTACCAACAAAGTAATTTTTTTTGGACAAAGCAATTTTAAAACTACAGTTGAAAGAATATTTCAGTTTGCCGCCTAGCTTTCTAAGTGGAACAGTACTTTCTTATTCACCTTGATTCTGTAAATTAATGTAATAATTTTTATTTAGTGGCATAGTAATTGCAATATAAGTGTACATATATATGTATGAATATTGCTTATATATCTTAAATGTGTTACAAATACTCGGATAGTTATGCTCTTTGCACAAAAAATATATTCCTCTTTACAGAAATACCCGAATCCAATAGAATCTATTCCAAATCACTTAATTCTACAAATAAAGTCCGTATAGACATTTATTTTATTTTTATAATTATTTATTTCTTTATTAATAAATACGAAAAATATGTATAAATTTTGGTTACAAAATTATAAAGCTAAATTCATGGAAAATCAAGTGGAAAACTTGGGTAAAGAAGGTAAGATTCATTTCGGTGAATCGGGAGCGCTGATTAGACTAATATATGACTAATATTTATTACATTACATTACATATATATACATATATATATAGAATATATATATATATATATATATATATATATATATATATATATATATATATATATTTAGAATGAGAGGCGAGTCATGAAAAAATGCTAGGCTCTTTCGACAGAGCGAGTGGTTCCGATCCGATCACCAGAAGGAACGGTTTGGGTCATCTCTACTGATCTTGTGGTTTCCTAATCGTACACAGGTCCGTTATCCGATCTTTTTTACGTTGCCTGCCTTTCTCTTGGACAAATTACTTTGACTGGTAAAAGCCTCTGTTTTTAACTCTACGCGTATAATTTATTGTTGGGATCAGTTTTCTTACTCGCACTGTTACTGTGCTAGCTAATATTATTATTTTTATAATGTATTTATTTGTAATATAATTAATTTATTTAAAATACTTCTACTAAATTCATTACCACTTCGACTTAATTTAATTATTTTTATATTGTTTTTCTTTTTAATGTAATAAATTTACTTAAAAACACTTTTACTTTATTAATTTTTATTTGAATTGCTATTTAAATATATAGTTGTTTATTAAACAAATAATTACAGATTAATGTTATAACAAATTATTATAACTAACTTTCGACAGAATAACTTATGTGAATTCAAAAATACTTTATATTGTAAATTTTTATGTTACTTAATAAATAAATCACTTAATGTTATTTGTATTATACCCATACAATGCAATAAATATTCAAAAAGAATAGTAATTTTAGAAAAGTCACTTTTACATGTATATCAACATATATGGCCTTCTTTAATAGTGTCTAATTTAAATGTGGCCTCTAAAAAGGTAAAAAGGTTCGCCACCTCTGATATGTGATCTCGAATCTTTCGTGTAAGCTTACCGATACAATTTGTCTTGAGGTCGTTGAATCTAATTACGAAGGCGGTTCAACAATTAATGCCTCCTTTTTTTCTACTTAAATATGTTAGTAATGTAAACATTTTGAATTCGGTTCTATTCCTCAAACATTCTTCTCCAATCCTTTGAGGTAACAACTTCCTAAGTCAACAGGTGGCAACACTGGACCCTCTTGCAAAATTGACGTGCGGATTGAATTATTAAATGCAAAAGGTGAAACGCCCATTCGCATTCATGAAAGTCTGAAAAATGTGAATGGTGATGAAACAGTGGATGTCAAGACTGTTGGGCGATGGATTCGTCGCTGTAACGAAGCTGAAGGGCAAACAACGTTGGATGATGAAGAATGTTTGAGGAATAGAACCAAATTCAAAAAGCGGAGCGGCAGGACGGTTACTGCAGTGACTCCACGCAACACTCAGCGAGTCGATGAGTTCATTCGAGAGGACCGCCGGGTAACAACTAATTGTATCTCATTCCGCCTATCAGTAAAGTCAGTGTGATGACGATTATTCAACAACTGGGATACTTTTGCAGTGTTGGTACCAAGAATGTCAACCGACCAGAATAAAGAGACAAGGAAAACAATAGCTCCTGAACTCTTGCAGTGCTTTAATTTGGAGGGAGAGGTGTTTATGGGAAAAAATTGTCACTAGAAATGATGCCTTGGGTTCATTTCTCTGAACCTGAATCAAAGAGGCAGTCAATGGAATGGCATCACACAGCCTCGCCGAAGAAGAAAAAACTGTGCGATCGACAGGGAAAGTTATGGCGTCAGTATTCTGGAATGCAGAGGGTGTGATTCTGAATGACTTTTTGGAGCAGGGATGCACCATAAAATCTGTCCAATACGTCAGCTCCATCGAAAAACTTAAAGCCCGTCTTCAGTGAGTTCTTCCAACAAAAGCAATGGCGCATGTTCTTCTTTTGCATGACAATGCAAGACCACACACCAGTCACACAACTGAAGTGATTGTGAAAATTGTATGGAAAGTTCTGTCTCATCCACCCTGACCTAGCACCATCAGAATCGTGTGATTCAGTTTCAAGATACGGAGGCCGTGCAAACTCCGTGCTTCGATGGCTTAGAAAACAAGACCACGATTTTTACCGCAGTATAATGCCCATGTTAAAAGGTGGACAACGTGTAGTACACCAGCGTTTATATGCGTACAAAGTGCAAATACTGCAGCATCTGATGCCGAACGACAAACCATACCGACAAGAATTTGCTACGGACATGCTGCAGCGTTTTGTTACGAAGAACATGGCAAGAAATTGAATACAGAATGGATATTACTGGTGCTACAAATCCTTCACATGTATTGATGATTATTCATTAAATTATTTGAGATGCTCTAGCCTATGGTGGAATTTCATTATCATATCTATTGTAGTTTTTTTCCTTGGGCCTATGAAATGTGGGAGGATTGAAAGGCTCAACCTGTATATATATTCAAAATCTGCTGAGGTAATGGTAGTTTTGAAGTCTGAAAAGTGTAGAAAACGCGCGCGGTGTTTCATCAAAAAATATTGGAGAGTGATCCGGGTCTGAGTCGTCTTAATAGAGCCAGCCTTGCAGGGTCAATTAACCAGTGGCCTACGCCAGACGCGGCATGAATCTGTGATCAGCTGATACACTGCGGAAAGCTGCTCTGAGATCTTCAGAGCTCCAAGTGTAAGCCCTCTCGTTCCCTTATATCTCTGCTGTGTTGTCACAGTTCTCGTCCTGTTTGCGAGATTCGTATTGCAGTCAGGTGACCGGCAGTCCTCTTAAAGTTCGTGCTAATAATAAGAATTCTTCCCCAAATATATTCCAATTCCAGAAGTTAACGGATAGTTTTTTTCTTATTTTAATGGAGAATGAATGAGCGCGGACATATGGTAGAAAAATTCAACGATTGAGTAGCTTCGTGGCTTAGCTGTTAGGAGTAATTTGTGAATAATTTTCAGTTAATTAAATTATATTTTTAAATATTAAAGTGGTGTTATTATGTACTAAAACTCTCAAATTTAATCGCCAGGGCCCCTGAGGTACGATACTTGAGAGCTCAAAATTACTCACGAGTTCCTAAAAGTCATTTTTCAGCTTCCGGTTTGATCTCACACATATCGCGCTATTTTAATTTTACGAAGAAGATTGTTGTCTTCGTACGTAAATAAATAAATTTAGCGTATGCAGTGGGTCCCGGGATGGCAATCGCCTACAAAAGATCCGAAGGAGAGGATAACGGATTGCAGAAAGGAACAAAAAATAGGTAAGTCGCCTGAAGCAGTTAATAAACGCGGAAAATTAACTAGATATACTCAACATTATTAATAACATTCACTAGCCCGACAAACAGGTTTTCTCCAATTTTTCGGAATTTTTGTGAGCGACATCTGAAGCACGTCATTTTCTTTGGTTTAGCGTGCAGTTTATCATTCTCTTAGGCAATAATTACGCACATGTAACACCAATACATCAAATGAGCACACTCAACTTGAAGTACAATTTCAAGTTGATAAAGTGCAACAGATGATTAAATAGAAACTGATTAGCCTAGTTCTTTTTCTGTTCGCACGGACTTACCTCCATTTTCCCCTTTGTACCAAACCTATTAAGGCAATTAACACATAAGGTTTTATTCTGCGAAGTATATAAAGTAAACTCCTTCCTAATATGCATAGTAAATTAATGTAAACTAATTCAGAAAATTATTTTGTCTTTGTAAAGTAAGTAATGGTAAATACAATCCTTTTCATGTTGCAGATACGCCCAGAATGACAGCCATGTTATTCATTGTCTCGCTGGTAGTTACCAACGTACTTGCAGACGTCGAAGAAGATTGGGACACGCTTACTCTCCGAATCTTTCCAGGTACTTATGTGAGCTCAAACATTTTGTATTTTGACATATAATGAGAATTTAATGATTCAAGCAATACAAGTACTTTTATACAATCTCAGGATCAGTGGAACTAAGAATCTCCGAAGAGCGAAATTTCATCTAAGATGAATAATCGTAGAGAAAAATCAAGAACCGCAATTAAAAACTTGATGATAAGAGTGTTGTGAAGAACAGCCACAAAGTTGTAAGTCTCATGATAAGTGTGTAATGCAGGCATCATACAGCAGGCAGAACGAACTGAATCCCACAATTTCTCTAAATGTGACATTTTAATACACTGAAAACTTTGCACGTTTATGAATGTATCAGAGTAAAATTATAAAGTAAGCATTAATTTTTCTCCCTTTCTCTCAATTATGTAACAGGATAATTGAATTGAATCTCTTAATATCGCAATTCCTGTCGACTTTCACGCTTTTCAGAAACCTTTCGATCAGTTCAATCCAAATTATTGTATTTCCTCCCTCGGAAAAAGTTTTCAATTATGTATTTTCTCATATTTAACATTAATGTTATTGAAAACAAAAGTATCAGTCTCGTGAAGATTAAAGGTTCGTTGTATTGGATCGAATGTTAATCGAACTCGGCGTTCAATTAAATTCAGATAGTCTCAACAGCAGAGATCCGAACTTCGAGTTATTCATTGTCCGCATCTACAAATATCAATAAAAATATCAGCATTAATAATGTTAATGACCCATAGCTTTCCAGTCAATTTCTTCCGATGATCTCTACTTTCTACCGCTACTTTCATCGCCCCTCCTGGATATTGATGGAATAAAAGTATATATACAGTTTAATTAAGCATTTAAACTGTTTCCAATATTTTGTTGCACTTGTCTGTTAAATTGCGTATCTCATTACGTTATTATGTGTTATGAATAGACATTATTTATTAATTTAATATAATATGTTCAGTTATATCCGTCAAGATCTACGCGGCACTGAATTTATAAAAGCAGCAGCACAGCTCAACAACATAATTTGCCTAATTTATTTATCAACATGAGTAAAATTTACTCAGCAAAGCCTCAAATTATAGTCACATTAAAATTAGTATAGGACACGAGAAATAGAAAGCCACGTCAAGGCAGGATACGGAATGAACCACTGTCCTATAATTGTATTGAGGTATGCCGGAGCTCAGTCTCTCACGAACCTTTGTTACTGCAACTTGGTAGTGTAGAAACTATATTGAACTCATGGAAATGTATTGAGTTCAGTTCAGGCTATGTTGTGCACCAAAATATTCGCCCGAAAAAGTTAAGAGATAATAAGTACAGGGTGTGATAAAAATACCTTGTTTCTGTCTGTTTATCCCGTTTATAAGAATATAATTAATGTTATTAAAAATGGTTGAATGGTTGGAGCTTCTTCGCAAGAGGGAGTTCCCAACTGACGACAATGCTCCCTTCCACATGCTTCCTTCTTCTACTGCGCTTCTGACACGATTTGCTACATCTCACAACGCTTTATTAAGAACTGCTGAATTTTCAACTAAAATAATTTTTCTTTCTAATCATCTTTTATGATGCTACGTCCTTAGTACTGAGGGGCAACTGGGGACAGCATGATTATAGAAGGAAGATGAATATAGTACGAATGAAGTAGTGCTCTTCGGAAGTGTTCGTAGTCTGTCAATAACAATAAAAATCTTCACCAATAAAAATACCATAGTTGTGTGACACTGAGAACCTGATATTTGTGAAAGAGGTGGAATTAAAAATCACGAACTCACATATTGATTTTTTTTTCGTCTCATACGTTTCAATGCAATGTTACAATTTTCGATTTCGTTTCACAAATCCTTGCCCTCTTGTTTAAAAAAGTGTTTGAATTAGGTATTCAAGAAAAGGAGAGCAAACGAATTCAAATGAAAAGCTGTTCTAATATATTTATGCTTAAATAATTTAAGTTCTGTCGGAACCTTTGCATTAAGCCATAGAAATAGTTCCGGTGGTATCCACTTCGGACGCTACAGGCGCCTATTTTGGGAACTATTCCATCTTGCTGCCATGTGATATTACAAACTTAGATATGTATAATTTCAATACAAGTTTTCCTTAGCCACTCCTATTCAATAAATGAACTCACAGAATTAATTTAATATTAATATATTTTTTACATTCAATATATTTTATTTATATTTATAATTATACGATACTTTGCAAGTATGTACAATTCATGACTCGTTCCATATCCTGGAAGCCAAGCTTCTTGACAGGGTCTACGGAATATGGTTCAATACCATTTAATTATTATTAGAGATACGTTGCAATATGGTGGCGCCAGAAAATTGGCATTATTTGAAAACAAATTCAGCAGAAAGAAATCCGCCAGCATTCGTAAAGGAAGACCACCTCTGACATTTAAGAAAACAGTTCGCACGTGAAAGGATGAAGATTTGTGACATCGTAAAAAATAAAACAAAAGTTACAACACGCATCGTCAAGGTCTTACGGCTAGCCGAGCTCGGTTGCATCTTTTGTATAAAGTTATTTATTTTATCATTGATTACCAACATATAATTTTTCATAATTTTAGTTTCCTAATTTTTGGTACACATTGTATTTTCGTGAATTAATGCACCATCGTATTTAATAAAGGCTTTTGGGTTTCATTTGTTACAATGTTGCTGTATTGTTAATAATAAGTTCTCGTTTTAGTAATTTAATTAGTTTGTAAACTGTTGATATGTATACTGTCATTAATTATTCTTTATTCTCGTTTGTTAATAAACTTACATTATACCAAATTTCGAGTTGCTTGGCGAAATATGAATTAAACAATTTTCTTATCAATCAGAATCATTTATAATTCTATGAGCTAAATTTCTGACGGCTGCCAGATGTACTGGTAGCAATAACATTATCAGGGAGATATCAAATGATATCGCCTGCAGAATTTAAAACATGATAGAAAAGAGAACAATAAAAAACCATTACTTAAATTAATTCACTGGCCACATTTTTTTCAGTCTCTTGCTGGTCACTGGTTGTAGGAGCTGTTCCAGCAGTGGGTTAGGATGGTTGTCCAGTACTGCGTGGTGCTTGATGGCTTTCTGTCGGATGTCTTCCTGCACCGTAGGAACTTGAAGATATTTAAAATAAATTTATTGCAATTTACGTGCAACGAGTGTAAAATACAATTTAGTTTGTTTTGTAACGTCAATTATCTTATATAAGTATAAATTTGATTCTGTGTTCATTTATTTACATAGTGGAGTTAATATACTGTCAATTTTATAAAAAGGTACATTATAGGAATTTAGTGTTTCGTCTAAACTTGTTATCGATGGGGTAGCTCCTACTTATGTCTTCCCAATTGTAGATATAATTTTTTATTTATGTTATGCTATAGACGTGAGATTCAACATATACATTTTTAGTTAAATATTCACACTGTAATTTTTGGTCACAGCGCGGACATGTACCGTTGGGAATAATCGGATCGCTTGTAATGTTCTACCTGCTGTTTTTACTTTATATCTAAATATATTGAAATTTAATTACTAATTTACTTCTGATTAAATATTTATTAGTGGTAAATTTAAATAGTACAGCCGTTAATAGTCTAATAATTGCTTAGTAACAAAAATAATATAACCTTCCTGCTATATTTACAAATTTGTGTGTACATAAAACAAAGCAATGAAACTTTTTCTCAGTGGTGTGGACGCAAAATACTGCGGTCATAAATCTTTTTGGATGTTGCCTACTGTGGCTTTCATAACACTAACTTTGACGGACTTCTTGAACCAATACATTACCGGTTCCTTCCGGTAATTGGCAGGAAAGTTGACTCTGAGGTCTCAGGTAACGCGAAGCTCTCGTTTCATATTCCGCGTTCCAGGAAGATGCTAGCACAGTCATCTTTCTTATTCTCGTGGGCCAGAATCTCGGATTCGCTAAATTCAAATTTCTCTTACTACTCTCATCTTTACTGTCTCTCATCAATCGTTAATTAGCTACTCTCCAACTTCACGATTACTTAATAACTTCACAACTTCCGAATAACTGACTTACTTATCGACTACTGAAAACCCACAACTTCACGACTACTTAATAACTTCCGAACTTCACGACTGCGGACTATCTTCCTGTTAACTGAATAACTTCATGTCTACTCTATAACTCCCAACTTCTTAAAAACAAACTTCCTCATAAATAACTTTCTGAAAAACTGATACACGACTTCCCCATAACTAACTTCCTGAAAAACTGATCAGCCTACTCTGTAGATCACCTCCACACTCGGTGAGCAAAAATTCTGTCCAAAAGATCTTGAAATCTCCCATAAATATCAATATTCTTGTTGAGGGTTTACATAACTACTTTAAAGGCCATGGCAACACACGTTCATAATGGTACCAAATTGGCCGTGAGTATTTCCTAAATATTCCGAAATAATGAGACCGGAGATTTGTTTTACTAGAGGTTTATAATTTCTGTGCTCCTTCTAATCTCAGTGAAGGCTGCTGATCGCTGTTTGGACGGGAACGAAAGACAATGATCTGGGTAGTCCTGAGGCGAGAATATAAATAGCTCAAAATTTTTGGGTAAAATAAAATAAAATAAATAATCCTCCAATTAATTTAATCCGCCTATGTATAGTACAAGTGTTGCGACCGTGTTTATCCATGCTGTGAATACTTAGCCAGTCAGTATACTTGGCTCAGCCCGGCGACCATAAAGCGTTGGCGCCATCAGCAGAAAACCTTGGCTGGGAAGAATTTTAGTCTGTGACTGTAAACGTTGACTTAGAGAGAGGGCGAAAAGGCAAAATTTCAAAATATAGTTAGTTAATGTAATTATTATGTTGGGTGGTTACCATATTTGGCAGTTGTGAAGTTTTGTTGGATGTGATTTGAAGGGAAGACTAGAAGCTGAGAGTAACTACTGGAACCAGGAAAAAACAGCCACACATAAAACTGAAAAATTTCCACAGTTTAGTCTTTTTGTGTAACATACGGCTTATACTTGCAGGACAACTGGTTATGGTGTTGAAACTGATATGACATTATTGCCACTGCTGATATAGCCACCAAGATCACGAATACCATATGTTTAATAATATCATGACTTAATTTTTTATATGTACACTAAAATCTCCATAATTTTTTAATTGGAACCCAACATTTTAAACTTTTTTTAGTGAACAACTTTTATTATTTCATTCCAAATGAAAACATTAATAACTCGGCCTTTCATATATTAATAACCGGCATTAAAAATAAAAACATTGCACCTGTGGGGATTCTTGTTAATTATCAGTGGTAAACATCACTGTGTATATATTAGAATTGTAGGTCTCTAATGAAGTAGACGTTCAGATACATTGCTGATGATTTTGAAGAAGCACATGGTTTGAAATAAAGCATCAGGTTACTAGTTACAATTTTGTATAAATAATGAAATAAAATCAGACAAGTATATTAAGATCAATTTAAAACAACGTTTTATCTTTCGACGTCTTCAGGTTTAAAATTTAAATTAAATAAAAGTTCGTAATAATTAGATGAGGATTGTTGAATACATTTCCAAAAGTGCGCTTTACACAAGCGTTACCACCGAAAGTAAGATAAATATAATTATATTATTTAAATATTTTACGCATTTTTTTGCAAGTGTACATAACAATCAAGTTGAAGTTTTAATTATAAACAAATTTTGTTTTATTCTTTCAGATAATCCAGATAGATGCTCTCTGGAGGATTTTAACATCTCCGTTCCTTTAGGAGGTGAATATATACCAGAAGAAGGCTGCAGAAAGCTTTCCTGCGTTCGACAGAATGGAAGTACAATACTGAACATGAGTTAGTAAGTAAATGTACATCAAAGTTTTATGTCGCACATTTAGATTTATAGAGAACGAGGGAATTAACCGCTTGTATTAAAAAAAATATTATTACACATTATTTTCTTTTACATTTTCTCTACGTTTAATGTGACAATTTAGTAATATAAGCAGAATGTTGATCGTTCAGATGAAGGAAATCCTACATAAATCTGATATCTGAAAATAACACTTAAGATAAATTACTATCAAAATTATAAATACCTTTTATGTCTTCACAATTACTTGAATATGTACCTCTAAAATTATTTCATTACAATAGTAGAATAATTTTAAAACATACATGTTATATCCATAGTTATTATAGAACATGACGATTAAATGGTCTTAAAATAACGTTTTATCTAATTCCTTAATTTTTAGCCTAGTCTTCTTTGGTCATCTATACACAATATTAATAAAACTTATAAGGTGAAAGTCTACGTTGTTTCCTTTTCTTGCATCTAGCCGATATCAAGATTCATACGTTTTTAGTTGATATTTTGTACTTATAACCTCAAACTCAAGATTTTACACATTTAAAAACTTTAGGCTGAAAGGGCGGTATCATTAAATATGCATGTGAGCTTCAGTTTTATTTATTAGACTAGCTGGGTGCCCGGCGTTGCCCGAGATGTCATTTATCTATAACCATCGATAAGACTCCAATTTTGGTTTCTTTTGCGCTCCCTATCCCTAAATGTGCTCACCTCCTATGCCGAAGGGGATTAAGTCATTGACTAAATATATCGGCCGTTTTTACATGTTAGAAGATGACCCACCCCCACATATATGCGATAATGAAAAAGAATGTATTCCACGCAAAAATCGGCCGATTACATTGTCTGAAAATTTATTCCCCCGCCCACCACCTCCCAAACCCGTCGCGTTACCCAGGTTGTCACAATTAGATTCAGCGACATTCATAGTCTCTGAATTGATTCGAATCTCGGTTGTTTTTGCGGGTTTTTAAATTTAACGTACCTCCACCCCACCCCTATCCTTGCTCCCCTCACAGGGGTTGAAATTATCCACAAGCAGCCTCGGTATAAATACTATCAAAGTAATTAACCCCAGTAAATAATTATCGCAAATATCGACCATTTAACATGTTTGAAAATTTCCACCCCGACCACTCCCGCTTCGGGGACTTAAACGGTCAAGTTTAATGTCATAATTAAACTCGGTGACAATCCCGATAGTTTCTGGTTTCTTTTTATGTAATGCTACTTCACGCCCACCCTTAAGGGTGCACCCTTCCGAGTCCGAAAGGGGTTGAAATTATACACAGAGAACATGTAGGGAAATTTTATTAATCTAATTCATCCCGAAATATATTTAATCGACGCAAAAAACAGCCGGTCAACTCATCCCAACCCAGCCGATACCCGCGCGTTGTCCAAATTGTCATAAATAAATTCAGCGACATCCATTTGACTCGAATCTCGGTTCTTTTCCCGTTATTTTCAAGGAAATACCCTCCACCCCCACCCCTATCATGCCTACAAACAAAATCGGTAGAAATTCTATCAACGTCAATGGTCCCGGCATTTATTTATTCCACGCTAATATCGATGATTTAACATGTTAGAAAATTTCCATCCCATCCACTCCCGCCCCTTGGGGCTAAATGGCCAATTTGATGCTATAATTGAACTGGACGACATCCATAACCTTGGATTTGACTCCAATCTCGGTTGTATTCGCGTTATTTTATTGCAGCGTTCCTCCACCCAACACCTAAAAGTGCTCTACTGATAAGCCCGAAAGGGGTTGAAGTTATAACCTGTGAAAATGTAGATAAATCTCATTGATCCGGAAAAATATTTACTTGCAAAGTTGATTAACATGTTTGACAATTTTCACACCCGACCACACCCGTCCCTGGGAGGTTAATTGCTAGTTTATAGCATAATTAAACTCAGCGTTATCCATAACTTTGCTTTTGACTCCAGTCTCGTTTGTATTCGAGCTATTTTTTTGTAATATTCCTCCACCCCCACCGCTAGAGTTCTCCTTTCCCATGCCGTAAAATGTTTGAAATTTTACTCACATACATTGGTACAAACACTATTAATCACTTTTACCCGGAAAATATTTATCTGACTCAAATATCGGCAGTGTTAGCATGTATGAAGATTTCCACCCTCCAACCACCCCCGCTTGGGAGACTTAAACGGCAACTTGAATATCATAATTAAACTCATGGACAACCATAACCCTGGATTTGAGTCCAATCTCGATTGTGTTTGCTTTATTATTAAATAAATCTACTCCACCCCCACATTTAAGAGTGCTCCACTCCAAATCCCGAAAGAGGTTATATTAAACATATGGAACATGTAGAGAAATATAATAAATTTCAGCGAAGAAGAAAAATATTTATTCAACACAAATATCGACTGCTTAACATGTTTGAAAATGTCAACCCCCGTCCATCCCCGCTTGGGGAAGTTAAACTGTAACTTAAATGTCATAATTAAACACAGTAACAAATATAACCCCGGATTCGACTTGAAATTCGAATGTGTTTGCGTAATTTCATGTAATGCCACTCCACCCCAACTCTTAAGGGTGCACCACTCCCATGCCTAAAAGAAGTTGAAATTATACACAGATGAAGTGAAATTGCTATTGATCCAGAATTATATTGATTCGTCGCAAAAATCTGCCGGTTAGAATGTTTGAAAATTTCTTTCCCCGCCCATCCCCTCTCATCAACGCCAATTCCCACTCACCCTCGTAAGTTTCTCAGTTTGTTATAAATAGTCTCAGCGACATCCATATCCCCCAATTTGACACGAATCCAGGTTGATTTGGCGTTAATTATATGAAACGTTCCTCAACCCCCACACATAAGGGTGCTTCCCTCGCATTCCGAAAGGGGATGAAATTATACACAAACAACATCAGTAGTAATACTACCAATATAATTAACCCAGAAAAATATTTATTCAACGCAAATATCTGCCGTGTTTGCATGTTCCAAAATTTCCACCCCACTACATTTGCATCTGAGGGGTAAATGTCAAGTTGAATGTCATAAACTCAGTGACATCAATAACCTTCGATTTAACTCCAATCTCGGTTTTATTCGCGTTATTTTTCTGTAAAGCAACTCCACCCCAAACCCTAAGGGTGCCCTTTTCCCAGGGCGTAGGAGATGAAAATTATATTCAGATAACATCGGTAGAAACACTATCAATATCTTTGACACCTAAAAATATTTATCCAAATCTAATACGGGCTGTTTTAGCATGTTTAAGTATTTCCACCACCGTCCACCCCCGCTTCTGGCGGTGGTAGACGCGTCTCACCCCGACAGTGTTTGTTTCCTGGTCGCAAAGAACACTTGTACGAAATTTTGTTAAATTTCCTCTCCGGGATAGATTTGTATTCTACACCCCAAACGCTAAGGGTGCTCTTTCCCCAGTGTGTAGAGATGAAAATTATATTCAGATTACATCAGTAGAAACACTATCAATATCTGTAACCCTTAAAAATATTTATCCGACCGAAATATCGACTGTTTTAGCATGTTTAAATATTTCCACCCCCGCTTCTGGGGGTCCATACAGGGTGATCGAAAATTTAAGAACTTTTAGGATTTGTAGAAGGGACTGAGTATATTGTGTTTGAAGTAGTAGACTTAAATTTACAGCTTTTGAAAGGGACATTTTTTCATTAATTTTTTTAGGCCTCACAGTACATCACTTTTCTTTCCATTAATGACATTAGGTAATCATACTAAAGAAACAGAAATTAATCTAATTAATTTTTCACAACTTTTTAAAGTTAAACTAATCAACCTATTTTAGTCTTCTTCAAAGAATGATTAGCATTCTCATGATCAGCACCCACTGTAAAATGCATGATGATCTGGTAAACTCGCTAATTCAATTTGTTGTGCAGTGATAATAACTCGTTCCAGTAGATCTTTGATCTGTAGATCAAACTCCTCCTACAAGAAAAACTGGAGTCAAATTCTGTGAACATGAAGGCCACATGATTGAAACATTTAAATTGAATGGTCTGCCAGATGTCCCTTCCTGACATAAAGTGAAAAGTCAGGACAGTGAACCGTTGTGCTGAAACTTGACGAACGTTCAATGGCACAACATCCACCAACTAAGTCCAATACTTGTTGTGGGAAAATCAAGTACATAAGATCCGTTAGCCTCGGTGGAAGAATATAGGACTACCATTCAATCACATGACCATCTAGAATACTGTTTTTGAAATGGTTGTATTGCTGGAATTGGTAATTTTCTGGTCATGAGTTCCCATTAAAAAACTGATTTATTCAGTCCTTAAATTAAGTGGTGCATGTGATTCAGTAAATTGTAGTTGAGCCTGTGTTCAAGTCTATTCAAGGGATAGGGGAAGCTCATTTGTAACCAAGAGTCGACAAGGAATGATCAGTGGGGGGGGGGGGGGATTAGATCGATCACGTACAACATGTGTTCAATTACTGGTTTGGTCAATATTTTTCTATCCTAATCTGTTAATTCACTTTCATGGTCTAAAAAATGTTGAGCTGGCTGAAATTATTTCTTCTGCTCTTCCATAGTTTCAAGTTACAGGTCAGTCTCATTATTTTTCTTGTCTGACCACATACTAACAGAACAAGGAGGAAATATTATCAGGATGGAGAGCAAAAAGGGAGTAAGAGAACATGAATAAGTTCACATTTCCTTCTTTGAGATATAATTTAATTCCTTATGCAAGAAACTTGCTGAACATCATTCAATGTGTAAACTGACAATGAAAAAATAATTACTCTTAATGGAGCTGATAGTTTTGAGCCATGAAATTTTGTATATGTGGTAGCATTACTCATGTTTAGTATAGGGTTCCAAAAAACTACTTTACAAAAAATCCTGAAAATTTAACAGTTAGAAATTAAATCTTCATGTTAGATATTAACCAGACAATTATTATTTACGTCTGAATAAACCCGTTAGCCAGTTGTAATAGAAAATTGTGTGTTATGGTTAGTTTTATGTTTGTAATAGCTTCTAGTAAATATTATTCAGCATAAAATATCAGTTACAGCAATTTGGAAAATGATGCAATAATACTCACAGTATCTTTATTTTTACAGTTGTAGAGAAATGGCTACAAATTTTCGATGCTTCAAAATGGAAAGTGAAAAAAAAGGTAAGTTTCCACTATGCTGTGACAGGAGTGTGTGTCCTGATGAAGATGAGCAAGGTCACAGACGTGATGTGAATAGACCAGATAAAAGTGATGAATCTAGTGCATCAGATCTATTGGATAATATCCCACGTCCAGCAATGTTAATATGGCTGTTTCCAAAGAAATAAACAGCATTCAACAATTTTGATATTAAAAATTGCAATAAATTTCTCTTACCATTTCATGTTTCTGTAAAAAACTTTGCATCGAATAAAAGATTCTGCTTAAAGTAAAAATTTATATAGGAACTGCCTTTGGCTTAAGTAAAACATTAATCACAAATGAAGGTATCTGATTAAAGTATCTGTATAATCAATTTCTACTATAATTTCAAAAAATTTTCTTCTTTGTATCTTTCACAGACTCAATTTCATGAAGATAGATAGTAATGAATATCCAGACAGACTCAACCAGTCTTTTACAATGTATAAATTCAGTGTTTTTCCTTGTCTGATTAAATATGCTGTAGCCATAATAAATATATTTGAGTTTACAAAAAATAACTTTGTTCTCTTGAAAAACTTCTCATGCAAGTGAAAATATAATAGGTCCATTTTAAAATATAATAATTAGATAAATTAGCCAAATGATAGACAAAATCCCTTGATACCCTTTTTTTTTAAGTATACACTTTTTTTTTAACTTTTTTCTGTCATTTAGCTATTTGATCTAACTATTATATTCTATGCAAGATTAATAATGTTCACTAAAACTGCTAGTATTTTCATTGACTAATCAAAATATCTCTACTAGAAGGTATTTCAAATAATTGCAACACAGTCCATTTAAATAACAATAGTAGTTTATTCCTAGATCCCCATATTTTTTATGTTTGAAACTTTCACTATGCTACGTAAAATTGAAGTGTATACAATTGAAGTATATTTAGGAAGTAGGCATAGTAATTCTTTATTCACCATTGTGGCACTTGATATAAGAGAACCATTAGCTTTATTGTGGGCACTCTTGTACTATCAGTATTTATTATTTTCATTGGCTTCATAACAACTGTCTAGGCTACTGTCAAAAGAAATAGAACTTAAAAATGACAACTAGAATTATTCTGTTATCTATTATAATTAATTTTAACTTTGACATTTTTTTATTATATAAAATCATCAGTGTACCTACCATTAACACTAGTAGAAAAACCAACCATTAATTTTTTTCTTACACATCTTAAACTATATACTTATATAATGGAGTCTTGTCTATGTTGTGTTCTAGATTTTTCTGATCTGTGTATATTACACAGGATAAGTCGGTTTTCTTCTTTTCAAGGTGTTGATGACCAGAATTTGGTAGGCCACTAGGTTGATGTGGAGCACAGATTCATGCTCCCCAGCTCATCATTTTATTTCTTCCTTAATGGTTGGAATTCATAGATACCTATGGAGATCAATATTTTGAATATATGAGGTGGTATTCACTATGTTTTGTAAAACTTTATTCTTGAATCTTGGAGCTTTGACATATAAGAAACTTCATCACACTTTCAAATATTATATTATATAAATATGATTATATTGTTATTTAATACACAAATGAAGCTTTGTATGAGATATTCAGTAATTTACATTTCAAATATAACTAAGGAAAATTCACTACAAAAAGAAGGGAATATGAGAATGTGTCTTACGATAAGGATCTAGAGAGTGATCATAATTAATGGTTAAATTTTACAACCAGCAATGATTCCCAGTTTTGAATAAATACTTTGATATACAGGTTAGCCTAACTAATAGCTGGCATGGAGAAGCCTAAACAGATACTGAAGTTATAGAATAAAGGATTAACACAGTGAGTGAACACATATTGCTGTTAGTTGTGAAATAAAATAAAATTTGAACGGGTAGAGAAAATTATAGGGGTTGCCTAAAAGGCTTCACGCTAGAAGTGGATAAAAAATTATTAACTCAGGAAGAAATTTAAGAGGTTAATAAGAAATTTAAAAGACTTCAAGTCTGATATATAAGAATAAATGTAATTATGAGTAGATATTTGATATTCTTTGAATATTTGGATAAATTTGTGATGTAGAAATTTGTAATAATGGAGTACAAGAAAAAATTTGGCTTGAGGTGTTTGGAGACAATTAACTGTAGGATATTGAATTTTGTTCCATCTGTTGTTTATGTGTTTAATTATAAAATTCAAAAGGTACTCATTGGAGATTAAAATGTTTTGGACAATACTTAAGATGTGCTTATTGAACTTGGAGTTAGAAAGTAGTATAGCTCTGTCTACAAGCTCTCTTCTGGTTTGGAGGATGATCAGAAAGAGAATGCATCCAGAGTATGTACGTTTTCTGAACCAAGTGATGAGAATGGAAGTATTGTGAATAGATACAGTAACATCAAGGAAATTAAGAGAATAGTTAAATTCAAGTTCATTGGGATGATAATTGTTGAAAGTATTGACTATAAGGTTAATTTGAGTTATTAACATTACAAAAAATGTCATCTACAGGTCTGATGTAGCAAAGAGGTTGAACAGGAAGTAGAGAAAAATAAGAATTTTCTAAATCTCTCATGACTATCTCAGCAAAAAAAGGACTAAGAGGGCTTCCCATGGGAGAACCTTTGATTTGATGATAGTGAACCTGATTAAACTTGAAATAAGTGGAATTGAGGATAATATATTTAGCATAAAATTTTGTGAAGAGGAATTTTAGTATATTGACTGAAAATGGTATTTATGTGGTATTTATATTACCACTTTTTTGTCTGAATTGGCTATCTTTATTTTCATTATTTTCAATCAGAGGTAAATATTTTCATTTTAATAAATATACAAATATAAATATACACGTGGAGATATTTCAACCAAAATAAATGTTCCTTACGATCCTGGAACAAAAAATGTAGGGGTTAGACATGATTAGCAACCACAGGAATGGTAGTAGAGAGTTGTCATATTTTTAAAAAATTATAAAACAACACATAGGTATTTTTCAGGTTAGTTAGGATTAATAATGCCACTCTAAATGCTGTTAGTTCCTGTAGGGTTAGTAATGAGTGTGCTTACATAAATATAATTATAAATAAACTGAGATTTCTGTCATTTTCAGGGCTTACAGAAATAATTAAGTTTAATTTTTGCATTGACCATATGAATACTTTTGACTCCCTTAAGATATCAGAAGAATTTCTGTTGCACCCACTGTACTGGGAGTATTGTTCATTGCCTTAAGGTACCGGTGGTCTGTGTGAGTACCTTAAGGCACCAGAATTTTTTTGACTCTATTAAGGTACCAGAAGTATATTTGAATCCGTGAATGTAATGGGGTATTTTTGATTCATTTGAAGAACAGGGTATATTTTCGGATTTTCTTTGGAGCCGCCGAGAATACATTTTTACTCATAAGGTACAGGAAGTATTCTTGACTCCCATAGGATACCATGGAATTTTTCACTTACTTTATATACTGGGAAATTTTTTGACTCCCATAAGGGGTGTAGTGCATATTTAAGGTACTGGGGGAATTCTAGACTTGGTTAAGGTAGCGTCAGTAACTATCCTGGTTAAATTGAAGTCAAACTCCGTCGGCATATGTACGGGGTAGGGTATGGGGAGTGAATCCAAAAAAGTTGTTCTGAGATATAACAGCCCAAAATTAATTCAATATTAATTTTTAATATTTGAGTAAAAACGTCTATGTACCCAGAGCCGAGCTATAGCTTGCTTGAAATTACGGACATAAAATTTGGCGCCGAGGTGACGGGGCGCATGGGTAAACCGTGTCTTTAGACAAAGGCCGTGGATTATGGGAGAACCCTGCTTCAGGGGTATTGACCTGACCAAAATCCCCAAAGGCGAGAGTAATCCCATGAAAGTTGTAAAAACGACGCAGATTGGCTGAAATCAAATGTATCTGTACCCGCAGAACGAGGAAGTCTGGGAAGGGAGATAGTGTAGTAGTAAAAATAGTTCACATGTACAACTTGAAGAAGGAAAATAGGTTCGACCAACAGAAGAAGACTCTGTCTAGAGATACTAAGAATTGTTATGCTCACGAGGAAGTTTAAAGGAGGAAGCCAGATTTTCTGGTTAGTCTGCGGAAGCCGACTACAAAAGATAAATATGTGTGTTTATCTGCGATGTAAATAATTTAAATTTCTGCCTCATGAATACGCCCTGACATAAGACCCCTTTTCTTTTTTGGTTTATGTTCAGAGTCTCATAAAATCGTCCTGAGATTTGCCTGTTTAACGTATTAGAAATTTATTGGAATTTTGAATGTAGTTGAAGTGAATTATCTGAAATTGAACTCAAGAGTGAGTAAATTTTAATAACCAATTGAAAAGGACCCTGTTGATTTTGTGTAAACCTTTAATTATAAATAAATTAAAATTAAAATCTAATCAAATTTTATTTTCATATAAAATGAACCCCCCCTCCCAACATTATATTACAAACTATATATGTATATATTCTCATTATACAAATATAAACTTGTGGAAAATTTGCAAGAAAATTTGGAGCTCATATTCTTGAAGTTTATTTGTTAATTATTGCAGTGAAATAATCATCTGACGTAGATTCCAAATGTTATCCATTTATTTTAACATAACAGACCTATTCAATTTTTAAACCAAATTTTGAGGTCAACAATTGAAGTATAAATAAAGTTGGTTGTAATTCATTAAAATTTCACAAATACTGTTCTAAAAGAATGATATACTTTATGTGATAGTCATAACTATTGAAGTGATGCTAAGCAAATTTTTAATAAGAGTATATTGTGTGAAATTTTACAATGTTTCAATTGAACAAGTTATATGCAGAATTTACAGATGATTATATTGTAATTTGTAGTGTAAGTATAAGAATTATAAGGTCAAGGGCGAATCATTTCAATACAAACAAATGTTGACGTATGTTGTAATGGAGCAAATAAAATCATACTTCGAGATATGTCTGATACAAAATTATTGAAATAATGTTTACATGGAAAACTTTAAATTCCAAACGAAAATAAATTTAGAAGTTGGATATCAGTGAATTCCGTCTCCATATATGGAGCTAGCTCACACTGAAAATATTAAACATGTTTTACCATAAGTTGCAATTTTATTTAATAAAGTGTAACATTTCTCAGCTACTGCTTATAAGAACTGTTTCAAATTTCATCATTTCTTCACCGTAGTAGTGCGCTCAATTTTTCACAGGGAATTTGATTTTTCTACAATTTTCTGAAAATGTTTTTAAATATTAAGAAAAATATAACACCACAGATAATATTTTAATATATTTGAAATACTGAAATCCCTTAATTAAAGTTGCTACAAGTTTAAAATACAGTGTGTCCGTATCGTCATGATGGTTTTTCAACCGACCGCAGGAAAGCAACAAAAGAAGATAAAATGTGAAATCTGCAGTAAATAAAACAAAACCTCTCTAAGTTTCGGTAGCATCATGGCAGCAGGGGTTCTGTAAATTCATAGCCACCACGATTCCCGGATCTGACGCCCTAGACTTACTGGTGGGGTTATGTGAAGCAAATGTGTAGAGTGAATGACATTAATAATTTAAAACAGAGAATCACAGACGTTATTCACTCGGTTCACTAGACGTACTTAACCGAGTGTGGGAAGAAGTTGAATATCGTTTAGATGTGTGTAGGGCAACAAAAGGAAGCCACATCGAACTGCTTTGAGTGAAGATTTCACATTTCTATCTTGTTTCGTTGGTTACTTGTTACCGGCCAAAAGTGCACCATGACTTTAACGGACATACAGTACATAAACAATATAAATTTCACTGCTTCAAGTTATGTACTTAATAGATAAGGTACATTTTACATCCACAATTTAGAATGGACAATATATGAAGTTACGGAGACCTGCAAGTATTCATGACTTCCTCAAGGTATTAAGCATAGTTTGTAGTCCATTAGGCATCGGGTGTAGTCCTGATCATCTTATGACATCAGAATATTTGTGAACTCCCAATAGGTTCCGAGCGTATAATTGCTCTCATATGGTGCCGGGTGTATTTGGCTCTCTTAAAATTATGAGGGGCAGTTTTCATTCTCTTATTGTACCTGTATTACAACATTCTATTGGTAATAATAATAGCAATAACTAATTCTAAGGGTCGATTTCATAATAATTAACAAATTCTATTATCAATGTGGAATTAAATTAAATTTCTCTACAAGAATTAATAATTAATAATACATTTTATAATATTTAAAGATCTCTTTCCCTTTGGATTAAACTGGGTAAGAATCACAAATGAAACCTCAATAAATATAAATATATATGTCAATTTGATCTTGTTGTATTATTTCCTATGTCGGCATCCTATCGCCGCGCCGTCTATTGTTGAGGGATTGCCTTGTTGAGACGGATTATGGCGCGCGCGTCGATGTAGTAGTACAGTTCCCATGTAGGATTCGTCGGGATATGTTGCTGAGTCTCTAGAAAAAAGCTCAAAATATTGAAGCATAGAATTATTGGAATGTTATAAGGAACTTATAAGTTTGTCGTCGATAAATACGCCACCACCTGCAGATATATGTATCTCATATCTCGATACCATAAAAGTTAGTGTTAGGTTTGATAATTTTCTTATTAAACAAAAATTATCTGGCGCCCTATAAAATTGCGAAAGGCGGCGTAAGGACGAGAGAGGTCGGTGTATTACATTGTGGCGCCAAACATGTGGCCTGAACATTATATAAGGACGATTATTACACGGTTGATGAGAGGCATCGAACAAATAAATTGATGGTGTCCCGGTCATCGAGATCATCTATTTCATAGTACGATTCTGTATTACACGTGGGTTGATTTGGAGAACGAGATCTGTACGTGAGGATAAGAAACCTTGGTTCTTCGTCGTCGGAAAAATAGTGAGTTGACTATAGTTGAGCCCAATGGCGGCTCGTGAGATTGCTAAGTTATGTGCTATATTACCACAAGTAACCATTTTTACGATAATAACTATATAAAATAATAATACTTAAACAACGAGAGTGATGCCAATAATATTACCTAATATGGTACATTTCTAATTCCGTCTAAATAGTTTCCAATAATGTCTATTTTAGCACTAAATTGACACGCATTTCTAACACAAACGTATTTTTACTTCGATAATATTTTAATTAAATTAATTTTTGGAACAAGCCACGCAATATTATAGGGACATGCGGTAGATTTTCACAATATGATGCAAGTTCAAGAAATGCCAACCCTTAATTTTTATATTTAAAATGACCTTTAATTGTGATTTTTTTCGATAAATACAACCCAATATGTAAGAATTCTATTTTTGTTTTGGCAAAATAAACTTCTTTAAAATTTTATTTTAAATTACTGAAAGGTTCGAATTTATTTAGAATTCATAGATTGTTCCGCCTTATGCGGCCGCCTCTCTGTGCCGTTGCACGGCTATGTGTTCTGTATACTTTGTAGAATCAAGAAAATGCAATTTGAGCAGGGAGGTGAAACGGAACATTGTGCATGCGCATTTATTATTACTGTCGGAAAACGTGTGGTAGCTCAGACATGGCCAGCTGGTTTTATTAGCGCGAGCGAGTGAGCGCAGTGTATCGTCTTTGATATCGAATCAGAACCTCGAATCTGTTAAAACTGATTTTTTATTAAGGTTTTTAAAATTTAGAAAAAATGCATGTGGTGACACATGTACATACAAACACATGAGAATTGGTAATAACAAAGCTCCTGGTCCTGATGGATTTCCGAACGAGGTGTTAAAAACTGCTTTAAGCGCATATAGCGGATACATTCCTCGAAAACAATAGTGCCTGTCTTCAAGAAGGTATCTTCCCACAACGCTGGAAGAAACAGAGATTAGTACTTCTCCCGAAGCCTAATAAATCACCAGGTGAACCCTCATCTTCGCTATGTATTCTGGACACATCAGGAAATGTCTTAGAGAGGATCATCTGTGACAGACTGGAATCCACGTTAGAAAGTAATGGGGTACTTTCTAATATGCAATTAGGTTTTATAAAAGTACGTGATAAGAACAGTAGGGGACACGGCTCAGCAGGCCATGCTGGGAAAGAGGTGGAGTACGGGTTCAAATAAATACTGTGTAAAGAATGCATTTAACTTTGCGAGGTGGAGATGCATTATTGACGCACTCAACAGAAAGGAGGTTACGTCGTACATTACGAGAATTATCGTGGACTATATTAGTGATAGGACCTTAATCTACGACACTGAAGAAGGTCGACGATATCACAACATCACAAGAGTACCACAGGGCTCAGTGTGGAATGTGATGTACGATGGAGTTCTCCACATGCCAGTGCGAGTTAAGATCGTGAGTTGTTCAGATGACATTGTGGTGGTTGTGGTCATCAAACACCATGCTCAGGTGGCCCAAACTTGTAACAGGAAAGTGAGGACAATATCGGAATGGATGTCTAACATAGGCCTCCAGCTTGGTGGGCATAAGACGGAAGCAGTACTCATCTCGAGCAGAAAGGTCAGGGAGACTATCAACCTAGTCATTGACGGATGTGCGATCACGTCACAACCATCGCTACGCTATCTGCGCGTCGAACTGGATGACAAATTAACATATAAGCGTCACCTCGAAAAGGCGTGTGTGGAAGCAGCAAAAGTCTGCGCTGTCATCACGAGGATAATGCCGAACACTGGTGGACCCAGAAAAAATCGACGGCTATTACTGGGTCAAGTAGTGAGGTCGATATTGTCCATATGGGCAGACGCCACTAGGATCAGGGTACGTTTTCGCAGGGCTGCGGTCGTGTATAGTCTGAGCGCGTTGAGAGTTATTTGCTCCTTTCGTACTGTTTCCGATGATGCAGCATGCGTTCTAGATGGAATTCCGCCACTCGACATCTTGGCTGAGGAATGCCGCATGAAATAAGATGGAATAGAAAACATGGGAAGGGAATCAATAACAGAGTGGCAACGTCGGTGGATAGAGTCCTGAAAGGGACGATGGACGCACCGCCTCATTCCTGACATCCCAACATGGACAAGGAGGAAAAAATGGAGTGTTAGATTATTATATAACTCAACTCATGTAAGGCCATGAATGTTTTCGTAAATATCTCTATAGGTTCAAGATAGTAGACAGTCCCATGTACTTGAACTGTGGTAATGAGGAGGAAAAGGTGAAAACGCTTTTTTAAAATGCCCTCACCCTGAAAATATAAGAAATATTCTTAGAGACGAAGTAAATATTTAAATAACACCTGCCAATCTGGTTTCTGTGATACTGGAGTAGGCAGACAAATGGAAGGTGATCAGCAAACACGCCGCTATGGTTATAAAGGAGCTACGCAAAGTTGAAAAGGAGAATACTCCATAATAGAAGGATAGACCGATTCCTAGGAAGTAATACTTAATTGCACTACTTTGTAGTGCGGACTGCTACCGGTGTATTTTTAAAGAAAAAAAAGCACATGGTTGAGCCCACCCTCAGGAATAAGGTATGACAAAATTAGGAAAGACGAACTCTTTTGTCATTTTCAGATCATAATTTCGTATTAGGTTAATACATGTGAGTATACCTTTGCATTTGATAGTATTGTTTTCATTATGTTGGCTGTGGTGTATTTAAATTGAGCATACATTTATTGAGTTTTCGAATAGGATATTTTTGAATGCTTTCTATCCCACTGTGACGTCTTCCATTAACGTTTACTGAATCAAAACATGCATTCTTAGTTGACACGATGCCTCTTATTGCTCGAGAGAGACGTATTACGGTGCCTGGAACAAAGACGGGCGTGTCTCAAGGAGCGGCTGGGAATAACTGGCCTCTGGCCAACAGCTTTACACAATTATCAACAGTAAGACTAACGGTAATGCTTAGGGTATCGATAAACCCGTCGTTTTTTTTTTTAAAAAAAATCGATTGTTTTCCACAATAATCCAGTTGAAACTTTATTATATCCAGGCATATAAATTTGAATTGTTGAATTAGATAAACAAAAGAGTGTCAAACACTTTACTTTTAAGTTTTATAACGCATACGATGTTAGTAAAGGCACTTTTTAGACCCCCATTTTATCTAATTTTTATCAGTTTTTGTAAACGTCTTGGATGTTTTATAACTGAAAAAAATCTAATTACTCTGAAATTTATTAAAAAAATTAATAACATTATAATAAAACATACACACCGTTTCATCCCTAAATTTTTGGGTCTTCTTCAGCCGTGAATTTCACTTAAGTGATAAATTCATAATCTAAAAATTATACGAAAGTAAAATTTTACAAATTTGATCATTTATAAAACAATTATGTATTTTTTAAAAAATAAATAAAACATTTCTTACAATTTATTACATGACATACAGATGAACATGAATATCCAATGTGCGCTTTGCATACACGTTACAGAAGAAATAACATATTTACTCAGCTGTTAAGAGTATTGTTGAATTTAAAATAACAACGGAAATAAAAGAATATAATACAATAACTCGATTATAATGAATCATTGATTCTGATTGATATGATTTTTTACATGAATCATTTGAAACAATATGCAACATTTCGCACATAGATCTGGATTAATATTTTCAATCTTTGTCGAAAATCTTAATGTTATGCCAATCGAAAATATTATATAAAAATAAACATGTTTTAGCCCAACTGAATAATTTTAGACGTTAAATTTCAATTTGTTTATATGCTCAGTGATAAGAGTTTTTAAAGAGCGTTTAGTTTGATTTTTTTTTATTTCAAAGAAAACAATTAAATTTAATTGAACACTTTCACTTGTTGACATGATTGTTAGAGATTTCTTTAGAGTTTTTACTGTAAACATTTATTGGAATAAAATATTAGAGATATTTACGAGTCACTCGATTCCCTTGCTGAAGGTCTGAATCCTTCTATCCTTGAAGATGCGATACTATTCGAAATTTTGGTTTCATACTTTTCCTTTTTTTCTCTCCACGCCTCAATTTAATTTGTTCAGCCACGTAGTCCGAAATAATTTTTATCACGTTTATCTACAAATTTTGAAACCGGAAGTAAGAAATTATTGTTAATAATGTGAACAGTGAAGAATGTTGTGGAGTGAGTTGACCTGTGTTTAATGTAATACTGACCGTGTCGGAAGAGGCCTCTCGTGTGGTCATCTTTATGCAATTGCCAAGAGACTGAACCTTGCGGTGTGTTCTCTGTGAAGTGGCAATGCAGACAGAGGATGGGAAGCGTAACACAATTCCATCATGTCCATTATCAGTCTAATACGCTTCGCTGCCAAGTCAGTTAAAATGTTCGTTAGCAAATTTATGAAACAATATTACGTCCTCTGTATTAGTATGACGGAGATACGATGTTAATACAACTAATAATACATATTAATACCTAAACAATATTTCGTGTATTGAAGTAGTAACAATACAGTGAAGATTAGATGCCGGTCAACATTACAGTGAATTAATGTGTGTGTAGATTCTACTGGATAACAGGAGCTCTATCTGACTCACAATATTAATGACATATATCCCAATAATGTTTTTTCCATTGCAACTAAAGTATTCAAATAAACTTGCCCTATTCCCAGAAATTTAAACATAGTACTTGACTTCCTTTACAGTAACTGACTTTTGTTTGACTGACACGATAAAAAAGATTTTGGCATCATCATACTGAATGTTGCGTGGTATATGAAATTGTGTAGAATGACGTATTGGATGAGACGTTCTATATGTATAGTAAATAGGGGCGGGTTTCTGCCTAAATTTTCTGTTTGCACTTGTCAACGGTGTTCCCAAATGAATTCACTCTTGCACTCCGCTATAATATTAGTTTCATTCGTGTTTTGTGAGATTATTTGTAGATATATGTTGTAAGGAGGAATTTTTTTCACCCTGGAACTACTTGCGTATTACTTCAGGGTCGTGTCTTTTGCACCATGTTCTCCGATTATTAATGTAATATTAATCTCTCGTAAGTTTTGCCTTAGCGTCCATTATTTCCTTTGCGTAATCCTCTATACGCTTCCAGCAGTCCTCCGATTTTAGAAGGAGCTCACCCAGGTTATCCGGTCTTATTTCTTCCTTGAGATAGGAATTTAATTTATCTCGTTGTATACTCCATGCGTCGCAGTGGAATACTGTATGTTCCACGTCATCCTTCGGATTTTCGCAGTAATTGCATTTTTCGTCTTCGGTCTTTTTAAATCTGTATAAATATGATTTGAAACAGCCGTGTCCGGTTAGCACCTGGGTGAGGAAGAATGATACTTCCCCGTGTTTCCTATTGACCCATGGTGCAACATTAGGAGTTAAAGTCTGGACTCTGCATATGGTAAGTAAAGTCTGCTAACATTAACTACAAATCACGAGCTCCTGTATGGAAGCAGGAGTTTGCTTCACAAATTGAACAATCTTCGCATTGAGGGATCCAACCCGGCTAGCTGACCAGAGAGGGGAAACAACAACCGAGGTTCCTGATAGCTGAGGACGTGCATTTCGACCGCTTGTGTGTAAAATCTGCGAGAAATTAGAATCAGTGTAAAAATTTGCATTTTTAGTGTAGTGTTGAAGCTACAAAGGAAAGAGCTGGTACCAGACGAACATTACGTGAACAACCAAAACTTTGATATAAAATTTTGTAAACGATAATTAGAAAGGTAATAGTCAGATTTCGTTCAGTTTCTTTACAATTAGCTTTCTTTCATTCCATCCATCGTTATATTATTTTAGGTGAATTTTTATGTTCGAATTGTTAATTAGTTTATAAATCACTTTTCTGTTAATTATCAAACCCAGTGATGACCCTAAGAGAAGAGATCTTAATTTGATTGTAATTGTTTTAATTTTGGAAGCCACAAGTGAATAAAATAACAAGTTATTTTATTTGTTAATTTTTGATCATCTTTCTTTTAATTAACCCTAACTTAATGATTATTACAATATATATATATATATATATATATATATATATATATATATATATTGTAGTAATTAAAAGGAAATATAATTAATTAATAAACAAAAAAAATTTTACTTGCATTGTTGGCTGCGTAAACACTCGAGTTGTGTACAATAATATGGGACGATAATGGCTGCTTTCTGGGATTGTAGAAGTACAT
The DNA here is from genome assembly GCA_037074705.1 of Zhengitettix transpicula. Classification (NCBI taxonomy): domain Eukaryota; kingdom Metazoa; phylum Arthropoda; class Insecta; order Orthoptera; family Tetrigidae; genus Zhengitettix; species Zhengitettix transpicula. Next base: position 146,883,732 of record CM073591.1, on the reverse strand, counting down.
TTTGTGAAACGCGCAGAGCTCCAGTGTGTGGTAGGAGACGGTGGAGAAATGACAAAATGCAGAAAGTGGTGTAGACATGAGGCAGAGGAATAACAGTTCGGACAAAATTTCACAAAGTGTGTTTGGGGAGGCAAGGCTGTATGTAGTCTAACAGCTCTAATATTCAGAACGATCTATAGTTTCCAGTTTTGAGCGAACAAATGCGACGATACTACGCCGACTGTTATTTTCCCTGATGCAGAATAGTTTCGGAGTATAACCTACGTTCACGAGTTATACATTTCTTCAATTATTGGGAGCCTGGATATTGTATCCAGTAAATAACAAAACATTGATAATTGTAATAAGTAATTTGATCGAGAGAACAGTGAAACAATTAGTACAATTAAACTCAGCAATCAGAAAGTGTTGCCTAGTAAATTCTGTGTATTATGGCCTGTTTATAAAGTGTTAATAAAAATCGTGTGTTTGAGTACGAACCCATTTCTTGGTGCAACAAAACTTTAAAGTAAACTGAACAACTTATTATCTGTAAACCCCACAGTAAATGATATTTTTATCGTCAGATTTCCGAGTTCAGATTTCAGATTTTATATTTTATATTGTACTGATAGTTTAAATTAATGCTTTAATAACTTTGTAATTGTTATCATAAATATTCTTTATTGAAGGCCCGGTAGTCGGCCCTGAGATATAGCCGTGGTATATTGCAAAGTTTTAAAATGTAATATGATTTAATAAATTAATTTATTTGTATGCTCTAACTTTTGATATTTAATTAAATCATCCAATCACTTAATTTTAATTTTCTTAGCATTTATTTTAAATGAAATACTACAAATTGACGCTTCAACGTGGCGATTAAAATGTGAAAATAATTGTGAATATTACAAATTGACACGTCAACGTGAGGCTAATTCCAATGATTTATAGTTAATTATTACAATATATATATATATATATATATATATATATATATATATATTGTAACATATTAACGGGTGTGTCCATTTACAGATGTATATTTAGTATGTTGTTATTTGTGTATTATTAATTTCTTCTTTGGTGGCTAGAACCCAAACAATCGGGGCTGGCGCGCTATTGTAAATTAACAAAGTTTGGTTATTTATCTGATAAAATATCTTGGCACCCTGAATCGACGGATCTCAGGATTCTTGCGCGTATGCTAGAGTCAGAAAATTATTCCTCATCACGGTAATAAAGAGTCGGCTCAAATTACTACATTTACAGAAAAAGAGAATAATTACTACAGTATTTCGAGGATTAATTACTGCAGTTTCTCGAAGCCTCTTTCTTTACAATAATATATATAAATCTGCTACACGATTTACAGGTTTTGGATTCGTGAAGAGCGAAGCCTGCGAGGGCTATTCTCTCGCAGGCAGAACCTGCGACGGATATTCTCTCGCAGGCAGAACCTTGTAGGAGAGACACGAAGGGGCTACCTTTGGGATGCCTTTTCTTCTCTCCGTTTTTGAACTAAGGTTCCCACAGGCCGAGGCACCTCGGCCTGTTTTGAGAGGCGTATGTTCCGGGGTCACAGACCTTGGACATACGGTAAGAGTTGTTCTCTGTTCCCATTGGAACAATCGGTCAGCTGCCTCCTAAACTGGTCGGGGTACGGAGAAGGGAATGCTGCGTCCCCACAGAAAACTCTTCTCCCTCTATCGGAAGGGTGTGGGACAAGTACCCAATGCCCGACCTACCTGATGCAGGTTTTTCTAGGGTTTTCCCTGCATTACTTTTAGGCGAATGCCGGGTTGGATCCTTAAACTATAGCACGGGGGCCTTAGTTAACCCTTGGCTACCTTCCTCTACATTTCCACATTCCCCCTTTCTGATCCCTTCCTATGCTATTAAAGGGGAGTTGCCACCATGTGGATTACCCTCATGTAGACTGTTACCCTAAAAAAAAATACAGGTTTTGGCCCTGAGAGTATAATATCTAATTAATAAGTCTCATGTAAAGGTCATTAAATTTCAAGGAGAAACCTTAATTTAAATTTGTATAAAGTTGAGAAAATAAAAATAAATTAGGTTATGTTTCTATATAGGCCGGCGCCCAAAATAACATTCCTTGAAAATTTTAAATTAAGTCCAAATATGTAAATTTACCTTTAATATAATCCCCTAATTAAATTTAAAGAACCCATGAAATAGAGGTTTCATTAAAATGTATTACACTTTTATCCGAAGTTTGAATTTGTTTACCTGAAGGTTTACTTCGCTGTATTTTTCTATGAGTATCCCTCTTCTATGAAGGTATTTGTTTTACTTCTTACTAAAAAGCTTGTTTCCACTTCAAGAAAATTGAGTGGGCAAACATTTTCGTAATTTTCACTAGTCAGAACATTTTCTCTGACATTTGACATCAACAGACTCAGTGAATCAATGAAATGATATCAACAGAAAATACAGTACGGGAATGAAAGTTATGGTATCACGGAAAATCTCTGTTTATTAAATAAGCTTAAAGAAATTGATTCATCACAAAAAATGTTAAATTGCATAAAATTTTAAAGACGTATTTAACCAAAAGCCCTAGCGACGGGAAAAGAATGAACGTTAGGAATATCTGGCAAGTTTGATTAACACAATTTAAGCTACAGGGAACGTGAAGAAAATGATTTATGCAAATACAATTATAATGACTAAAGAAATAACTCTCCTCAACGAAGGTGAATCAATTTCCAATAAGGACGCAGCGGGCCAGATTAATTTTTATTTTGCGCACGTCTCGGAACAATTTTCAGCGGATAGAGTGAATGTCAATGCTCTGCGGAAAAAATATGCTGCGAAAATTCAAAATTCTGTATTTCTTCAACAGGTTACAACAACAAAGCTTATAACCGTAATAAAAATTTAAAGTTCTCGCTGGCTTCAAGTATCTAAAACATTAGATAAAAAATTAATTATTATGCAAATGTTATAGGTATTCATATTTGTTACGGTTTGACGTAATTAGGTAGATTATAAAATAAATGTTCAAATTATAAATGAAGACAATTAGTTATGTACGATACCAATACCATAATATTACTTATTTATTTAAATTGTATGAAGTATTTATCATAACGATTTTAATTAATTAAGAATTCACTCCAAAAAAACTACACTTCAGTGAAATAATAGTAGAATACGACTGTTGAAATTGCAAAATTTTCATTTACGGGTATTTACTATGAAAAAATATTGGGCAACTCTTCAACTGGAATTTCAAATTATTGTGTATATTAAGTTCTCAGGTCGCAAGAAATGATGTGAAGTACTATATTTTAAGGATTCTCGTGTATCACGTAAATATTTCCTTAGAAAATAAGAAATTGTATAGGAGGAAGTAAGATTCTCCTACTATATTTATCATCTTTTGAACACGCAAATTGAGAATATTATTCAGTAGCGAAGCACCTATCAGATTTAATAAATGTTTCTCGGTTTATCAACGGAGTCAATTTATCAACCGAGAAACATTTATTAAATCAATACACCCGGGAAGCCTAGTTACTTGATCACCCTTCAGAGGTTACCATAAATAACTCAAGGCTCCCAAGAGGATAATTGCTGACATTATTATACTGATGGATCCTGCAGAGGAAAATGATGACTGCTCACCTTACCTAAGTATCAAATCAAACTCCAGAGATTCAATTAAAAGGGATGGATTGGATTACCAGACTAGGTTTCTCTTTACCTTACACTACTACTCCTTGTCTCGACAGCGCAGTAAGGACCTTGGCCTACCGAGACGACTGCCAGACTCTCATCTTACATGACACATTCTGGATTTAGGAGTGACACCTGGTCAGAGCTTTAACCCGAGTTTTCGTGACCAGAACGAACACAAACATCCATGCCCATGCCGGGATTCGAATCTGGAGCCTCTGAGATGCGATGCAATGACGCTGGCCACTACACCACAACAACTTACACTGACTCGTCAAAAACGAATCTGTTGTCGTCTTGATACGGTCCATTACTTCATCAGATTGAGATATAATTTTAGAGTTTCCTTCAACAAATTACAACTTATTTGCGAACGTGAACGTAGCATTCTGGTGCTGAGGAATTCCAGGCCCGCGAGCTTTGCAGTCTGGAATCTCTGCTATGAGAAGTGCGCCGCAGCTGCTGTGACTTGTCTCAGCTGTAACAGTGCCAACTATGCCTCACTTTACCGCGAAGTTTGCTCACAACGGTACATCAATGAAACGCAGATCTCGAACCGCGTCTCAATTAACCTTACGAACCAAGGGTTCTAAATACTGAATATATATCTCACCGTGTGAAAACTTACACTGTTTATCATAAATTAAATTCTTAGGATATTTAAGACGTTGAGACAATTTTTTTGATCTATTGCCACCTCAGATTAAGAATAATAATATCGTAAGAAATATCTCAACTTTCCGTTAAAGAGCTGAAATCTTGCATAAATTACAAAAATTAAGAAACTTGCCTATTCTATTTATTAAATTAGATGTATTCTGATTTTTAGTATAGAAAACTAATTTCGCCCAATCTACATCAAAGAAAAGTTACATCATGGGCCAGTTTAATTGAGAGAATAAATCTATACAATTTATTGAAAGTTTTTTTAAATAATATTAAGGAATGAAAACCAAAAAAGTAAAACGAAACTAAATCTGTATACTAAAATTGACATATTAGGAAGATTTTCATACTTAAATAAATTGACAAAACTATCTTTCAGTATATTAATGTATCTTTGTTTGTCCCTATGCATTCATATACCATTTATTCGATTGTACAACCCACGCCCGTGAATGTTTTTGTCGGCAACTCACCTAGGGGCAGGGGTGAACAAGGGTGAAATTTTATACATGTGCAAGCGGACGATATAAGCGTCGAATAATTAGTTTTCGGGGCCGATAAGATTAATAGTGTCTCTCCAACTGTTTTTAGTTTATAATTACAATCCGTTACATCATGCACCACTTAGGGCGTGGATAGTGGATAGAAGGGCATTATATAAAATTAATTAGAAAACAATAGATGGTGGATTCGAATCTGAGATTGTTCAAGTCACCTAATTTAATTAAAATAACCGATTAGCACATTTCAGTTACAATGAAAAAATTACGTCTGTTTTGAAAAGTGATGCTATAAATACCACATAGCGTTTATGGTAGCCTTGTACCTTTGCTCAGGTGCTAAGAAAGCTAAAAACACGAAAGCCTAGAGCGACACACTTCCCAAGTCAGTTGACAAAACTCAAAAGCGAAGAAAACTCAACGAAAATGGGAAAGCAGGAGGTTTAGCGTAATAATAAAGGATCGTGGCAATTGTTGAGTTTCATAGTCCTTAATTGCTGTGATGGTGGATTTAAAATGTGAAGCATCTCTGAGATCCCTCATTATTACGCTAACCCTTCTGCTTTTGCATTGTCATTGCGTTTTCTTCTCTTTTGAGTTTTGTAAACTGACTTGTACACTTTTGCCGCTCTAGGCTCTAGTGTTTTTTAGTTTTCATAGCACCTGAAGAAAGGAACAAAGTTTCCAGAAACGTTGTGTGGAATTTGTATCATCGGTATCTTTCTTATTATTACATGTCAATTACGTTTTAGTTCAGTCCCGAGGTGCAAGGCTGGGGAAGGAAGTGGTTGAAAGGGTATTACATAAACGTAATACGTAAACAACCAATCATGGTGTAGAATATGGGGTTATGGATGTCACTGAGATTAATTATGACATTTAACATACTGGTTATGATATAGTTCAACCCCTAGGATTGTGGATGGAAGCGGACGAAACAAAATTCCGCGCACAATCTTAAACGTGAGTATTTTTTGACTTAATTAAATTTGCGAGTATTTTTGTGTGATATTTTAGACATTCTTATTTTATGTAGTAGGAGAATTTTTGAGTTGTTGAAGTACCGCCAGTCATCAACCTGGTTTAATTGAAGTTGGGTGCCGGCGAGTTAGATCAAGGAGGGGAAATGTTCCAAATAGTGAAGCTATTGATGATGGTTAAATGAAATTTCTAAAAAGAATTTAGTGGTGAATAAATCCCTTCTTTGAGTTTAATTTAAATAAATAGTCCATTAATGCCGAGCGCTCGGATAGTATTGAATAAATATAACTAGAAAATCCTTTGGTAGCTGAGAATATTCTGCCCTGCTCATTCAAATTAAAATTCCTACTGGCAGTACAAAATCAGCTGTAATTTATGTGCAATAATACTGTTAACTAATCGATCCACATAATATAAAATACCGCCATTATATATTAGATAAAATATGGTAACAAAGTATACCAGCAGGATATTTAAAAATTTCAATTGAAAGTGGATCTCGCCCGCTTACTTCTAAAATGCAGAGAATCATTCATCTCCACAACTAATTGTTTTAGTCGCATAGGAAATATTTTCGATGTGAGAATGATTTACTTATTATCACAGCGTTCACATTAGTAGAAAGTTTTTGCAATCAAGTTATTAGCGTAGTTTTTCATGGGTCATAAAATATCCGACTTTCATTATTTTCGAAATAGTTCCTGGGTTCTTACCAACACAAGTCGTACGCTTCAAGTGCTCATAGGTTCAAAATCTCGTATTACTGGACTTTAAAATGAGGTTATAAATTGAAAGTTATCTGAAATTCTTGCTATATTATATAATTATTATTGACCAAATAGTCAAAAAAGATTAATAAATGATGCAATTTCTTCATACAAATTTGTAGTATATAAAATCGACGTTGTGTCATGAGAAAAGAACTTCATCGGGTATTAAAAATATAAACTTAGAACATCTTAAAAACTGAATGTTTGTATTTATTTTGCTTTTTTTGGTGATGGTATAGTACATACAGTTAAATATTCAATTTCAATATGTCTAATTTAAATATTGCTCCAACATTCATAAATACCAACCAATAAATAAAATTTAAATTATGAACTTCGGCTTTCTCAGAGAATCGATTTAATAAATGTTTCTCGGCTTACCTGACGACGACGACGATGATGACGAAAATTTTGACCCAGTTGACAAATCGAGAATCATTTATTAATAATTTAAATTAAAGAGCATGTCTCTGCTGTATGGTGAAAGTTGACCTACAGGTGAGTAAATACCGTACCCTGTTAGTAATTTCTAATATCGTTTATTTTCACAGGCTTTTTATTTTCCAGCTAACACTTTTCATCTTCCTCTTCTCTTAAAGCATTAACACTATTCACCTTGCTCGCATCTTTTTTAATAAAGATAATTGAGTTGTGCCTTTGTTTTTATGTTCCTAGTGGTTAATTTTCATAATAGAAATGACTCATATAAACAAAAACATAAGAATATTTGGGTCACCTCATCGGGCAGGAGTAATTATGTCATTTAACTGGCGCCTGGCGCTCTGATTCCTGTTTTGTGTGAAATGTTTACGATCCAGAGAAAAAGTAGGACAAGCTAAATAACACAACACTAAGGAAAATTGTGATGGTTAAGTTGAAAATAAAATTGAACATTTACGGCAAGATAGATATATGAGACGTAATCCTCCTTCGGTTTCCGAAAATAAAACATTTAACTCATTAATAAATGCCCATGAAATATTTTATAAATTAGTTAAGACAATAGAATTCTCTGGGGTGGACGACGCGACTCGACAATATAATTGTCCGACAGTCAGAAAGAATGAAACGAAAAATTTATTACCATGCAGAATCGTTAAAGGACGCGAGCCTTTCTCGTACTGACTACGAAAAGTTTTGTGTTGAGTTCGAGGGTGACAGCGTCATTTGTCTTAGTAGAAGACAGTTTCACGTACGTGGGTGGCAAACACGCTCGTGAAGGTGGAAAAAGCCACCGTTTCCACAAACGGAAGCCAGTTGACGAATAATTACGTGTAGGGAAGAACATGGCGGCAATTCAATATAGACACAGGAATAACGAGTTCGTCGTATGGGTAAGAGTTCAGTTCAGGTGGATATTAGGAACTGGACATTAGAGATGTAAGAGGCACAGTAATAGTGAAGAACAGAGCAGGCGGTGGTCCCAACCAGTCCGTCTACCTGTGGATTTCGGCTATTAATCCCGAAGGAGATCCAGCATCAATGAAGGTATCAACATTTCGTCAACCCCATGGATTACAATTTCCGCTTTAGTTCATCCCAGCTTTTGGAGCTGTCTGTACGTCGCATAGTCAGGGAGAACTGTTGTCATTGTAGCCTTTTTCATTAAATTTTAAATTGTGTATTTTGTTCCGAACCTGTACGCACTGAATGACGGGTCTAGTACAAAATCCCGACACACACTTGCTCGAAGCACTTTTTCCGACAACAATAACCCGATTGACGTTGCCCTGACAATACATTAACCCGAAAGGTGCGTTTTTACGAAGTAAAGCATAATGATGATATTGTAGAACACTTAATGTTATTTATCTCATTATACTTGATTATTATTGTAAATGAAGTTGGTCATTAATGCGTGGAATAATTTCAACCAAACTTGGTACACGTATCACTTAACATTCAGGAACCAACACCGTGGAATTAATATAACTCTAGCACCCCTATGGGTGGGGGCGGAATTTTCAAAATATGCGATAACGGCCTATATTGGCGACGAATAAATAGTATACGGCGTGGTTCATATTCATAATGTCACTCTCGATATTTTCAGTGCTAACTTTCATCCCCTGACGGCATACGGACAGCTCTAGGGGTGGGGTGATAAATAATTGCGATAACGACCAAGATTGGTCCAGCCTCTGAATAACAATGCCTGTCAGTGATATCCTCTGTAGCCGCCTTCCAACGTCGCTTCTCTGGACGACGCCTGCAACGAGCATCCTCATACTTCACCACATCGGCCACAACAACAAAGCGACATCCGCTTATAAAAATTTGTTTTACCAAGTATCGCAATTGCTAGCATCCCAATGCGCTTATAATATTAAATTAAATTGTTTAGCAACGTTTCGGTTTACCCCAAAAATTTTTGTTTCATGAACCCTGAGATAATGAGTAAATGATTAAAATTGGATTACTTTAACTTTTTTAAAATTAATTGAAATTTAATTAAATTATTACTAAAGTAATTACATTCTTTTATTTTTTATATAAATTAAATTTAACTGTTTACTGAAATCTAGTTATTAATATACAAATTTCTGATAAAATAATGAACATAAAAGGAATAGAGATATTAAAGTTCACGTTATGTTTCATTGATAGGCGATTTTTTTTGTTTATATAAACAGGAAGTCAACAATCATGCGAGGACTTACGATTTATAATCGAGATTAATAAATTGATGGTACCGCAATGAAGTTTTAGATTTAATTACGCCAAGATACAAAAAACCTTAAGTTCTAATATTTATCGCTTCGGATTATGAAACAATTTTGTAATTAATTAAACGTTCTTTCATTCCAGTTTAAGAAGCAAGCCAACTTTGTTTCCAAATTCATTTTTCATTTTTAAAAAAGTTGAGTATTTTCACTTGATTACTGAATAAAAAATGTCGATAGCTTTCAAAATTACTCTTGTCTTCAGAAATTGCTTAAAAATCTGTAAAGGGAAAGAAAGTTACCATTCGTCTCCTTACTGAAATTGTAAATGCAAAATACCATTCATCAAAGAGCAATAATCTGAAAGCTCAATCAATTCAGAGAATGAAACAAAATAACATTTACTGGAGCAGGGACGAATAATGGATGTGAAAATAAAGCTTTGTAACTTGTAGAAAGAAACATAAAGAGAAAGGGAAGTATTATTTTTGGTCCAACACAACTACTCGCCGGCTTTGTGTTAGTATGTACCGACGAGATTATTTTAAAATTCATAGTCACGTTCTCCAGCTTCAGAATACCAGGAATAAAAGCAACTAGAGTTATGCAAATATTCTCGGTCGCGCGAAGCTTACGCTTTTACGAATAGCATGCGAGGGGGTGAAATTTCATTAGCTTGGTCATCTCACGAATACATAATGACAAGATTTCAGTTTCATGTTTTATATATAAAAAACCCAATGATAAATGATTTTGTCTTACTTAACCATGCGAATAATGATTATTTTCGTCATAAAAATACGAAACTTAATGTCTTCTTCTTCTTCTTGTTTTTTTAAAAAAATGTCTATTACTACGGATTTTAGAGTCATTTTAGAATATTGAAAACTAAATTATAAAAATATTTAAGGTTTTCCCGATGAATAGAAATAAAAAAGAATTCCTCAGCTTTTACCCGGGTCATCTCCGTAGAGACCATCATTTCGGCGGCTACCACTTCCATCTTCTCCGAGGCTGAAGTGTTCATCTCTAACCCGGATGAAAACCGAAGTATCCTGAAAGATCACAAAAACAAGATTAAAGCGGTCTACAGAGAATTCGTAACTTATTTCATAGTATCACATAAATAATCGACTTTTATTCTTCCAGGAAGAATTGTTGAAGGATCCACTCATAAAGCGAGTGACGATATTATATGTTGAAAAGTTACAGAAAAGATATGTTTCCACTTGAACCCAACTTAATTTTTTCAGCATAAATGTTTTATCATTCATGATACTGGTCGTTATACATCCTACGATACATATATCACTGAAGATAGGTGGTAACAACACAACTGCGTCCAACATTCTCACGTATCACATGAGTCATCTAATCTTAAGTTTTTACACCTCAATTTCGTGAGTTTAAGCCGATTTAGTATACTTAAGTTACTTGATATTATTTCTGGCCTGTCTAATTTTGGCGGCTCACTTTGATTCAGCCAGTCAGCGACCATGGATGCGTCATTGAACATTTGACGCACCATTGTGTGGGGGGCGCAAGAGGCTTCCGATTTTTTAAAAGATTTATTTTCATATTTACAATCTACTCTTATATTACATAAATAAGTAATAAGCAAATCTTGTGACATAGATGTGAAATGTGGGGGAAGTCATCAATTGATGTTACTCCCAAATAAAGTTGGAACGATGAATGAGGGCATTTAATCTTCTTGGTGTGCTGGTTCTTGGGCTAGCTGATGTACGAGTTAGTTTTCGAGACCATCGAGAGTCTGTTGGTAGGCAGTTGCTAATCGAATAATTTCGCTGGTTACAATGAAATCCTCAGTTCTTCGTGGAGGGTTTGATTGTTCAAGTACCAAGGAGCGTCTGTCAACATGCTGGAAACGCAGCAGGATTTTAGTGTTGGACGGTTTTGTTCAACCTCATAGTTGAATGCTGTAAGTCCAAACTGGCTTCAAAATTGTTTTATACAAGAGAAGATTATTTTCTAGGGATAACTGTGATATATTTAAATTTAACCAGCTCATTTATTTAAATTTAAGGTGTTTTCTTTCAGCAGTCTCCTTAACTGGCCTTTGAAATCAGTTCTAGGGGAACGCTGGGCACCTGTTTTGCCTTTCAGTTTAATCTTCCAACTCTTGTACATCACTTAGACACTATCCTTATTCTTCCTCGGCGCTACAGCTTCTCTAACGATTCTCGTTCATCTATCTCTACTTTGTGTTTTCTTCCACCATTTTCCAATCCTCATAATCCTCAGTTCTTCTCCCAGGTCCTGTAACCATTTCTTCAATGGTCGTCCACGTCTCTTCTTTCATTCCATAGCTCCAAGTAACGGCTTCCTTGACATTTTTCACTCATCCTCTCCACTTGGCCTAGCTGGCCACGCCTAACGTCGGGATTTAATAAATGCCACTATATCTTCGCTTTTGAGTATCTATTTCCTCATTTGGTCTTATTCTCAATCCTTCAACGTCTCTCCTTAACACTTTCAGTTCAAAAATTCGTAATTTTCAACAGCAGCCCACAACGCTATCGTCTCCGAACCATAGGACGCAACTAACCTAATGAGGGTCTTCTAGAGTTTACGTTTCACGTGCCTGGTTAGAAGTTTTAATTTCAAGAGCTTAGTATAAGCACAGTAAGCTCTGTTTCAATACATGATACGCTTGTAAATCTCCTCTTACAGATAGGAGCATTTAAATTCTCAAATTTATAGTCTCATTCCCATATTTTCTACTGTTCTTCAGACATTTGCATATACTTCGTTTTCACTGAGTTAATTCCAAGTCCTATACTTCTTCTACAAGGTCTTACACATTTCTATACGAGACCTCCAGTTCCGTGCCACCAACACAATATCATCAGTATATGCACAATCTTGCTCTGTTCCTTCTAATTCTAGTTTTTCCATTATTTCATTCAGTACCAGGTTAAATGTCTCTGTAGACAGTAAATCTCCTGTCCTCATTCCTATGGTCACCTCAAAGTTTTTACAAGTTTCACCTCCTACTCAAAATTTGGCTTGAGAATCTTCCATGGTCATTGCCTCTAGTCTCATCAACTGCTTTGGCAATCAAATTATCTCCAAGGTTTTCAGCATCCTAATTACTTTCGTACTGTAATATTAAATATACTACTTAATTTAATTTACTACACGTTTTGGATATTACACTGAACAAACCATTATTCATTTTGATTATATTTTTTTTCCTTTTTAACTGTGCATTTCAGATTTCTACTAAACACATCATCACGAAGGCATTTCTCATATGATCGATCACATCTAGCTATATTCTTCTTCTATAAGCTGTCGATTTGAAAGTCTCCAATAATATATACTCTTTAAAATTTGTTGCACCCGCCTTCAGATCAACCCGACAAATAAATGCAGGAAAGTCCGAAACAACTTTATTTTATTCACGCAACGAAAATATTCCATGCGTCTCGGTTAAACAAAACCGTACTTCTTAGTTGTAATAAGTGTGTAGCAAAAATATGTCTTTTTAACAATGTAAATAATGGTACAAATAAAGATAATAAAAAAATAATAATTACAAATGATATATTGTACGAGCTTAATGAGTATGAATAGTCTCTCGAAATACAGGGAAGTTTGTGTTCTGTGTAGCTGTTTCGACAATTGCCAGCGCGTGCTCTCTTTGTGTATCAATGCCTAGTTCACTTCACATGTGTGGGCTGTATTTTGGTGCGTGGCTACGAGGAATTTTTAATTCAACACAGGTATGTCGGGAATTTTCGTGCATAATAAAACCACATGCAGGCGAGCTCTAGCTGCTGTGAAAACAACCGAGAATAGTGCAGTACTAACCATTATTGACATAATTCTCAATTTTACACACGTTTCGTACCCAAAGGCAGACTATATTTTCCACGAAACACCATTAAATATCAGATTCGCTTCCTATTCTACTATTCACATTCAGTTAAAATATCTCTCGGGTTATTATGTGGACAGATACGACGGCGTCATCATGAATTGCTGCCATTGTGTTTAACTGGTGGCAGCGGATTCGAAGTATAAACATGCTAAATTTAAACATTTTGGCAAATGATTAATAAGTAATGTACTAAGTATTGTATATTGACTGAACTGAAAAGAAAAAAAATAAATTTAAACTTTTACAACTTAAATATTCTTAATAAAGAGCGTAAGTTTTCCTGACGTATATTCTGTATAAAGAGTTCTCGGGTTTCCGGTCGGGTAACGTGATTTAAGCACAACGTTTCCATGGCTGACACCGCCATCTTCGTCAGGTGAACTCACGTTACCCGACCGGAAACCCGAGAACTCTTTATACATATTAAATATTATTCTTAATTGATGCACAGTTTTCGCTTTCATATATTTACTCCTTTTTTTTTAGAGTGACAAGATACTTGAGACTAATCAACGTGGTGGTAACTCCCCTTTAATATCATAGGAAGAGGATTTAAAAGGGGTGATACGGAAGCGCAGAGACAGATAACCAAGTATTAACTAGGGCCCCCAGGCTATAGTTCAAGGATCCTACCCGGGATTCACCATAAAGTGATGCAAGAACAACACATTAAAACATGCACCAGGTATGTCGGGTACTTTGTACTTCCGATGGGGAGACGCAGAATTTCCTTCTCCGTGACTCGACCAGTTTAGGAGACAACTGATCGACTGTTCTAATAGGAAGAGCGAACAACTCTTACCGTGTGCCCAAGGTCTGCGACCCGGGAACATACACCTCCCAAAACAGGCCGGTGTACCTGGGCTTGTCGGAACCTTGGTTCAGAGAGAGAAGAAGGCATCCCCGAAGGTAGCCTCCTCCGCCTTTCCAGAAAAGTTCCACATGCGAGAGCTGAGAGCAGCTTTCATATAAACTTACTCTTTATTATAACTAGTGGGAGAGAGATGTCTGAGAACAACTGCTAGAAAATTGTTTCCCATAAATTCTGTTCTCGTTTTCGTAAAAGTAAGACAACCTAAATGGTTGAATTTATCGTGCACATGTGTCCAGAATTTCTCTTCCTTTAGTGACGTTTTCAGTGCTTCGATTTTCGGCGTGAACCTATGAAATAATGGCGTAATTTATTTTACCCCTGTATGATAATCTCAAAACATAATACTTTTACTCTTTATTAATCATATAATCTACATGTTTTTCTGGTCAAGTATCAACTGTAATATTTTTCTGGTGGGCTTCTATATACAAAATTTACAAAACACAAGCTTTTATTTAGTTTTAATTTACTCGCGTTTCTAAACCAATTAATGTAATATACAACTTGAAGATATTAAATCATTTATTGTAATAAAATTTGAAAAACAATTAATGTAATATTGACTTTTGAAATATTTAAAGAAATATAAATTTAATTCTATTTTACAGTTTAAACCAAATTAATAAAATTATCAAATTAATAGCAATTCTTACCATTCCGTGAAGGGTTAGAAAATATAAAAATGAAATTTAATTAATATTACATATAAATAATTTATTAAAACAGAAAATTTAATTTATGTACTTATTTTGCCACGGCTATATATTTATAATGAGACCCTTTTTTTTATCTCAGGGAGTTTTATCGAGCCTCGGAACAGTATAGGATTAAAATGAATTATAAAATTTACATGGAAAGCTTCGAATCAAATTTACAAACACTAAATGAAATGAAATTTGACGGTACAAATAACTACACAAAGTTTACATGATCTTTACCAAATTTAAAACAAAGACTTTTACATATCAGTTTTTATTGATATTGAAATTCACTTTCATTGAATTTACAAAACCACGAACTTTAAATGAGAGTCTTAATTTTGAAAATTTTAATAGAAATTCTTAACATCTAACGAGAGGTTTAGAAATGGTTAAACTGAAATTTAATTAATATAAAATATAAATAATTTATTAAAACAAATAAAAATATATTTTATATTAGTTTTACATACAATTTTTCCATGAATATTTATTAAAAATGACCATATCTTCAGAAATATAAACTCAAAATAAAATGAAATTTGACAATACCAATAATTATTCAAAGTTTGCAAGAAATTAAAAATAAGTCTTTTTACATAAGAGTTTTTAATCTTCAAGTTCAGTTTCACTGTATTTACAAATCCGCAACCTTTAAAACAGATGAAACTCTCAATTTTGAAAATTGGCCATTCTATTGCAATTCAATTTCACAGCACGTACAAATGAATTTCCTTAGAGCACCAGACTACAGACCTTCGCTTACGCTTGTACCATGTTTCACCAATCAGTTTGCAATAACGATCACCAAGATACCTTTTCCAGGGAAATTGATCAGTAGAATGGTGTTTAAAATAATTCATACACCATCAGGTAGTGCGTCGGTGGTCACCAATATTTCCCAAAATATTTTTATAAAACTTCGTACTCCTAGTACAACTCCGGACAACCTTGCCCTATAGGGCATGTAGACTAATAACTCTGCTGCAGAATCAATAGTTGTAAAAGTTTAACATTAACATTTCTGGTCCGACTGCGGTCTCTATCGCCCCCGTTCGGTCCTCAGACGAACTCAGTTGCCTAATGGCGACCTTCTACCTGGACCTCCTCAACCGAACTGATATATTTTTATACATCAAATTATTCTTCACTCGCATTAATGACATCTAGTGGTAAGAACTAGATATAATCTGGGTTCACATGCGATTTTCGGCTGGTTACAAATGGCTTATATGCCGTTTCTAAGCAAAAACACAAACAGAAAACGTCTGGGAACGCTCTGTAATTGGCGTTTTCGTGGTTTACTGACTTTAAAAATATTCCTTCAATATCATGGCCAAGATATTACGCAACAAAACGTTAAAATTGAACCTTTTTTAAATTTATATTAATGACATTTGTGAATATTACAATATTCATATCGTAACTTTAATTGCTCTATACTTGTATTTCAACCAGAACATAAATTAATCTAAGCATAATTATTTCTATGGTCGCAATTTTTTGTCCTGGTAATAAGCCAAAATATCCATTTGCATAAACGAGGATACATTATCATTATGAGGACACATTGACAGCAAAACAAAGTTACGCAGCAGTATAGGAAGGATTAAGTGTGACATAAATAAACTTTCTCCGAAATGGCTGCCATTGATTTTCGCAAGAACCTGTGTTGGTATTGTGCATGAATTCCGCCAGAATTAGCATCAGCTTCGCTATCTCCAGGTCTGCTGCACCATCCAAATTCTATTACCTGGAAAATGTCACACGCACGGCTTCGAAAACCAGTTATACTTTGCATGTTTACTGGAGACTAGCGAAATTTGAAAGTGTGACTTCCAGCATATTGGATAAAACTTTCTTGAGATTCCAGTCGGGTAAACATTACGATGACAGTCCACGTCATCTCCGTTCTTCAATTCTAGCATATTGTTTGAAGACTGTCCAACGAATAACGTATTGTTTAAGTACCCGAAAAATGAAATATAAGTCTCCGAATAAGTGTCTTGATTAAATTTTTTTGTTTTTTTGTTTTTGGGTAACAGGCTACATGAGGGTAATCCACATAGTGGCAACTCCCCTTTAATACCATAGGAAGAGGATTTGAAAGGGGTGATACGGAAGCGCAGAGACCAAGTGTTAACTAGGGCCCCCGGGCTATAGTTGAAGGATCCTACCCGGGATTCACCAAAAAGTAATGCAGGAAAAACCCTAGAAAAACCTGCATCAGGTAGGTCGGGCATTGGGTACTTGTCCCACGCCCTTCCGATAGCGGTAGAGGAGTTTGCTGTGGGGACGCAGCATTCCCTTCTCCGTACCTCGACCAGTTCAGGAGGCAACTGGCCGACTGTTTCAATGGGAACAGCGAACAACTCTTACCGTATGCTCAAGGTTTGTGATCCTGGAACATACACCTCTCAAAACAGGCCGAGGTGCCTCGGCTTGTGGGAACCTTAGTTCAAAAACGGAGAGGAAAAGGCATCTCCATAGGTAGCCCCTTCGTGTCTCTCCTACAAGGTTCTACTTGCGAGAGAATAGCCCTCGTAGACCTTCCTCAGTTTTGATTCATTAAAGTGTGCAAATAAATAATTTAGTAAAAGCTCAAGTCAATAAACAAATGCAAGTGTAAGAGCGTAGAGACGAATAATTTCAGAAACAACATTTGTGCATCTGCATAATCTATTATTAAGCAACACTGCGCTTTTACTTCGTGCTTTTTCAGTCTCCAAAAACCAGCTTCGCCGATCATCTTGTGTAAATTATTCGATCAACCTTAGTAGCGTTGATCTGGACTCAGCCAAGCCTTTTCGGTCTAGCCTTGTATTAGGGACAATTCTATAATTTTACGTATAATCTTCCCATGATGTTTTGAACCAAGCCGCCCTTTATCTCCGACTGGTCAGTATTGGTCCAGTTGTTGTTTATATTTAGTTTCCATAAATACTCGTAAGTAAATGTCACGAGAAATAGCAAGTAATTCCGAGATGTACTGCCTTGCAATTGTCGTAGCTCATTTTAACACGAACCGTGTTACGGGAAGTTGGTTTGAAAAAACTATGTTGAAAACACTGACACATGGAAGAATATTGTGTTCAAATGAAAAAATTTTACGTCTGATAGAAAGTAATGAATAAGAAAGATAGCCAATACAGCAAAATAAAGAGTAATATAAATACCACACACAACGTTTCTGGGATCCTAGTTCCTTTCGTCAGGTGCTAAGAAGAGCCTAGAGAAACACAACTGCACTGGTTAGTTGACAACACGCAAAAGAACAGTTCAGTTGTGTTTCTCTAGGCTCTTCTTAGCACCTGACGAAATGGACAAGGATTCTAGAAACGTTGTGTGGTATTTATATTACCCTTTTTGTCTGAATTTTCTATCTTTCTTATTCATTATATTGCGTTCAGTTCAGGATATGTTGTACACCATCCAACTCATCTGTAAAGATACCTTGGCGCTGTCTGTATATCTCGTTCGTAAGTAAATTGTAATAACCACATAACGTCTATATAAAAAAATATATAAGGTTTGAATTTTAACAAACAAATTTATTAAACTTCATCAGAAATTACAATTGAATTTAATATTTTACTATTATAATAAGAACTCTTCCTCTCATGGGTCTCTACTGGGTTTGACAACGGACAGAATCGAACTATTAAAAAGACCCAACATTTATGTTTTAAATTAAACAAAAGTATCTACTAAATTTATTAATGAACTTAACCTATAGATTGCTTCTAACTTTATTATCAAAAGAAGAGAACGACACCTGACTGTTATCCTTTAATAACGTTTACATCTGTTAATATTATGCATTCCAACTTACGGTTTCTCAGGTTTACTTCGACTCGTTTTACAGACATGCACTTTATAGCCTTGACATTCACTCACTGACTCTAACACAATATCACTGGTTCGCCGATATCTGGTTCTCCATATCCAGTGAAATATCCCAGGTGTTCGTCGTGACACTCCTTGACGTCGTTTGCTGCATCCAGGTCGCTTAACATCGAAGACAGGTCAAATTCTCCTACTCATACAGATAGAGCTTCTGTATGTTATAAATGCTTGTACTTGTTATAGTATGCTGACTGATGCTGACTATTTCTGTCTCAAACTCCAACCACGATGCATTCAGCACGCTGGCTCCACTCTGACTGCTCTGACTATTTCTCGTTCCTCTCCCACGCTAAACTGTCTAACTGTCTCTTCGATGCGTCCTGCACCCCTCTCCCACGCTAACTGCTAACTGTCGAGGTTCACCGAACCCCTCTCCTACGCTGACTCTCGCTGACTGTCACACAATAGGTTATTTCCCCTATATATACCACTAGCCTCCTTGTTTTTCTCTTGATGCAAAATTCCGTCGCAACGGCGCGGTGACAGAATCCCATTACCGAAATTTACGTCGTTGCCGCTGGAGTCCTTCCGCTGGCTGCGCTCTTTTGTCCGAAACCCGACAATCGCGACAGGTCCAATTTGTCTTTGGACCTCTCCCCTCACAAGTGCGCGATACTAATTTCTCCAGATCCTAAGTCAACATGTGCCTGGACCCTCATCATCCCAAGTAATTGCGCCACTTGTCATGCTTGCAGCTGCTAGTTATTTCGCCCCCGCAATTACTCAGGACTCGTCGGCCTCACCCGGCTCGCACAAGATCTTTTCTTGCAAGTTCCAAGCAAATACGCCACTTGTCAGGTCATTCATCAGAGACAATAGCCTGCTCTAACATAACCACTTTGGGACCATCTGCTCGCCCACGTTCTGCGTTACGAATTCGCCACGCCGCTCCCCAAATCAATAAGTTACTGGACCCGCAATCACTCTTTAGACCTAATTGCCGCACCGTCACACTGTCACTACAAATTATGGCTTCCTCTCTGCCGCTCACCAGCACTCATCCTAGATAAATGTCTTACCGCTCCGTCTTGTCACCTCGTGACAGGACCCGCAATCACTTTTCCCTCGCATTCTCTTTACGACATGTGCGCTGTTTTTAATCCAATGCATTATATTAAATGCATTACAATATAATTAATGTTTTTAAGAATGGTAGAGGTGTAGTTCCAGTTTCCTCTGATAGGTCTGCGAGGGCTATTCTCTCGCAGGCAATACCTGCGAGGGATGTTCTCTCGCAGGCAGAACCTTGTAGGAGAGACACGAAGGGGCTACCTTTGGGGATGCGTTTTCCTCTCCGTTTTTGAACTAAGGTTCCCACAAGCCGAGGCACCTCGGCCTGTTCTGAGAGGTGTATGTTCTGGGGTCACAGACCTTGGGCATACGGTAAGAGCTGTTTTCTGTTCCCATTGGAACAGTCAGCCAGCTGCCTACAAAAGTGGTCGAGGCGTCCCCACAGCAAACTCCTCTCCCGCTATCGGAAGGGCCCGACCTACCTTGATGCAGGTTTTCCTAAGATTTGTCCTGCATTTATTTAGGTGAATGCCGGGTAGGATCCTTAAAATATAGCCCGGGGGCCCTAGTTAACCCTTGGCTACCTTCCTCTACCATTCCGCATGCCCCATTTCAAATCCCTTCCTATGCTATTAAAGGGGAGTTGCCACCATGTGAATTACCCTCATGTACCCTGTTACCTAAAAACAAAAGTTCCAGTTTCTCCACAAGGGGAGTTGTCAACTGACGAAAATGCTCCCCTCTCCCTTCTTTGTTCGTTTACTAATGTACCTCAATTATTGCCAATTATTATACTTAGCGAGTAGAAACTCTGGCGTTTTCTACTAATTAATTCTCTAGCACGAGGGCTCTTTAAATTTTCTACCGAGGCAGTGAGGAGTAAATGTAAAATTAATTGTGAGACGATTTTCTAAGGACGTCAACCCGCATTGCAAATTTTAACACTTATTCATTAAAAAAAAGTGATTTGTGAGCGTTTCAAAAAAAACAATTTCAAGGGGTAACTAACAACATTTTTCTTCTCAGTCATTCAATTTGTAAATTTATATACATATATCTTATATTAAGATAGGTATACTGTAATAATATTCCAGTAATTTCAATTGCTTATAACCTTGATTTTTTGAATTTA
This sequence comes from Zhengitettix transpicula, assembly GCA_037074705.1. Lineage (NCBI taxonomy): Eukaryota > Metazoa > Arthropoda > Insecta > Orthoptera > Tetrigidae > Zhengitettix > Zhengitettix transpicula. The sequence continues at coordinate 146,862,940 of CM073591.1, read as the reverse complement.
TCAATAATAAATGTTAATACACAATTAATATGTCGATTTATCATTAACTATTGTTTTTAATCAGCATTGTAGTTAAAACTAATAGGTTTGTCATTGCAATATTTAAGCCTAATCTCGGATCTGAAGTAAGATTTAAAGGCTGAAATTCGGCTACAGTGCCGCGTGTAAGCCTTGTGTTCAATAGGATCCACATGCGCTTGATTAATTACCAGAGACGCGAAACACGTAGCTTATTATTAAATTTCAGGTAACGGTGTGTTTCTGACAATGAACTTCAAAGTTGGAGGGAAAGCAAGTTTATAGTCGGCGTATACACTATAAAATCAACACGAGAACGGTTCATTCTGTTAAAATTTAAGTAGTAAATAGTTTTAGGTTATTGGTATTAGCAGGTGCAGCACTGTGTTGTTCAGCAATTTTTTTAACACTTATTTCACATTTTTAACAAGAGAAATGTAGAAAACGACAAAAGACATCATACAATTAAAATAGCAGCCATTTATGCAGATTTTTTTTTAATATTTTAATTTCGATCACGACGATTTGGCCCATGATTGGGACCTTCTCAGGTGTATGGATGTTACATTTATATAAAAAAAACAATTTTGTTGGCAATTTTTATTATGAAATTTCATGAATTTTGTGAGGTAACGGTGAGTTTGTGACAATGAACTACAAAGTTGGAGAGCTTGTTTATAGTCAGCGTATACACTATAAAATTTTTAGTCGACATTTTTTTATGTAATTGTAACAACCATACACCTGAAGAGCTCCCAATCAGGGACAAAATGTCGTGATTAAAATTTGTATGTTAACCATTATTTATGACTCAAATGCTGCTATTGTTATTATTTAATTTAAATATGAAAACAGATTTTTATAATGGCTAAAAATGATTATAGGTCAACTTGGGGCATATGAAGTTAAGTAATGATGTATTAAAATGAGTTAGATATCGAAATCATATTTTAATAAAGTGAAATCTTTTTTCTTTTAGAGTATGAGTCTACATGATGGTAATCCACGTGGTGAAAATTCCCCTTTAATAGAATAGGAAGGGATTTGAGAAGGGGGATGCGGACGATTAGAGAAAGGTAGCCAAGGGTTAACTAGGGCCACCGGGCTGTTTAAGGATCCTACCCGGCATTTTCCTTAAAGTGATGCAGGACAACCCCTAGAAAACCTGCATCAGGTCCCTTCCTATAGTGAGAGAAGGGTTTACTGTTGGAACGCAGCATTACCTTATCCATGCCTTGACCCGCTTAGGAGGCACCTGTCCGCTGTTCCGATGGAAACAGCGGACAACTCTTACTGCATGCCCAAGGTCTGCGACCCTCAAAACAGGCCGAGGTGTCTCGACTTGTGGGAACCTTACCAGATGTATCGTGGTTTTATAAATGTCAGTAATTTTTCTGCTTGTAATAATTATGTAAATTTCTGGACTTGTATATTGTAGTAATTGGTAATTAAGACATTGTTCTAATTGGAAAGTTGGATTGTAGAGGACTCATTATTAGTGGATATAGAGCGGACGCCGCAACAATCCGGCAAGGCAAAGAAAACATTGTTGAGAGAGTTTACGCGCTCAAAATCTACGAGACGAAGAGGACAGTCGGGCACTAGGCAGCGAGGAGAAAAGACTAAAATTCCAAGTCACGAAAATTTGAACAGTACAGTCGGTCAGCAGACAGCGAATAGAACGGACGAAAAGAACTCATTGAAAAGTTTTACAGTCGTCAATCAGAACGAAAGATTGTGGCCCAGTCACAAACATGCTTTCAATTATTAAAAAGTAAAGCAATATTCAGACAAACCAATAAAGTCCATTGTCAACTAAAGCCACGAGATCTACAAATCCAGGTTGCAGTAAAGCATCGAGAACCAACCAATTTGTGTTAAACCAACTAACAAACAACGCCAATTAGAGTCTGTGAGAACTTAGAATCAGTGATGTCCCCAAAATTGTGCACGAGAAACTAAAAGTGAGACCTGGGCGGCCGTAAGTAGAGAAAACTTTAAAATAATTTGTAAACCGTGTTTAAAAGATAAAAGTCAGATCGTTCTTTAATTATTTAAATATCGATAAAATGAGATCGTTAATTCTTGATAAATTTAAAACTGTTTAAATTCAATCTTTAGTATTATTTCTTCCGCCACAAATTTCGTCTATGTTCAGACGGTTTGATTTCCATAAAAAGTAAATGTAATTTTGATTATTTAAATTCTGCCATTTATCAAACCCAGATCAAGACCCTGAGATCCCAAATATTTTGTAATCTTATACTTGTTTTAACTTTGTTAATAAATATTGTTTGCAGTTTTCCCTTAATAATCTTTTTATTTAGACACCATTATTGATTCCCATATAAAGAAAGTATAGTAATTGTGTGTGTTTTTTCATTTGTTAAATTTATTATTATATGATATAAAATTATTACAATATATTGTCAAGAAACGCGGCTAGACACGTAGGCTATATTATTTATTCTCATTAAATACTTGATAGAGCTGAATGGAGCATGTTCTATTTGTCCGCACTAGAATGGATCGATTCCCAACTTGTTCGTTGGCTGCTTTCCCAACTGTTCTAACTTCTACCTAACTCTGATAAGTCATCTCACGACTTATCGGCGTTTTGATCCTGACAAGTAACAATACTCTTTCTACCACGAACTGACCTGTACTGTCCTCAATATCCTTCTGAATTCTTTATTGATACTCGCCACCACTCATACGGAGTTTCCGTTTGTAAAAATAGTGGATGTTGTCTGACCCCGGTCACGTACCTCAATAACGCACTTTCCTTCTGACAAGATAAATAGCCGGATAACCCAGAATAATTTATATTTTTCCTAATGTACGAGAAGACTGTGTGGTGCTAAAACAAGTAGGTATATATTTGAACATACTCATAAATGTTTGTGACAAACCCTTTCATCGTCTAACAATGGTAACGCCCAGTTGGTCATCCACACATCGAGAGACTGAGTCGTCTTCACAATCGTGGCCTTCATTAAATTACGCTGCTCGAGTGATTTGAAATGTTCTTGTTTCCATCATTTCCAATATCAAATTATATGTATGTGTTATCTTGCGTTTCAGAGACTCAATCACACTTCTGTTTTCATTACGCCAGACGAACCACAAAGTATACGTTACTGAAGTTGTGGAGGACCAGAGACTCTACGTAGAACAAAAAGTTTATATACCAAAGACTATTGTAAAGATAGTTTTAATCACATGCGCAACGACAAGAGCCGTCCATCTTGAACTCGCATCTGTAATGAGAACGGATAACTTCCTCATGGCTTTCAGATGATTCACAGGAAGAAGAGGAGTTCCACATACGGTTTACTCTGATAACGCACGCACGTTTCTGGCAGACAGTAGAGAGCTCTCGGAACTGACTCAACTGTTCTCCGATCCACGCATTAGTCACCACTTAGCCCATAATAACATCACGAGGAAATTTATAGTACCACGTGCGGCTTGGTGGGGAAGTTGGTGGGAACGAATGGTTGGAACCACCGAACGGTGCTTGAGAAAGGTAAAGGTAAAGCCAACGTGAACGATGAGACGCTGAGAACCGCACTAGTTGAAGTTGAAGCCGCAATAAATTCAAGGCCAATAATCCAAGATGGATTTGAGATCTTGACTCCCAGTCACTTTCATGTCGGTAAAAGACTAACGGAATTACCTTACGGCCAAGAACCTAAAATTAAGACGGACCTGAAGAAAGAGAATAAATTGAGGGAGAAACTGTATGCGGACCTAAAGAGAAGAAGGAGTACCTAATGAATTTGAGAAGTTTCCACGAGGTTCGACGATCGAAAGGACCAACACCGGAGACTAGGTTACATCGTCCTACTTCAAGATTACATGAAACTTCGCCATATGTGGCAGAAGGCTCGCATCATCGAGACGAGACGTGGCAGAGACGGGAAGGTGCGGACACTCATCCTCCGAACCGCAAATGGAACCAACATCAACCGACCTGTACAGCTGGTCGTACCACTGGAAATCGATCAGGGTAGGGAGGATGTGGAGGACTAGATACTCTAGGTAGAACAAAGAGTTTACATACCTAAGACTATTGTAAAGTTAGTTATAGACGAGACGAGTGAGAGACGTATTGTAGTGTGTGACTAATGAGAGTAATAAATAGACGTTGTTGCAACGAGACCAGGTTTAATTGTAATAATTCATGAAGTGGATGAGCCCGCACACATTTGACGTGGTATAATAACTATGGTGATATTGAACACGCATCATTTAAAATGTATGTCCAGGAATGCAGGATGTTTTACTTCAGTGGGAGAATAGAGCTGTTATCATTGATTTCGCTAAAGTATTCAACGTTGTTCCACATGGCATTTTGATAGCGAAACTAGACAAGACAGGTATCGACAGTAGGGCTGTGCTTTGTGAATTTCTAAACGGGTGAACACAAAGGGTAATGATTGGTAGTCAACTATCAGCAGATCAAAGAGTAACATCAGGGGTGCCTCAAGAATCACTAATCCTGCCCTTAATTTTAGAAATGATTTTAATTGATAGATCATTAATACATATGAGGAAAAACAGTATTTTTTCTGATGAGTGTATCGTTTACACAAACACCAATACAACTTCGGATGAATGAAAATTACGAAATGACTTTGTTGTACTAAATGGTTGGACTGAAGCAAATAAAATGAAGATAAATATCGAAGAAAGCAAAATCAATAACGTTCTATAAATATCGAGCAGTTATGCGGTTAGGATATAATATGAATGGAGAGAAAGTACCTCAGATAAACAGCTGCAAAGATTTAGGAATCATTTTGAGCTCAAAACGAACTCCCGTATAAATATCTGGTTTGTCACATATTCGAGAATGGTCCACGTTTTTGAGATCCTTATATAAAAATTCCACATAGAAGACCTAGAAAAACTTCAGAGGCGAGCAACTAAATTTGTAATGCGGGAACCGGATCAACGGGGAAATAATGTAGAGAAATTAGGGTGGGAGTCTTTAGAAAGCAGAGGGAAAAAATGTATTTATTAGGCTAACAGGCTACATGAGGGTAATCCACATGGTGGCAACTCCCCTTTAATAGCATAGGAAGGGATTTGTAAGGTGGGATGCGGAAGGGTAGAGGAAGGCAGCCAAGAGTTAACTAGGGCCCCAGGGCTATGGTTTAAGGATCCTACCCGGCAATTCGCTTAAAAAAGATGCAGTGAAAACCCTAGAAAAACCTGCACCATGCAGGTCGGGCATTGGGTACTTGTCCCACGCCCTTCCGATGGCGGGAGAGGGGTTAGCTGTGGGGTCGCTGCTTTCCCCTCTCCGTGCCTCGACCAGTTTAGGAGGCAACTGGCCGACTATTCCAATACGAACAGCGGACAGCTCTTCGCTTTGCGCTCTATTTATATCATACGCTGGAAACAAATCGTGGAAACGCCTACGGGATAAGATTGAAAAACCAACTTACATTTGGAGAAGCGATCACAAATTTAAAATCAAAACTAGACCGCAAAAAACAGACGTTGGGGCATTTTCATTCTTAAACAGATTGATAGGCGATTAGAACAATTTATCTGCAACTTTGTTTCAAGAAAATCTTCCAGAAACGAGAAGATTTAAAAATAATCTAAATATGTTTGTTAAATTAAGGGAATTTTTTATCCCTCTAAAATTAACGTTTTCATGTGTATCTTTTCTTATAGTGAAGTGTGGACAAATTTTCAGTACAAATTACTAAGACTTATTTTTTTAAAAAATTAATATTTTTTAACACTTGTTTATATATTTGTTTTCAATCTGCCATGGGATCTATTCCATTGGCAGCAAATAATATACATATATACAATTGTGTAGTACAACATCCCAACAATATTTCAATAACCACAAATTTTTGGTTGTGGTTTTCGGAATAATGACCTATACTCGAAATTTATGAAAGAATATTTCTCTTTGTAAAAAAATTGCAATTTATCCTCTAACTTGTATATAAATTTGTCAGAAGAATAATTCCGTTAAACATCAAGAGCCTTCAGTATTGTTTTTTCTTGAGATAAAACTGTGACTCGAGCACTACCGCACTGAGATATAAACAATGAATTATGGACAATAGGAGCGAAACCATTTTAGAGGCAGCCAACTCTCCTTCATCGAATTAGTCAAATCACTGATGCGTGTTTTGCTTCAATTGTATAACGATAGGATTTGAGATACTACAAGTAGACAAAAGCTGGCAAAACTATCTAAAATTATATATTTGGTAATTCATAAAAGTGTTTGAATTGTCAAGAAGCTGTGATGTTTGAAACCTACGTTGAAGTCTTCATTGCATTACTCTCACAGATAGAACGTGGATTACTTTTCATACTATTCGCAGCAGATCAATTTGTATCGGGTGGTACATCTCGTCGATATCTGCAACAGATACAGTTTTGTGCAAGTTCTAGATAGTAACGACTGGAAATAAATTAAATTGATTTACTGATTCTTGAAAAAGTGAAACTTTCAGATAATTCTCACTTTTATAAAGAGCCCATATTTATTTTGTCATTTCTTGGTTTCTCCATATTGAATTCTATGGAAGAAATTTATTCTTTGGTAAAAATCTCCATATGATTCAGATCTTTATATTGTTCTATAAACTAAAAGTGCGTCTACTATTATTTAATAAACATGTATTTGAAGAAGCTTCGCTCAACAAAAATTTATTGGACTTTATACGATTTTGAATTCCAATAGACGTGTAATTGTAACTATGATTCTCATACCAGCATCTCGGTTGCTGCCTGCTCGAATAAATCTTCACTATACTTGTCGTTTCTAGGATTTAATCACACCAGTGACATAAGTATTGATCCTCGAATTGCCACGGTTTCCTATATTATAATGCAGTTTCAATTCCGTTAATTGACACTGGCTTTTTTAAGCAACTGACTGAATAAATTCTTTTCCTAAAGAATCCATTCTGATTTAATATTGAGAGCTGAAAGTCCGAGTGTAACTTTTACTTGCCTAGTATTTGCGAAACGTTTCAGTAATGAATATATATATAATCGAATCTCATGAGGATAAATGAAAAATGAATCTATTCTATTGTCTCATAGAAGAATCCCAGCCTGAATCCATATTGTCTTTTGAAACACCAATCAAGTTCCCTACAAGTCCGAAATTAAATGTTCCATTATTTTACAGATTTCCAATCATTCAATTTCCAAATCCAGCTTAACGTTTCATCTGTTCAACAAATTCAACAGTTTTGTTATTATAACTAAAATTATTCACATCGTGTACTAGTAAAAATGTAATATATTAGCAATATGCTAATTTCCCCTACTGCGTTCCTTGCTGCAAAGAGTATCAACATCACAAACAACGAAATTTTAATTCACACTTAAATAATTAAATAGTGATAGTAATAGTACTAATGACAAAATTCGAGTTGTTTCTATTTGGTACTCTCCATCTTTAAGTTTCTCATAATAGAACGTCACCAATTCCCTGCTTTTTAGTAGTTTGAGTCACCTGCTCTTTCCACCCGATATTCTTGCGAAAGTTGATTCCCAAATAACTGGTTAGTATTTATAGACTAGTTTTATGGCAAATGTTTCTTTTTCGCAATTTCTGCCTTCAGTTTGTCAGGTAATGATGCATAGTATGATCCTGTAATGGTTGCTCCTTTTTCAAGATAATTGATTAAGATAACTCCTTCAGTATCTTCAAAAACTTTCGCAATTGCTTTCCCAGCCGGAAAGAGTTATTACTTTTTTCTGGAGCCGATTCCCACTACTCTCTGATTTATTGCGCCTAAACTGCGCCAACAGAACGTTAGAAATGTCAATTCGAACATGTTTTTACAAACGCGGCACCCAACGCGAGGACAGCTTTCTCATGTCTCTTGATTCACTATGTGACAAACACGTGCTTTGGACATAATCTCACGTTTTTAATTCGACTGCTGTCTAGCACCATTTGGTGAACTTGAGAGATGTTGGCGTCAGTGGTTGCAGTTTTTGGACGTTCCGAAAACGTTTAAATTCATTTTCCGAAATTTCACGGTGGTAAATGATGGCGCAGAGTCCTCATACACAGCGTCCAACTCGTCTTTCATTTGCGTGAGCGTATTTCCTTACAAAAACAAATATCTAATTACAGCTCGATTCTCGATATTTTATATTTTCACAAAAGCACACACATTGACTCACTCAAACAATTGTCAAACAACATCTACGCGTCCAAAATGGCTGAATGTTTTACGTGTACCTTTCAATATATTTCCCAAACACATTCCTTAGCTTTTTGACGAGTGCTGCCATTCTCATGTTGAGGTCGGAAACTTTTCAGACGAATCTCGATAAACTTGACAGTACGTCAGAATAAAATATTTAATAAAATACTGTAATTACATATTCTTTATAGATAAACACCTTCAATTTTGTTGAGATTTCTGTTTTGGCGTAGAGCCCCTAGATGTCTTAATATATGAAGAGGTCCTACTGTAAGGATGAAACGTTGGCTTTTTCTACGAAGAATTTATAATTTATTTATTAAATATTTTAATGTGACTTATTTGGCCATAAATATTTAAATTAAATATTACTTTTATTGAAAATTAGTATTGGTTGTTTAATGATAATATATGTTGAAAGATTATATTTTTATTACAATTGCCGTTATTATTCTAGATTATTGAATAGTGAACGGATGTATAAACTTCCATGAGTTACTTTTTTGAGTTTATAATAATGCTCAATTTTGAATGCCAGATTTATTTGAAAATTATGAATTCGTTACCATTAACTATTATTTGCTATTATTCCTTTTAAATGCACAGAGAGGAACAGTTTTGAGTCTGTAAAGAGAAGGTGATTTACAATACGGTTGTCGTGCACTTAAACAAAAAAAAACTTTCTTACTAACGCTCAATATGACTTCAGTAACGACTTGTCAACAGAAAATGTCTCTCCTATTTAAGGATCATATAGTTTTAAAGTAAATTGTAATTGTATTGGTTCAATTAAGTAAAGCGTGTGAAACTGAGACAATGAAATCCTAACTTTTCAAATAAAAAATAAAATAATGGCAAAACAATCAGAAAATATTTAATTATTGAAAATACAATTTTTATACGCTGACTATGAAAATTATATAATTTCGATATTATGCATAGGAATTTTGTTTCATTGTATATTTATATGCTTATTGAAATTATTTATACAAATAAATTCAACATAGAAATTCTCTCATTTCTGCAGGTCTCACTGAGGTACGGTCGAGTTTATTAACATTTGTTTTGTGCTTATTCCAGATAAGCGCAGTGTCGGTAATCTTCCCCCCCCCCACTCTCTTCCTGCTGCTTGCAAAAGAGAGACACCGGCTCAACGGGTTTACACGGCTTTGGAAGGAGATTCGACTAATTATTGCCACCCACGTAGATATACAACAAACAAATTACATCGTGCATGAAGACTCCTAGTTGGCCAGCTACCTGCAATTCACTCACCTGACAGGCGTTCCATGGAACAACTCTGTAACTAATTGGCAATTTCGAAAAATAGAAGAGGCGTCTCGAGGAGTATTTAAGGATAGATTAAGGATGGTTTATAAGAGACGGGAATAACGTACAAGAAATTTGTAATAATTTCAAATTTATTATTTCGTTAACAGGGCAATAAGGGACTGGAATGCTTTGCCTGTGAGGGTACTAGAGACTTTCCTTAAGAATACAAAGGTTTTTAAAAATAAGTTAGAAACATTGAAAGTTAGCTGCTTATTTTGTAAAAACAAGAATATTTCAATATTTTTAAATTATGCTTTAATGTTTTTTTCTGTAATTTATCTTTGTACTTTTATTTTATCAAACTGCTACCGGGAAAATTCCCACATGTATTAATAATAAATACAAAACAATACGGTACAATAAATGCAAATAAATCATCAGAGAAAATATTAAACATTCGTAGGCGTCACCCACTGAAAAATGAAAAAAAAATCGATCCCTGAATACTACGCAATTACGATAGCTCACTTGAAGTAACAGATTATGAAAGAATACAGAGAAACGAAAAATAATGTACAAGCTTCAGCACATTTTTACCAAATTAGCGGAACAACTAATGAAAGAGAAAAAGAGGGGTGAAGAAACATTGAGAATATTCTCATTGGGGTAGAAAAAGTATTAGGAAATAGTTTAATCTGTGTAAGTAAACGGTAGCAAAACAGCAAATTAAGAGAAAGAGCAGAGTTTTTAAAATCAGAATTCGTATCAGTCTATAATGCAATCGTCAGTTACGACAGAGCGATATGTTATTTTAGCCGAAACGGAAATTGATGGCGAAATTGTAACAAACTGCAAATATGATGCAGATGGTGGGTATTATGTAAAGACGAAATGGGTTGATTTTTGCTCTTCATTGTTTATCCCTACGACTATTACATTACTGACTGCTTGTAGTCTTCTATTTGACAAATGTGTTCCAAAATAGTGAAAGGAAACGAGAAGAACTGTTATAACATACACAGCATTTGGAGCGTCGAGAGCAAACATTTCTTGCAATCAGATTTATTACGTGGAACACTTACGGTTTGGATATGTTGCGCTACATTCTTGTTAATTTACTAAGACGAAATGTAATAAATAATTCTGTATAACTGACTAAAGTTTGCGAATAGTATCCGCAGAGGCATCACACAAACCGTCCATATCAATTTATTGTAATATACAAAAATGAGTGAATTTAATTTGCTCCACGTTGCGGTAGCCATTTTGTAACATTAAAAAAATGAGTGGGCTTTAATTAAATGAAAGAATTTAATTTACAAACAAACAAATTTATTATCAATGTTGAAAACAATTACACAATTTAAAAATAATCTCATGGTCTCTACTGGGTTTGATAATGGCGAATCATTTTGTTTCTCAACTTAAATACAAATTCCAATTTAAAAGAGAAAAGATTTACTCGTCAATTAACGATGACGAAATTAAACTAAAAAATGGATTCTAATTAAAAAATTTTAAATTAAAAGAAAGGAACGAAATCTGACGTCTATCCTTTAATCAGGTTTACATAATTATTTATTTTATATTGTTACTCACGGCAGCATTCCAGGATACCTTGTACTTGACGAGACACTATGGCGGGGTTTTGCACTGCTTCTAAATAAACCCACTGATTCTAAAATTAATATTTTAGTTCAAAACTCAGAAACCAGGATGAACCTCCTTTTCGTGTCTCCCTCGGTTGACTTCTGCTCGGCTATGTGCACCAAAAACTGTTTGTGTTTAGCAGGTTTCGTAGTTCTGCTCAAATGAATATTTCGTCTTGAGCAAACTTTTCAGGGACCAATTCTCGTTGTTCTCTGCAAATTTCCTTTGAATATTTAAAATTGTATTGTCTATTTCAACTCGACCAATTTCTGTCGTGTTTGACTGCCCACTGCTTCTACTTAACTTTACTTTTTAAAAGAATATCTCGTCTATTTTAATACTACCTGTACTTGACCAAACCTTCCAGCCAACTCTAACTTCTCAATATCTTCCTGCGACCAAATCTTCCTGCTAATGCGACCTGAACTCTACCATATCATAATGTGAACTGAACTCTCTCGTAATTAAAATGTTCAAGGACCAATCAAAGCTGTTGATTGGTAATTCTCGATGTTTCTCTGCAAATTTCCTTTGAATATTTGAAATTGTCTTGTCTATTTCAACTTGATCAACTTCTGTCGTGTCTGACTGCTCACTGCTTCTACTTAACTTTACTTTTTAAAAGAATATCTCGTCTATTTTAATACGACCTGTACTTGACCAAACCTTCCAGCCGTCTCGCAATTTTGGGCTCGCATACCTCTTCCGACAAAGGAAACAATACCTGGCTACATTGTTGCTGTGTTCTGTACAGCCGTAAGAATATATTTCTCAAACAATTTATATTTTCAAATTTACAATAAATGTGCTAATTAATTGGCATTACAATATGAACATAAAATACATGGAACATCTGCACCTAGTGGTCGTTTATTGTTAAATAATACTAATGAATAATAAATACCAGGACTAGTAACACGCAAATTGCTAAATTATCACCCAGAAATAACGAAAAAGCTGTATCTCTCTAGTCTCAACGGGGTGCAGGTTTACGTTGTTCTCGCCTTTCAGTTTCCTATAAACATTTTTAGATCTTGATTCTTCCCTTAATCTTTATGTCTCTGTGATAAACCGTAGCTAAATATGCCATATACAGTTTTACTAAATGTGCCAAAAACACAACGGCAATCGAGTTATCATCACCAAAATCATAGAAAACGAATATTGTAATCAGCATTATTTTAATAATGTTCCGGAAACAGCTTTACATTATCCGCAGGAGACGTGTCTGTACATGTATGTTGAATGCGGGCGAGCAT